>UESW01004663.1:423671-624042 GCA_900491605.1 Calamus simplicifolius | reverse complement strand
GAGAGAGATTATAGTGTGGACCCAAGTGAATCTTGGGAGTGGACGTAGGTGTTGGTTGCACCGAACCACTATAAAATTATCTTGTGTTTGCCGTGCTATATTTTCTCTCTCTATCTCTTTATTATTTGCTTGTGTATTGATTAAAGTTAGCCTCTCACTTGCACATTTTGCTAACTAATCAACTAAAGTTAAAAAGACTTAAATTTTTAAGAACCCAATTCACCCCCCCCCTCTTGGGTTGCCATCTGGGCCAACAATTGGTATCAGAGCAAGTGCTCATTTAGAATTTGATCTCACGATCAAGGGCTAAAGATCCTTATGGCAACACAAAGTGGTTCATGTTTTGCTGAAGGTCATTCTACGAATCGACCTCCTTTATTTAATGGAACCAACTATTCATATTGGAAAGCAAGAATGAGAATATTCATTCAAGCTTCTGACTATGAATTGTGGGGAGTAATAACTAATGGACCTAGTACACCCACACACTTAGTTGAAGGCATTATTGTTCCTAAGCCCGAAAGGGATTGGAATGATAATGATAGAAGAATGGCTCAATTAAATGCTAAAGCCATTAACATTTTATTGTTCCTTAGACTCTAATGAATTCAACCGAATCTCAACATGTAATTCCGCAAAAGAAATTTGGGATAGGTTGGAAATAACACATGAAGGAACAAACCAAGTTAAGGAATCAAAATAAACATTTTGGTTCATAAATATGAATTGTTTACAATGGAACAAACTGAAACCATCACATGCATGTTCACTAGATTCACTGATATTGTGAATGGTTTAAAGAGTCTTGGTAGAATTTATTCTAATGCTGACCTTGTGCGCAAAATTCTTAGGTCACTACCAAGATCGTGGGAAGCGAAAGTCACTGCTATCCAAGAAGCAAAGGACCTCAATGCATTACCTTTAGAGGAGCTTCTAGGATCCCTAATGACCCACGAGCTGACAATGAAGCAGCATGTTGAGGAGGAAACAAAAAGAAAGAAAACACTTGCCCTCAAAACTGCAGAAATGGAAGAGAGCAGCAGTGAAAGTAATGATGAAGATGATGATGAAACTGCTCTCTTGGCCAAAAAATTCAGAAAGTTTATGAGAAAAAGGCCCTTCCATAAAAAGAAATTTGGAGCAAGAATTGATGGAGAAAAAGATAAGAAAAAGGACAAGGAGAAAGAAAAAGAGAAAGAGCCCTTAGTATGTTATGAGTGTAAAAAGCCAGGGCACTTTAGATATGATTGTCCTTTGCTGAAAAAGGCCTACAAGAAAAAGAAGAAAGCATACATGGCAACATGGTCTGATGAATCTTCCTCGTCGGAAGAAGAAGAACAAAAGGAAGTTGCCAATATCTGCTTCATGGCCAACAACGACGACAACGACAATGAGGTAAGTTCTGAAAACTCAAATGATGAATTCACTTTTGATGAAATGTTTGAGGCTTTCAATGAACTTATGATTGATTTTAAATCTTTGAAAAAGAAGTATAAGTTTTTGAAAAATGACAATATTAGCTTAGCTAAAAGTAAAAATGAATTAGCTTTAGAAGTTAAGAACTTAACTAATGAAAAAGAAGAACTTAGCAAAGAAAGAGATAATTTTAATCAAGAAATAGATTTGTTGAAATCTGAAACTAAAAACTCAACAAAAGATTTAAAAGATCAATTAGAAACCTTAGCTTTAGAAAAAGAACAGCAAGTTAAAGACAATGATTCATTAAAGAAAGAAGTTATAAAATATAAAGACATTGTTGAGAAATTCACCTTAAGTTCAACTAAACTAAACATGATTTTAGATAATCAAAAAGCTGTTTTCGATAAAGCTGGCCTAGGTTATAATACGTATAGAAACAAAAATCTTTAAAGAATATTTTTGTAAAAGCCAATCAAAGTAATATAACTTGTTTTAAATGCAATGAAAAAGGTCATAAATCATTTGAATGCAAAACATTAAATAATAACAACAAGTTAAATGTAAAGCAAAGAAAATATGGGTTCCGAAAGGAACAATTTTTGTTGCTACTAACCATGAAGGACCCAAGAAAGCTTGGGTACCTAAACATAAAGTTTGATTATATTGCAGGAATGTCTTGTAGCCAAAAGATCAAAGAAAAAGTGGTATCTTGATAGTGGCTGCTCAAGACATATGACGGGTGACAAAGAGAATTCATCACCCTAGAAGAAAAGAAAGGTGGAGTTGTGACGTTTGGCGATAACGGTAAAGGTCAAATTATGGGCCTTGGTAAAGTTCGCATAACTCCATCTATATTTATTGATAATGTACTTTATGTTGATGGTTTAAAGCACAATTTAATTAGTATAAGCCAACTATGTGATAAGAACTTTAATGTTTCATTTAAATCTTCTATTTGCATAGTATCTGATTCCATTAATGATAGCATTGTTTTTACTGGTTATAGACATGGCAATGTGTACTTAGTTGACTTAGACAAATTATCTGAAAGTAGTCATTGCCTAATTGCTGACAATGCTAACATAAATGATATTGGATGGTTATGGCATCGTAGATTAGGTCATGCAAGCACACACCTTATTTCAAAACTAATTAAGATGGATTTAGTTAAAGGTTTACCTAAGTTAGATTTTGAAAATAACAAAATCTGTGATGCATGTCAATTTGGAAAACAAACTAGAAGTTCTTTCAAATCTAAAAACACTGTTTCAACTTCTAGGCCTCTAGAGCTACTTCACATGGATCTTTTCGGACCAACTAGAACCACAAGTCTAGGAGGAAAGAAATATGGTTTAGTGATTGTAGATGATTACTCTAGGTACACTTGGGTGATGTTTTTAGCTCACAAAGATGAGACTTTCTCGATATTTCTGAAATTCTTCAAGAAAGTCACAAATGAGAAAAACACTACCATAGTGTCTCTAAGAAGTGATCATGGAACTGAATTTGAAAATCACTTATTTGAAATTTTTGTTCTGAAAATGGAATTAATCATAACTTTTCAGCCCCTAGGACTCCACAACAAAACGGTGTAGTTGAAAGAAAAAATAGAACCTTAGAAGACATGGCCCGTACCATGCTATGCGAAAGCAACTTACCAAAGTATTTTTGGGCGGAAGCAATTAACACAGCATGTTACATCTTAAATAGAGCATTAATAAGACCAATATTAAAGAAAACACCTTATGAATTATGGAATGAAAGAAAACCAAATATAAAATACTTTCATGCATTTGGATGTAAATGTTTCATTCATAATAATGGTAAAAACAACTTAGGAAAATTTGATGCTAAATCTGATGAAGGAATTTTTCTAGGTTATTCAACGACTAGTAAGGCATATAGAATCTTTAACAAGAAAACCTTAATAGTAGAAGAATCCATACATGTAGTTTTTGATGAATCTTTAGCAACTGGATCTGAAAAGATTGATGATGAGGAAGATACAAACATAATTGAAAAAGATCTTGAAAAACTTAATATTGAAGTATCTTCTGATCATGAACAAGAGGCTAAAGATGATGATTCACATAAGGTCGATGATGTTAATAATGATCATAATGATATAGATCTTCCAAGAGATTGGAGATATGCTTATAGTCATCCTAAGGAATTGATTATAGGTGATCCTTCTCAAGGAATAAGAACTAGATCATTTATGAGAAATATTAGTAATCATCTTGCATTTGTCTCTCAAATAGAACCTAAAACTATTGAAGAAGCCGAGAAAGATAATAATTGGATGATAGCAATGCAAGAAGAACTAAATCAATTTACTAGAAATAATGTTTGGACACTAGTTGAAAGACCTAAAAATCATTCAGTAATAGGATCAAAATGGGTTTTTAGAAATAAATTAGATGAAAATGGCATAGTAATTAGAAACAAAGCTAGATTAGTTGCAAAAGGATATAATCAAGAGGAAGGTATTGATTTTGATGAAACCTTTGCACCTGTAGCTAGATTGGAAGCCATTAGATTGTTACTTGCATTTGCATGTCACATGAATTTTAACTTATTTCAAATGGATGTTAAAAGCGCATTTTTAAATGGATTTATAAATGAAGAGGTGTATGTAGAACAACCACCAGGTTTTGAAGATCATGAATTTACAAATCACGTTTTTAAATTGCACAAAGCTTTATATGGTTTGAAACAAGCACCTAGAGCTTGGTATGATAGGTTAAGTAAATTCTTAATAGAAAATGATTTTACAAGAGGTAATGTTGATAAAACACTATTTTTGAAAAGAAAAAATAAAGATTTGCTTGTAGTACAAATATACGTAGATGACATTATTTTTGGTGCTACTAACGATTCTCTTTGTCAAGAATTTGCAAAGTTGATGCAGGGAGAATTCGAGATGAGCATGATGGGAGAACTCAACTTCTTCCTTGGACTCCAAATCAAACAATGCAAGGAGGGAATCTTTATCAACCAAACCAAATACACAAGAGAACTACTCAAAAAGTTTGGTATGGAAACAATGAAACCCCTCGGAACTCCAATGAGTCCTTCATGCAAGCTGGACAAAGATGAAGAAGGTAAAAGGTTGATCAAAAGTATTATCGAGGTATTATCGGATCCCTTCTTTATTTAACAGCAAGTAGACCAGATATTATGTTTTCAGTATGTTTATGTGCTAGATTTCAATCTGAACCTAAAGAATCACATTTAATAGCTGTTAAAAGAATTTTAAGATACTTAAATGGAACGAAAAATGTAGGTTTATGGTATTCTAGAGACTCAACATTAAACCTAATTGCATATTCAGATTCTGATTATGCTGGATGTAAACTAGATAGAAAAAGCACAAGTGGTGCATGCCATTCTTAGGAAGTAACTTAATCACATGGTTTAGCAAAAAGCAAAATTCAGTTGCATTATCAACTACTGAAGCTGAATATGTAGCAGCTGGAAGTTGCTGTGCGCAAATCCTATGGATTAAGCGACAACTTGAAGACTATGGTATCACACTTGATAAAACACCCATAAGATGTGATAACACTAGCGCAATCAATTTAACTAAAAATCCGATTCAACACTCAAGGACAAAACACATAGAAATTAGATATCATTTTATAAGGGAACATGTAGCTAATGATGAAATTTGTTTAGATTATGTAAACACTGAAGAACAACTAGCTGACATCTTTACAAAACCTTTAAGCGAAGAAAGATTTTGTTATCTTAGAGGAGAGTTAGGAATTTGTAACCCTTTTGGATAGATTTTGAAACCTCTAAGGAAATATATCTAGAGTTCTTTCAATTTCTCAAAATCTTAAGGAAATTTTATCTAGAACTCATATCAATTTGATCTATCAAAATCCATGATTTTTAATCATACTCAAAGATCAAATCCGGGTTCATTTCAGACACTCTGAAAAATTGATTTTTTACTCTGAAATGGTTTCGGAGCCGACTCGAGAGTATCGGAGTCGACTCGAGTTTCTGCTGAAACTCAGGAGTCGACCCCTTCTCTGAGCGAGTCGACTCGAGATCGAGTCTGCGCTCTGTGACTTACCCGAGCCGACTCTATGCTTTGCGCGAGTCGACTCGACGTGGTCCCAAATCGCTTTATTAGGGCACGAGCCGACCCATCGATCGATTCTAATCATTCCAAATCATTTTCAAAACCCTCCAAAACCCTTCAAACCTTCCAAAATCTTCCAAAATCCTTAAACAATCATTCCACTTTGATTCAATGGCCCCCAAAACCCGTGGTGCTAGTAGTAGCGGTGCCGGGATGAAAAGAAGAAGACCGTGCGTCGACCCGTTCGCGAGCCGACTCCGGACTCTTCGCCTTCTTCCTCTTCGGACGACTCGCCTGCTCCTACTGCCACTACTCCTCAGGTAGATCACCTTGCGAGTAGAGTCATTACTACAGGAAGGAAGTTTGACTTTGATTTGTTTGAGAGAGAGGGATTGCTTGTAGGGTCACAGTTGAAGGAAATGGGATTTGAAAAGATATGCTCCTTAGACTGTCCTACATACCCAGCATTAGTTAAAGAGTTTTATAAAAATTTGACTAGAGGGACAATGGATTGGTCAGCATTGTTAGAGGAGTTGGTTTGAATGTCACTGCCATCATTCTCTAAATTATTGGACTTACCCCTATCAGGACCTTCCACTTTTGACCCAGAGGATAGGTCACCTGCCCTCACAAGATTATTGAATAGAAATTTTGAGGGATTTGAAGAAGTTTTTGCCAATCAGCTGCCACTGGACTTGAGATTGCTTCATAACATCTGCAGCAGGATTCTTTTCCCTAAGACAGGCCGTTTTGACTACGTGTCTGAGAGGGATATCTTTGTTATGGATGCTGTAGTTTCAGGCAAGCCAATCAACTTACCCATTATGATATTATGGTATATAGCTGATTGTGGGAGTAAGAGGAAATCCTGTCTTCCCTACGGCATGATCTTGACACAATTATTCAGAAGCCAAGGAATTGAAATTAGTGATAGTGAGCCCAGGAGAAATTTGAGACATACTGACTACTATTCATTGGCCACTATTCACCGCATGGGCTTCAAGAAAGTAATGGTAGTTGGATAAGAAAAGGTCAAGAAGATGTTAGAGCTGAGGAGGACAGAGTTGAAGACATTAGAGCTGAGGTCGAGGCTGGACCTTCTGTTGCTGGACCGTCTGAGGCAGGACCTAGCATGCATTATTCTCCTCCACCTCAGACTTCATCTTTTTCTGTGAGATTTTCAGATGAGCAGTTATGTCAACTTAGAGCTATGTTTGCAGAATTTGATAATCAAAGAAAAGATGAAATTGGTCAATTGAGAGAAGATATTAGAGAATTAAAGGAAGACATCATTTCAAGACTTGACTTACTTTCATTTCTGTTGGTACCCATGTGGATTCACTCAATGCTGAGCTTAAGAAGATATTTGAAAGACTTCAAGGGATAGCTGATGGATCCAATGTGTATCTTGATAGAACTAATCAGTTAAGAAGAGATATTGATGCTGCAGTTGATCAGATACAAGTAACTATGAATGACTTTAACAAATCACAAAAGGATGATATCATGGAAATGATTGGACACTTAAAGAGTATAGTTTTCAAGCGTGTCAAATGATTTTGATACTTATCATAGTTTGTATTTCTAGATTTCCTTACTAGATTGTATCTAGGAAGTTTTGCTTTAATATGACTGTATTTGAACTTTGATGAATTTAAGTTAGTTTAATTTCATTACAATGAGATGTTACATTTTGATGTAATTTGACATACTTTTGAAGTAATGAGAAAAGTTATGTTCATTTCAATTATGAGTACCTTTGAATATCCTTGAATGCTTATGTTTAATTTGATATAATTTTGAATATCTCAATACTCAATTGATAACTTAGATGCTGAATGAATTCGAATGAATTTAATCAAGTTGATGCTCTGATGCATCTCAACCTTTTTGTTGATTACAAAAAAGGGGAGAGATTTATATGATTTAATCGTATATGCATCATCATATTTAAGAGGAAGAGATTTGTTTAAACCTTATATGCTTTTAATTGCCCTAATTAAATAAGGGGGAGAATTAAATAAGAAAAAATATGTTTCATATAAGGGGAAGAGATAATTTGAATTTCATAAAGAAAAAGGTTTATTTGCTTAAGTTTTTGAATTTGAAAAATTTTGAATGAATTAAATTGAGGTTCATAGGGGGAGCTCTGAGGGGGAGCCTTTCCATGAACACAAAAGTTGATTTTGGTATCATAAATTTTTCAATTTTATAATGCATATACTCAATGTTTTTGTCATCATCAAAAAGGGGGAGATTGTTGAGAAATTATTGAAACATAATTGCCCCAACTCTATTGATTTTGATGATTTCCAAAAGCCATGAATATATTAATAGAAACAATGAATTATTTATCAAATACCATGAGTTTATTTAAAAATGAAAAATATAAACTATCAATGTTTACATTCAATGAGTTCTTGAATCAATTAAAACAAAAAAGAATTTTTATACTTGAGATTATACTTGAGATTTCAAAATTAAACTTGAGATTTCAAAAAGAATTCTTATACTACTCATTTGATAATCAATAACTTAATGGAAAATGTCTTGAATTGATGATCAAATCAATTCTATTCAAGTCACATTTATATTTAAATTTATTTGGGACGAGTTTTAAAGTCTATCAGAACATTTTTCTGATTTTTGTATCGCTCCCGAGCCGACTCAAGGGTTTCCGAGTCGACTCCCCAAATGTCTGTTTTTCAATGTTGTCCTGAGTCGACACTTGAGTTTTCAAGAGTCGACCCCTGAACCTTCGCGAGCCGACTCATGGACTGTGCGAGCCGACTCGACTCAGACGGCAGAGAGGCTCATTTTTGAGCACTTCTCGAGTCGACTCCCCGCATATCTCGAGTCGACCCTTGAAAGTTAGGTGTTTCTGGAATCGAGTGTTCGAGCCGACTCACACAGTGCTCGAGCCGACTCCACGGAATCTGGACGCGATTTTTTCTGGATGCCACATCAGCTCTAACGGTAATATTTTTGAATAACGGCTATTTTTCTATGTTTCTAACGGCTATATCTTTGCAGAATCTATAAATAGAGGAGCCTTTTCAAATCAAAAATACAACAAAAAAACAAGAAAAGAGAGATTACTGCCTTATCCAAAAAGAGAAAAACAGAGCTTTATTGAAAAATCTTCTAGTTCAAAATAGAGTGATTCAAAAGGAGTGAAATCAAAGAGGAAGTTTCGTCTGCTCCAGATCATCAATCCACAAGAGTCAAAAGAAAATCCAAAAGCTTTTCAAAGATCAAATCGAAGGATTTTCAACATTCAACAAAAGGAGAAAAAGCTTCATCTCAACTCCAAAGTTTTCAAACGGTCAAGAATCTTGCTGAGGCCTGATTCAATACTTCAAGAGGAGTTAAAGAGGAGAAGGAAGAAAGCCAAAGCCACAACCATCTGCAATCTTATCAGGCTTTTCTAACCCTTTTTATACTTTATTTGTATATTTGCTCAAGGGGAGCGTTTCTATATTTAAACTCTGTTATTTTGGTTGTTTGCTGATTCAATCAGTGGATTGAATCAGTGGAGGTTATTATACCTCGTTGCAAGCCGGAGTGCTTGTGTTGGGTTAGTTGTGAGCCCGTGAAAAACAACGTGTAGGGTTTTGTGCTGGTGAGCCCGTGTAAAACCGGCTGGGTTCGTTGTGATCCCGGAAAAACAACAAGTTTGAGTTGTGAACTTGTAAAACAACTCGGCTGTAATCGAAGAGATTATAGTGTGGACCCAAGTGAATCTTGGGAGTGGACGTAGGTGTTGGTTGCACCGAACCACTATAAAATTATCTTGTGTTTGCCGTGCTATATTTTCTCTCTCTCTATCTCTCTTTATTATTTGCTTGTGTATTGATTAAAGTTAGCCTCTCACTTGCACATTTGCTAACTAATCAACTAAAGTTAAAAAGACTTAAATTTTTAAGAACCCAATTCACCCCCCCCCCCCTCTTGGGTTGCCATCTGGGCCAACAATATGTATATGTATATGTATATATACATATACATATATATATATATACATATATACATATACATATATATAGTAGAACTCTATCTGATTTTCATAGATTACTGCATTTGTTATGAGAGGGTCCCGACAAGGTTTAATATCAGATCATAGGCTATATTAACTCTTAGGGACATAAGCATATGTATAGCATAGTTGAGTATATATTGGATGATTAATCTGATCAAATGAATTATGATTTGTAGGATGGTTTATACAAGAAGAAGTAAAGAGGTGGAGAAGAAGTCCTTCAGGAGAGGTAGAGGCAGGGATTTGGGTAGACCCAGGAAGTCTGATAGAGAAGGCCAACCTAGTAGAGCATTCACAAGTGATCCACCTTCTGATGGGGCAAGGGTGGAGGTTTCTCTAGAGTAGATGCATGAGTTTTCATCTCAGTTAGCTACCCCAGTGCTAGTAGATCCATCCTAGGCATAGGCCCAGGGGCCAAATATGCCAGATCTGGTGGGGATGATCACTCAAGCAATGGTAGCAGCAATGGGTGCTAGTTTCAATACACAGTCTAGAAATTTAGAGGCATAAAAGAATGTAGAAAGAGCTAAAAAGTTGGGGGCTTAAGAGTTTCAGAGGACCACTGACCCTATTTAGGTTGATGCCTGGCTCTAGAGAATAGAAAGAGTCTTTGAGGTGATGAAGTGCTTAGAGGAGAAGAGACTGAGCATTACTACCTTTTTGTTGGAAGGTAGAGCTTAGAACTGGTGGAGGTCTATAAGTAGTAGGCAGCCAAAAGGAGTAGTGATGACCTTGGAGGATTTCAGGAAGGAGTTCCATCGGCAGTACTACTCAGAGGTATATATAGATCAAGGGGGAATTCCTTAATTTGACCCAAAGAAAGAGGTCAGTGGTCGAATATGAGGCCACTTTTATTGGGTTGTCCAGATTTGCAGAAGCCTTAGTGGTGGATGAAAGGGAGAAGTGCAGATTGTTTCAGGATAGGTTAAATCTCCCAATCAAGGCTAAGACCAGCATGTTAAGTTATGATAGTTATGTTGAACTGGTTCAAGGGCCCTCAGGGTAGAGGAGATTGAAAAGGAGTTCCTCAGTACGAGGCAGGAAAGAACAAAAAGAAGTGCACCTAGTTTCCCTTTGGGTGTAGGAGGAACCTAGTTTTTCAAGAGGCCCCAAAAAGTGAGACAGTACAGTGCTGGTCATAGAGCTCCTATGGAGGCTGGTAGAGGATCTAGATCTATGTCAGTGTCTAGCCTAGTCCAGAGGAAGCCAGCATATGGAGGAGTACCTTAGGCTACCAGTAGCAGAGTGGCAGGAGAGGCAAGAAGCTAGAGCCATCCCTATGATGGAGGGAGAGCTATCCCTCACTGTAGTGTATGTGGTAGGATACACTCTGGGGAATGCAGGAGAGTTACTGGGGGGATGTTATATATGTGGTTAGATAGACCATTTGATGAAAGATTGCCCTAGAAGGGTGCGGGGTAGTGAGCCCACTTAGGGATCTATTACACCTAGAGGATAGTCTGTTAGAAGAGGAGACAGCAGTACCCCAGCTTTAGCTAGTCAAATGAGACCTGGTACCAGTAAGCCAGGGATGATTCCTAATGATCCAAAGGCTGAATCTAGAGTTTTTGCCATGATTAGGCAGAAGGCTCAGGTCAACCTAGAAGTGGTAACAGGTATGCTACCCATTAATAGTTATGATGCATATGTTTTGATTGATTCTAGATCTACACATTCATTTATATTAGTAAATTTCACAAAGCATTTAAATAGATAAATGAGTTTGTTGGGTAGCTAGTTAGTAGTGTCTATGCTAGTAGGGAAACCCTTCATTGTAGACCAAGTGTATAGAGATTGTGATGTTTCAGTGGAGGGTCAAAAATTAGCAACAAATCTGATTCCATTAAATTTAAAAGAATTTGATGCTATATTGGGGATGGATTGGTTGTTAGTGCATGGAGCCAAAGTAGATTATCCAAAGAAGAAGGTAATATTTCATACCTCATATGGTAGAGTAGTCTGCTTCATAGGTGAAAGGAGAGGTTCACCCTCAAGAATGATTTCAGCATTGGTAGCTGATAGAATGCTAAGAAAGGGATCTGAAGCCTTTTTAGCATGTGTGGTGAATTTAGAGAACAATGGCCCAGAGTTGGCTAATATCCCTGTGGTATGTGAATTTTCATATGTATTTTCTGAGGAATTTCTTAGTTTGCCACCAGACAGAGAGAGAGTTCAGTATAGATCTGAATCTAGATACCAAACCTATAGCTAGGGCACCCTATAGAATGGCTCCAGCATAGTTGAAAGAATTGAAAGTTTAGTTCTAGGAATTGTTAGACAGAGGGTTTATTAGACTTAGTATTTCACCTTGGGGAGCACCTGTATTATTTGTAAAGAAGAAGGATGGTACTCTGAGGTTATGCATAGACTATAGACAACTTAACAATGTAACCATTAGAAATAATTATCCTTTGCTAAGGATAGATGATTTATTTGATCAGCTTCAAGTGACAGTAGTATTTTCTAAAATTGAACTAAGATCTGGGTATCATTAGTTGAAAATAAAGAAAGAATATGTGCCAAAGAATGCCTTTAGGACCAGATATGATCATTATGAATTTTTAGTGATACCTTTTGGCTTAACAAATGCCCCAGCTACTTTTATGGGATTGATGAATCGGGTGTTCCAAAATTTTCTAGATAAATTTGTGATAGTATTCATTAATGATATATTAATTTATTCCAGAAGTATAGAGGAACATGAGCAGCATCGAGGATAGTGTTGCAAATCTTGAGAGAAAAGCAGTTATATGCCAAGCTGAGTAAAAGTGAATTCTGGTTAGATAAGGTAAAATTTTTGGGACATATAATCTCAGCCAAGGGTATAATGGTAGACCCTCAGAAAGTAGAGGCCATAGTAAATTGGGAAGCACCTGCCAATCAGACAGAGGTGAGAAGTTTCTTGGGTTTGGCAAGATATTATAGAATATTTATAGAAAACTTCTCAATTATAGCTTCTCCCATGACTAGCTATTAAGAAAGAATAAATTTGAATGGTCTAGTGAATGTCAGGGAAGTATGGATGAATTGAAGAGGAGGTTGATTTCAGCTCCAGTGCTTAACACTCCTAGATTGTAGCAGTGATTTTGTGGTATATAGTGGTGCATCTCTAAAAGGCTTGGGGTATGTATTGATGCAAGGTAGGAAGGTAATAACTTATATTTCTAGATAATTAAAGCTTCAAGAGAAAAATTATTCCACTCATGATTTAGAACTAGCAGCAGTAATTTTTTCTTTGAAAATGTGGAGATATTATTTATATGGAAAAAAAATGCTAGATATTTACATATCACAAGAGCCTAAAGTATATTCTGACTTAGAAAAATTGAATCTCAGATAGAGGAGATGGATAGAACTGATAAAAGATTATGATTTTACTATAGAATATCACTTAGGAAAAGCTAATATTGTGGCTGATGCTTTGAGTCGGAAGTCTAGGGCCACATTAGCTTCCATCAGAGCAATGTAGTTACCTCTGATGATGGAGTTTAAAGGATTAAATGCAGAGCTTGAAGCAGATAGATCAGGAGCATTACTAGCAAATTTCAGAGTTAGACCAATGATGCTTGAGGAGATAAAAGAGGCTCAGATGTAGGATCCACATTTGCAAAAATTAAAGAATTAGTTCTAAGTGGATCCCAGTTAGAGTTTTCTATTAGAATTGATGGTTTATTACTATGCAAGGGAATAATTTGTGTGCCAACAATAGAGTCATTAAGAAAATAAATTATGAAGAAAGCATATAACTCAGCTTATTCAATGCACCCAGGAAGTACCAAGATGTATAGAACTATCAAGCAAAATTATTAGTGGAATGGAATGAAAAAAGAGATAGCTGAGTCTGAATCTAAGTGTTTAGTGTGCCAACAGATCAAAGCAGAGCATCAGAGTCCAGCTAGTAAGATGCAGTCTTTGTTTGTGCTAGAATGGAAGTGGAAGTATATTACTATGGATTTTGTTATAGGACTCCAAGGACAAGAGAAGGTAATGATTCGATTTGGGTGATAGTTGATAGATTGACTAAATCTGCCCATTTCTTGCCTATAAAGATTTTTTTTTTTTAACCTTGGATAGATTAGCAAAGTTTTATGTGAATGAAATTGTAAGGAGGCATGGTGTGTCAGTATCTATAGTATCAGATAGAGATCCAAGGTTTACATCTCATTTCTGGGTAGAGTTACAGAAAGCTTTGGGCACTAAATTGATGTTTAATACAACATTTCACCCCCAAACTGATGGGCAATTGAGAGGACTATTCAGACACTAGAGGATATATTGAGAGCATGTGTCATGGAATTATTGGTGGTTGGGATGAGCATTTGCCATTAATTAAATTTTCTTATAATAATAGCTATCATTCCAGTATTAATATGGTACCGTATGAAGCTTTATATGGGAGAAAATGTAGAACTTCAGTGTGCTAGGATGAGGAAGGAGAAAAAAGACTACTAGGTCCAGAGTTGGTATAATTCATAGTAGATCATGTTAGAATTATTAGAGATAAGTTAAAGGCAGCTCAAGATAGACAAAAAAGTTATTCAGACAAGAAGCATAGTGAGGTGAACTATAAAATAGAAGATACTGTGTTTTTGAAAGTATCTCCTTGGAGGGAAATAATAAGATTTGGGAGGAAAGAAAAACTAAGTCCCTGATACATTGGACCTTATGAGGTCATAGAAAGAATTGGGGCACTTGCTTATAAATTAGCTTTGCCTCCAAATCTCTCCTAGATTCATAATGTATTTCATATCTCAATGCTGCGAAAATATGTACCTGCTTCCTCTTATGTGCTTCAAGCTGAACACATGAAATTATATAAAGATTTAACCTATGTAGTAGAGCCAGTGCAGATTCTGAGCAGTGAGGTCAAATAGCTCCACAATAAGAGGATCCCTCTGGTTAAAGTCCAGTGGCAAAATCGCCAAAGGAGGAAGCCACTTGGGAGAGAGATAATGAAATGAGACTAAAGTACCCTTATCTATTTAAAAGTAGCTAAATTTTGAAGAGAAATTTCCTAAGAGGGGGAGAATTGTAACACCCTAAATTTTTAATTCTTGTGTTACTTTGAAGATCTGTATGAATTATTTAATTAGTATTTGTAATCAAGGCTTTAGTAAAGCTTTTCTGTGTTCAATAGCATTTGTAGCAAGTTGGAAGAGGTTAGAATGGAAATATGAAAGATGAAAGTTTGAAATTCCCTAAAACTTCCTTTGAATGAAATTAAATATGAGAATTTAGCCTTATTTTTATTTCTATATATATATATATATATATATATATTCTTTAGTTCTTTGCATTTCATCACGTAAGGCATTTCCCTTCCCCTTAGAAATATATTTTTTTATAAGCATGTCAGCCCCCCTCACGTAAGGGATGCCAAAATACTGTGTATTCCATGAAAACTTACAAGCTGACTTGTTTAGGATTTTGGTTAAGGAGGCAACCAGCAAGGCAACCATTTTGGAAGAGGGTCATGTTGTGGCATCAGGAAGGCAACTTATAAACCACCTTATTTTTGAAAAGCCTCTATTTGTTGGGTTGAGATGGATTGTGGCCATAGTGATCGACTAAGGAGTTGATTATTTTGATTTAAACTACCTAATATTTATTTCAAGTCAAGTAATGTGGGGATTGGATGAAATAGCTATGGAAGAGGGATTTAGCAATAACTTGAAAAAGTGGTCAAATAATGGCTTAATAGTAACTATAGTTGATCGGCTATCTCTTGAAAGGGTCATTTGGACATATTGGGTTCAATTATAGCAGAACTATTGCTCTAGATATTAGCAGATTTCTGCAAGTTAAGCATGCTTGAATGAAAGCATTAAAATGATGGGTGACTCTTGAAAGTCAATTGGGAAATTACCAAGGTCAAAATGGAAAAGAAAGTTTATGGAGAAAAGTAGGCGGCTATATAGCTAACCACTTTGCAAAGTGGTCGACTATAGAGTCGATCAGTTGGAAGAAAATATGGAGGACTCCGAAGGTCATTCACAAAATTGGCTAAGGGCCAATTGGGAAAGAAAATTTGGAGGCAAAATATTATGGATGAGGAAGAGCTACATGGATTTATAAAGCGTGCCTTAAGAGTTGTCAAGGGCAAAATGAGAATTTTTCTGGATCATTTAAAACCCACTAATCGGTTCCTTAGCCTATAAGCCATCGTATAAGGGGGAGAAAGAAAAGAAAAAGAAGAGAAAAGAGAAAAGAAAGAGGGAAAAAGAGTTCAGCCATGGAGGAAAAGAAGGAAAGGAAAGGAAAAGGAAGAGAAGAGGAAGAAAATAAGAAGAAGAAGAAAAGAAGAAAGGAAAGAAGCTTGGTAGCTAGCCATCTTCTAAGGTAAACTCTAATTTCCCTATGTTTAAGCATGGTATTAGAAATTCATGGTTAGTGATAAATAAAAAATAGCATATATATCTGAGTATATGAAAGGGTGAAAGAAAATTATATTATGATTATTGTTATGTTAAGTAAACCTGAGAGCCTAGTGGTATGAGAACCTAGTGGTATGTACCCTGACCAAACCTATCTAGTGACTTAGGTCTAGAGATTTGTTCCAAGGAGTCGAACCAAGAAAGAGAGTAGCTTGAAGAGAGCCCTAGCAGTTAAGGTGAGTGAGTTTCTCATCTAGTTGTGCATATTACTTTTGTGATATCATGTGAATATTTTATTATAAATCCAAGATATGATATGCCTATTATAGTGTTTCAAAGGGTTTCAAATATGGGTTGAGAACTAAATTTATAATGCATTTCAAAGCATTGGTTTAAAATATATTTTACAACAAAGCATGAGTTCAAAGCATGTTTCAATTTAAAGCATAAATTTCAAAGATAAGGTATGAATTTCAAAGGCATACATGGCATATATGCATAGTAAAGTTTCAAAAAGAGCATATTTGGATATATGTATCATACAAAGCATCGGGCAGCTATAGGACTGATCATCCTATAGTTTGTACCATAGCATAAGCATTGCACACTGCTGATACAACGACACCTTCTTGCAATTCAATTGTATTATGATCTCATGGCCAAGAGTTAGTATAGGCTAGACCAAACCAATGGGGCATGTTATAAGCAGCCCGTGGGGGCAAAGATCATAGCTTAGTGATGAGCTCGGTTACTATATGGCTCGAGGGGGCATGGAGGGGCATGGTGGAAGCCCAAAAAAAGATAGAGGCACTTATTCGATGAACCGCATGAGTAATGAGGGGTGCCACAAAAATACGAGGATCCATTGAATAGACACGCAGCTGATGAAGTACACCTATAGGATGGTAACTATAGGATGGTACCTTAGAGGCAGCACACATAGCCCAGCATCATGAGGTTTTGAAAAACTTGCATTTGTATTTTAAAATGGGCTTGGTGGCCAACATACCCCTGGTGGGGGAGAGTTTTAAAAAGAAATGTCAGTGGGCAAAGCATATCCCAGAGGGGATCAAAAGGAAAAGAACAGAAAGGCTGGGCTATAGAAATATACTTACATGTTTTATAATGTAATGCAGCATACATGGTTTTTATATACATGGTTTATTTTCCAATGGAAAAATGATTGATACCATATTTTAGTTCAGATATATTATTGAAAGCATAAGCTAACTTATATGTTTTCTTTGATTGTTGCAAATGGTGTATATATTTATTTCTAGAGTTGTATTCCAGTGGAAAAAATGATTATTTCAGTATTTCAAATAAAGCTATATTATTTGAAGCATAAGCTATATTTTATATTTTCTAATATCATGATCAAAAGTGCACCTTAGTTTATTCATGCTATACGATTATAATATATTATGAAATGGTGATTTTTGTTCTTAATTTTCTCATGGTTAGATGATTATCTAGTCACTAGAACTTCAGTGTCACCCCTCTGCTGTTGGTATTTTTTTTCATTTCAGATCAGTGAGCTTGTTGGCAGGATTAGAAGGTTGGCCTTAGCTTTGGTTTTGGACTGGGATTTGTAGCTGTATATTTTGTAACGTTTGTTAGCTTGGAGAAATGTAAATTAGATGAAAAATATATCTAGAGGCGTATGTGTATATGAGGATGGAGGGGAACATTTATGTATGGATGTATATAGTTATAACCTGGTGATGTACTACATATTTGATTTGAATGTATGAAATGGTTTTAGTTGTGAAATCAATTGTGAATGTAATCTTCAGAGCTATGTGTGAAATTAATATAAATGTTGTCTAAAGATTTTGCGTAACAGGATATGAAAATATATTTTTTATCTGAGCAGAATAAACTATGTTGAGTTATGAATTAAAAAATGTATGAATTAAATAAGCATGTTAAAAACTTTTTATCAGGATGAATTTTCGAGTAGATTATTTATGGCAATTATATGGAGTTCACTAAAGCTTTATAGTGCATAATATAAAGGCTAGTAAAACTCTACCCGATTTCCATATATTACCGTATTTGTTGAGAGAGGGTCCCGACATATGATGGCCATTGGTGGCATCTACTAGCTAGGATAGAGTCCTACTCATCAGCCATTGTTAGATATGAAATCTAGTGATGTTCAACTGGTTACAATGGTTGATCAGCCTTAAACTGGTGCAATCGGTTGCCGGACTTGAGGAAGAAGGAAGATTCATAATTGTTTTCTAGCTTTATTCCTTGCTAAAAAATAGGGCATAGCACTATTCTTATTAAGAGCTTGAATTCGGTGGCTTATGTTGCTTATCAAAGAAATCAAGGATGACTAGAAGGGGGCAGAAGATCAATTCTCCCCTACTCTTCTCAGCTTAATTATCTGCTGCTCCCTTTTCTTGGGTCAAAATATATATTTCGAGAGGATTTAACAGAAGAGGATGAGGCTTAATGGGAGAAGATGAGGCTTAGATAAGATTCATCCCAATAGCTTGTAAAGTTTCTCATGGAAACGGCATTCATCTCCTCAGTCCGGTTCATTGTCCATAAGTAAAACTCTAGGTTAGTTCATTCTTCTTCATTGCTTTCTTTAAAGAAAATCTTAGCTTATCCAATTGAGTCTTTGATGTAAAATGGGCTGCCCATTTGAGACAAGTCTCACAAGTCCAAGATATATATATATATATATATATTAATGCTTAGTTGATTTTTTTTTCTATATAAATTGTTACATCATGTTTAAAAAAAAATTAAAATCAAGTCAATGATGTAGAATCCTCTCAATGCTTATCATGTTAATTAGAAGAGGTCTAAAAACTTTGTCCCATGTAGAATATATAGTTATAGAAAGGGTTAAAATATCATTTCCTTTCTATGATGCCGATTGATAGTTGTTTCCGATCTACCTTGCCAATGGTTACCTACATGCATGAATAACTACCTCTTATCTTAATAATTTATTTTTAAAAATAGCCAGGTTAATTAACCATCTGCATATATATGTCCGTCCTCTTGTACAAGTCACAAGGGGTTCCCTCTTGTGTTATATACAAACTAATTTTAGCAATATTTAACCATTCAAATATTGTCACGTATACAAGTAATAAACATGATTCCTTCAAATATCTTGCAAAAATGATTGAAGAGATCTTGATTGGTCTTTTATTTTTTATCATTTAATATAGTTGGTTGATAATTAATTAATTAATGGTTACCATAAAATCCAAGCGTTTCTTGTCATGAATGTCTAGTTAGCGTTTAACAACTACATGGACTAATATATATGCACAATTAAACTAGCTAAAGACATCGATCGCATATATGATGATGAAACTTCCCAAAGGCTCCATGTACATGTGCAATCAATATCTTGAGATGATTTTTCTACTCAACGGCCACATAAGACAAATTAATAGAGTGAGCTGGTTTGTCCCCTTAATTATTAATTAGTTCATCATGGAGCGATAAAATATTATATGCATGGTGTCTTCCAATTAATTAATACGTACGTAAGAATGTGCCTCCATGTGCAAGGATGTGCAATATTAATTCATGAGGTTGTACTACTGTTAGGCCTAGCTAGCTACCAATAACGTTTTACAAGCTTAATTAGAAACGATCATATATATATATATATATATATATATATTGAATGGTCAATTTGCCTCTGCAAACAACCACTTTGTCTCCCTGCTGCTAATTGGATCATCAAATAAATATAACTCCTAACGTTTTTGAAGCGTTCCGTGATACTGCTGTGATTTAGCTAGCTAGCATTGGTGCCCAGATTAATTAGCTAGCTAGCATTTGTCTGCAACTTGAGTACGTAGTATCTTACATTAATTGGTGCCCATATTATTTAATTTAGCTAGCATTTGTTCATATGGGTGGGGGTATTCTCTACTTACTACCTTAAAATTAATGCGGAGGGGAACACGAAGAATATATTTTCGACAACGGACCTAATTAATTATCTGACGACCCCCCTCCCTATACTTTGAAGCTGCTGACATTCTGTCTGTCTAGGCTGAATCCATGCCATGCATGGGCCTTTTTTGATTAATTATAAGTTTTTGGTCGGTTTTTAACTCATTAATTTGAGAACCTGCCTACAAGAGGGCATGTCGATCGGGTGACGTCTTCAGTCTTTGGGTCTCCTCTTTGTTGGTTAAGCACATGGGTTCTCATTCATCAAGGTCAGCTTATAGCTAACATTAATAAATTCAAATTTACTTATAGCTAACAAGTTGAAACTGTGGTGAAATTTTACTTATAGCTAACAAGTTGTTTTTGGCTCTTTATCTTCTTTGGATATATCAACCCTAGCTAATTCTATTTAATAGACAATTCAAGGCAAACCTAGCTAACCCATACTCCACCAAGACAAAATAATTCTAATTAGGGATGCAGCAGGTCAAGTAATCATGTCCATTTTATCCATCCATAGAGTTAAATATGATGCATTCATTAGCTCTACCATAGAAATTGTATACCACCATAGTTAAATATAAATTTAATTGAGGAGTTACTATATAACAACACATACATGATTTGAAGTTAAAATTTATTATTATTAAAATAATAATTTTAGGTATTATTATTACTATATGATATGATACAAGAATTTTTACAATATAATGTTTGGTTGATTAACTAATTTATGCTTAGTGTTACTTACTGAGCGAAAGTTCATAAAGCTCTATTATTAGTATTTTTATTATTTTTTCAGAGATCGAGGCTAAGCAGAAGTCAGATAGAAGTCAATCATTCATTTCAATTAATTATGTGTAATTGCTTTATATGACACCTTGCATGCTAAAGATTTATTTCTAAGTGTGCGATGGATTAATGTTACGCTTTAAATTTATTCCAAATCCGGCGTGGGGCTGACGTATGGTTTGCAAGATTCATCCAAAATTTTTATTTGCTTAATAAAAGTATTGAATACAATTTTTAGATTTAATGTTACAATAATGTGAACAAGATATAAATGTATCAAAAAAACCCTACACTTTGCAAGTCATGTTGTAACATATTTTTTCTTTATTTTTAATTCCATGCACACAAGCACCCACACACATATACAAGCGCACACACTCTATTGTGGAATACACATTGGATTCAAACCACCCATGGAGAACTTTCATGGTTGTTTAATTGTCATGATATTAGCAATTGATTGGTTTTTCATTTTAACTTTCACTCCCCTATCCTTTATCACCTTTGCAAGTTATATCATATATATTTTGATAAATCCTTTATACCCCTTTCAGCTTCTACATCAACTGTCTCCAGTTGGATCGAAAGCATTCTCAAAAAGAAAATTTTATTTTGAGTAACTCATTTCAGAGCCTGAAAGATGAAATTTAACGTTGATCAATCAGTGCACTGCATGCTAATGAGGGTGGCACCATATTGTAGTGCTTAGAAGGTTACCTAATTTTGAAAAATGATCACATCATTCTAACACTGCACTGGTAGCTAGGGCCTCCATAGGTTTAGAGCATGATTGCTGCTTCCTGATTTGATCAAACTTCTAATTGGATTTTAAATGTTGTACTTCGATTCATTTCCAGTTCGATAACTTAAATCAACTTTTAGCTAGATTCAAGTCACAATTAGTTATTTTGTATGTTGAATTTGTATGAGTCATAAATCGAATTTAAATTGTAACAATAGAAAGAAACACAAACATAGAACTCAGTATTTTTCTAGTATTAGTATGTGCAGACTCCAAAACAAAGACGATTTAAATACAAACTCAAATTAGAAACATAACAGGCTCAAATTAAAACTAGAACTTGTTTGCTCTGTTCTGTACAAATGTAGGCACTGCATCAGATAATTCATTGGATGTGGGTGTCCAAGAGGTGACAAAGGATGAGGAGAGAACATAACACTACTACAAAAAGTTAAATAGACTACGTAGGTTCTAGAAAAAAGACTACGTTTTTGTAAAAAATATAATCTAATGTTCTATACTATGTTTTCATAATTTTTCATAAATTAAAAGACTATGTTTTTAAATAAGACGTAGTCTTATGTTATCTGATAATATAAAAAGTCTACGTTTTTTAAATAAGCCGTAGTCTTATGTTATCTGATAATATAAAAAGACTATGTTTTTAAATAAGACATAGTCTTATGTTATCTGATAATATAAAAAGACTACGTTTTTAAATAAGACGTCGTCTTATGTTATCTGATAATATAAAAGACTACGTTTTTAAATAAGGCGTAGTCTTATGTTATCTAATAATATAAAAAGACTATTTTTAATTAAGATGTAGTCTTATATTATTTTTTAATATAAAAAGACTACATCTGTAATTAAGATATAGTCTTATATTATTTTATAATGTAAAAAAACTACGTTTTTAATTAAGACGTCATCTAATATAAAACTAAAAATTTATCTTTTTCACTTCTCCTAATTCGCTTCCCTTCTTTTTTTCTTAAACAAAACCATCGATATCCTGCTATAGTTTTATTATGGATTAGGGTTTCATTTGCGGAGACTCCACCGACCACCATGCAGGATTAAGGTTGAGGAGACTCCACCACCGCCATCATCAAAGTTTGGTTTACAAAGACTCCATCACCACACATGATTAGGGTTTTGTTTGTTGTCTCTTCAACAGGCTAATTCATAATCTTCCTTTTTTTAATCTAAAGATTGATCGGGGAGAGAGAGAGAGAGAGGCCGTGAAAGGGCCGGATTGCATCTCGGACGGATCCAGTTTGGCTCGGGCTCGGTGGCATGCCCGCCGGCTCACCGAGCCCGGGCCATGGGTGGCAGCCTCCATCAGCGTCTATGCTACGTCCGGTGGGGTTCGACTGACCAGAGGAGGCCGGCCATGCCTCGCCAGTCGATCTGTTATGGGAGCCAGTTTGGCTCCCGTATTTAGCTTGGGCCCGGTAGCATGCTCGCCAACTCGCCAGGCTCAGGCCATGAGCGATAGCCCCCACCGGCGTCCATGTGGTGTCCGATGGGGTTCGATCGGCCAGAGGAGGCCGGCTGTGCCGCCGCTCAGGGAGGAGGAGCAGAAGAAGAAGAAGAGAGGAAAAGAAAGAAAAAAAATAGGAAGGGGTGCCGCCAACGGCCAGTACTAGGTCGGTCATCGATGGTCGGCCATGCACCCTCGGAAAGAGGTAGTGGCAGCCCTTGGCTACTGGCACCTTCCCCTGGTTTGGGTGAACCAGGGGCTACGAAATAGGGGATCTGCTGGCCTAGGTGAGCTGGTCCTGGGCTTGGTCTGGCCCATTTAGGCCATTTTTTTTTCTTTTTTTTTTAAATAAGGTGATTGTTAATTTTTTTTAAATAAAAAAGACTAAATTAAGATGTAATTAATCCTTACCATTTAAATTGAGCATTAAAAAAATAAAAAAATGATCTCATAACTTGATTCATGCATTTTTGTTTATGATGTGGGAATACTTGTTTTCTAAATCATAACCACACATGATTCATATTCTGTTCTAAGGACATGACAATAACATAATTACTTACTAGTTATAGATTCATGGCCACTTCTTTATCCTTGGATTTTAGAAATGTAATGCAATCTAGGTCATCTACAGCAATAATCATATTATCCACATATAATACTAGAACACCACAAGTACAATACTTGGAATAAATGAACATGGTGAGATTATTGTCACTTTCAATGAGTATTGCTGCTATAATTATCCAACTAATTTAGATGAGGCATATCCTGGGATTTTAGAAAAAGTTTGGAAGAGAGTTTATATGTTTCTGAATATAATATCTTTTTCATTTTAGGAACATAGATGGTGGGTTCACCAGGCATGAAAAGTAAGTCCAAAGAGATTGATAACAAAGCAAAGGAAGCTGAACCACTGTAAGTTATTATTTACCTTTCTAATTTACTTGTCATCTTTCAAAATTTTTTACTTCTATGTGGTTTGATAAATTTAATTAGTTTGTTAGATAAAATTAATTATATTTATTGATTTAATTAACTAGTTACTAGTATTTTTTAAATTTAAACAGACTAGATAAATCATGGTACTTTGCTGATAGACGAACAAAAAGATATGAGGATGGTGTCGAAGTTTTTTTTGATATAGAATTTGTTATCATTGGACAAAGAGATATGCAAAAGGTATGTTAATATTTACTTATATTTGTAGCATTTTATTTAAATTCATAGTACTTATATTTTCTAATGTTATTGCTTTGAAGAAAAAACCATGCAAATTGGTAGTAGGATTTATTAATAATATAATTGGATATGGTACAGTGATTGAGAATGTAGCACCAAACTCTATTATACATTGAGTTCCTTTGGGTGGTCAGAATTATCATGTATCTATTGATGTTTATTTTGACGATGATGCTCTCCTTTTAATAACAATTAGTGATGATCCTATGAAAGTTAAAGATTTTATTGGTTCTCACGTTGCATCGCCTCGATCATTAGTTATTGATGATCGAGTCAAGGTATCTAAAAATTTTTAACTTATCCATAAATTTATGATTCATTTATATTGATAAACTATTTGCTATGTAGCATTTGTGAATTGAATTTCATTATTATTAACAGGCTAAGATTGTTCCACAAAAGTTACAGATTAAAAGCAAAGAAAAGGGTCCATGGAGTTTGTCATATTTAAAGAATCATATTGCAAAAAGTTTGGGAGATACAAATACAATAACTGTGGTATTGGATGTTGGTATCTTTAATCATGAACGGGTATATTATATTATTAAAAAAATATTAAAACTTTTGCTTAATGGAGCAGATTATTCTAGTTATATTGTGCTATATATGAGGTAAGAAGATATCTTTATATTTTTTGCATTTCATATGCAATTACTAGATGTTACAAGTTTCTAATAATAATCGTGGGATTGAATAATTTGATTTATGTAGCTATTTGTACAACCAACTTAAGAAATCAAATTGCTCAACATGTATGGCTTCAGAGACCTTGGACAGATCTCTATACACTCTGGATCGGCTGGAGTATGATCAGATTTAATTGCTAAAAAGATTAGAACAATGTTATGTAGATCAATTATTTCTAGCTCCTTATAACTTTGGGTAATTGCTTTTTAATAAAAATTGATACTTTTGATATTAAGTTGTTAATTATTGTTATTATGTTTATGAAGGGATCACTGGTCCTTGGTGGTTATTGACCCTCATGGGGACAATGTGTATTTTTGTGATTCTATTGGATGTTCAATGAGAAAAGAATTAAAAGGTGTTATTAATACGTAAGTATTTATTTCTTTATAATTTTGTAGTAATTTACCTGGATTATATCATTTGAGTCTCATACTATTATTATACTTTGCTATATCAGTGCACTCAAAATATACAACGCTAAAGCTGATCGACTTGCAAGAAAAACACTTATTTGGGAGTCGTATATTGAATTGCACATTCATTTTTTAAGTGTCCTAAGCAACCATCAGGTGTTGAATGTGGCTATTATGTCATCATGTATAAAAAAGATCATTGAGAACCATATTATTTTAACTAATAAAAAGGTAGGTTATTATTACGTTCGTGATTCATATAAGTACTACTTTTTATAGTTTTAGATTTTTGTGTCATGTGTTATTTAGTGCTCTTTTTCTAAGTAACTTATGTAAAAATGCAGTTTGGCGAGAAGAAAACTTATAAACAAGAAGGGATCAACTTTATGCGTGAAGAATGGGTCAAGTACTTGCAAGGTTTCATTTGAAGAAATGTTATGGAAACGTTTATTGAAGTTTGGATGTTATGAAAATATTATGGATGTTTTGTATGACAGTATTGGATATTTTAATTTAATGTATTTAGAGGTTTTTTAGATTTAATGTATATATTTGTATGATAGTATTGGATATTTCAATTCAATATTTTTAGGATTTTTTTAGAATTGAAAGTATATATTTGTATGACAGGATTGGATATTATATAGAGTTTTCAATATAAAACGTAGTCTAATTGTACAATTATAGCCTACATTTTTGGACAAAACGTAGTCTAATTGTACAATTATAGCCTACATTTTTGGACAAAAACGTAGTCTAAATGTACATAATAGACTACATTTTTTAATAAAAAATTAGTCTAAATATATTTAAAGACTACATTTTTTTAAAATTTTAACTACAGTTTTTGATAAAAACGTAGTCTAAATGTTTTTAAAGACTATATTTGTTTTGACTTTTAACTTCAATTTTTGATAAAAACGTAGTCTTTTGTACAGTTATAGATTACAATTTTTGATAAAAACGTAGTCTAATTGTATTTAAAGACTACATTTTTTTTAACTTTTAACTACATCTATAAATGTAGTCTAAATGAGGAACTTTTAACTACAGTCGTACTTTTAACTGCACTTACCTAGATAATGGTTTAAAAAACGTAGTCTATATATAAAGGACTATAGTTTTTAGATATAGTCTATTTAACTTTTTCTAGTAGTGCAAATCTCATGGTTATTGAATCATGGGTGCATAGTTTGGTTTTGAATTGTTATGTAAGTTGATCTCTCGCCAAGTCAAGCCATAAATAAAAGACTTTTAGAGTTCTATTCCTATAAGCAATATATTTTATGGAAGTTGTTTTGATCAATTTATTAAATTTAAACGTATCTAAACATACAATATAATTCTTTACTATTCCAATTAACAGCACTTTTTGCAAGCAATTTTATTTATTTTCCATAATATATTCAATGATCATGGTTTATGAGATCCACTAAAATTTTTAGTTTGTATGGGAGAAATATTTAATACAATTCTTAGAGAGTAAACATATTTGTTGCCCGGATATAGCAACCTAAGAGGGAGATGAATTGGGTTCTTTAAAAATTAATTAGCAAGTATGTGCATTTTAAAAATTTCAAAGATAAATTAAGTGTAGTATAGTGAAGATTATATGCATGCAATCATAGAAAAATAGTACAACCAAACACAAGAAGTTTATAATGGTTCGCGCCAAACCCAGCACCTACATTCACTCTCCAAGAACCCCTTGAGAATTTCATTTATCAATCCTTAGCCAACCTTGCTAGCAACTTATTTATAGGCATAAGTAAGCCTTACACCCTAGCCTTTCGAGCATAAGCAAACCTTACAAGAAATCACACGAGTAGACCTCTACCCACCCTTACACGTTTCACAACTGTGAAACTCAAGCACAAAGAACAAGAATATCAAGTGTTTATATAACTTGCTCCTTAAATGAGCAAATATTCAAAGAAATACTTTACAACTTTTTGAAGAACACTTCTCAAGTGGGCTTCATCCTTTTAGCACACCGGAGCAATGAATGAAGCCTTTGATGAAGCTTGAGTGCTCTTCAAGAGGTAATTGAAGCTTTTATATCATGCTAAGAATGAGACAATGAATGTTCTTTAAGTGGCTTCAAAAATATTCAATGTGGCTTTTCAACACTCTTTCTTTCTGCAATAAATCTCTCTTTTCAATATTTTCTTGCTTTCTTTTCTTCTTCTATCAAATCACTATGTAATGGGCTATTTATATACAACACAAAAATATAGCCATTTATAGCCGTTGTAAGATAGAAGTATAAAAACAAAATGCAATGAAATGTTGGGAAATAACTGTTACAAAAATTTCCATACATGTTGGTTGACTAATTGCTCATCCAAAAACTTTTTGCTCTCTGTCTTGGTATCAGGTTGCAATAGTGGATGTCCAATTGGTCGTCCAAAATATTTTTCAAATGAAACCAAGCGAGTATTAGAGTAAGAAACAGAAAGTAAAATGAAATTAGATGCCTAACTGGTCATCCAAAATTTGGAACCATGCAAGTTAGACGTCTAGTTGGGCATCCACTTTTTGAAACCAAATTATTAGATGCCCAATTGGGCGTCTAACAGATATTTTTCACAAGTAGGATGCCCAATTGCATGTCTATCTTTTCTCCTACTAAAGTTAGATGCCCAATTGGGCATTTAACTTTTTCTCCCTAAAAGTTATGCCCAATTGGGCATCTAACTTCTTCATGTCCACATATTGGACACCCAATTAGGTGTCTAACTAAAAGCACCACGAGTTGGACGCCCAATTGGGCATCTAACATAGATCACCAGGAGTTGGATGCCCAACTAGGCATCTAACATACATTCAAAAAGCATGGATACAAGTTTGGCAAAAGTAGAGGTCAAAAAAAATTTACAAGGCCAGGGGTGACCTTTTGATCACCCGATCTGCACAAAATCTCTGTAAGATAGTTAAGTACATTGCATTATAAATCCAAACAAAAATGAGATACTTTGAAAAATAATTTTCTCATGGAAAACATCCAAAGGCGACTCTGTATTTTTGAAAAACGGATGTATTCATGAATAGTGAAATTACTTGAATACTTTGAAATCTAAGTTCCTTGAAAAACTTATACAGTATCATAGCTTCTTTTAAAAATATTTTGACTTAAAAACATATTCACAATAATGTTACTTTACCTGTGTTACCTTTCATTTGATTTAAAATTTACCTTAATTTGAAATAAGCACCTTCTTTCATGATGGATTACCTGAAATCACTTTGTCTCAACAATAATATCATTACTATTAAACTTAATTATTTTGTATTCATCAAAATCAATATGAGGTCAACAATCTCTCCCTTTTTGATAAGAAATTTTAATCATAACATTCCTTGATGATTTTAAGTGTAAGACAAGGATACAATATGATGTATCATTTCAAACATCTATGCCAAAATAGAATTTTGTAAACCAAGTATCAGAGTTCAAAGTATTTTTGAAAAACTTAGAACATTTTCAGATTTTGAGTTGAATTATTCAAATTCGAGGAAATTTAGATCATATAAAGCTTTATATTTGAAAAAAAGAAGCATGCTGAAATTCAGCATTTTGTACCGAAACTCTAAATTTCATTAATACTTAAAACATAATATTCAAAAGATGCATTGTATGACTCTTTCGTAACTTTGATATCTTCAAAATAAAGTACATGTATATATAGCTTTTCAATTTGATCTCAAAAATAATAAATGTATGCAGTTTCAATTTTTTCAAAATAAAAAAGGTGAGTTTTAAATCATAAATTAGAATGTATGTGATTCCATTTCTCCCCAAAATGTGTATTTGAAATCATAAAATCAAATGTATGTGGTTTCATTTCTTTTCCTTTTTGTCATCAATCAAAAAAAAGGTGAAAGGATATACATATTTTTAATGTATGTCTTTCCTTCAAGAGTGGTATAAATAAATCAAATAAGTAATAGAACAATACAAAGATAAGCACAATAGCTTCATACATCAAAGCATTTAATACAAAGTACAAACCATGCCATAGTCAAATACATTAAGTTTTACACACACAAGCATGACACATACCATACATAAAGAGTTTTCAAAAGTATTAACATTGTACAAACCAACATAAGTCCATAGTATCCAGTTATAAAAAAATATACAGTCCATCATAAAAATTTAATCATAACATCATTGATCTGGATCGGGCCAAGAAGAGGAGCCATGGGTGCATCCATGTACCGTAGGACTAGAACAAGATAGATATGGAGCAGGTCGGCATTGTGGAAATTCTGGATGGGAAAGGTGCTGCATAAAACCATAACTTCCTGGATCATGTTGTGGCATTATTGAGTAATACTAGCAAGACAAGAGAGAGCAGCTTCAGCAGTCTCAGTCTTATTCCTGTTAATAGACATTTCAGATCCTATCAAATTAGCTTTTTCAATCAAGGAGTTCATGTCATTCTGCAGCCTAGAAATCTCACAATACATCCTCCCAATATCCACTTTCTCTTCATGATGAAAACCCTTCCATTAAGAACATTGACAGAATGCTTCAAACCATCCAAACGCATTCTAATATCATAAAGAAAAGCATACGTGGATGAGATGTGGGGAACCATAGATGAATCACAAGAATGTGAGGCACTATCTCCGGACCTTCTAACAGATACAACATCAAAAATCCTTCTAACCAAATGTTTATATCATCAGGCCGGGTCTAATTTGAAAGTAATGGGAGAACTTGGTTGGTTAGAAGTTAGAATGGGTTGCAGTACATGGGGTGGATTGTTGTCAATAGGTGGATTGTTATCAGTGGGTGGAGTGCTGTCAATATGCATAAAATCATATATTTCAAACATATAAGGGTAAGCAGGAGGTAAAGAAGCAAAAGCATAAAATGATGAAGGATAAATCTGAGATGTAGAAGGATAAGCATGAGATGTGGAAGCATAGATATCAGATGCAGAAGGTCGTGCAATAGGTTCTTGCACCCTCTCCTTGTTTCTTGTCCACTGGCCATCTATCTTAGTGATACCCATACGGCTAAGGGAACGCTCATTATAAAAATCCATATGGCTCCATTTACAAATAGTCTCACGTCTAACTCTAATTCCAAAATGTGTAAATACATGGGTGAGGACAAGGCCATAGGGTAGGGCCGCTCTTGGTCTGCCAATTGCTTCCTTCATAACACAACACATTAAACTAAAAAAAATTATAGGAGTTTGGCTAACAATATGGTACATGATACTAAGGTCTTTATCATTTACATAGTCAAAACTACTACTTCTAGAAGCTAAAATACTAGAAATTATATGGTGCAGCAACCTCATTTCATCATTTAGGTCCTTAGCAAAAATCTTTTGAAAATGTGAAGCATCCTCTACACCAAGAACAATTTTAATTTGGTATTCTTTGCTATCAATTGAATCCTCAAATATATACCTTTAGCAGGAGCTTGTAAAATGAATCCTAAAGTGGCTTCATCAAATTCAATTCTAACTCCTTTTACATTAGAAGAAACATTACCACCACCAAAACTAATATTGTGATAGAATTCCCTAACAAGATCAGGATAAATTGGTCCTTCAGTTTTAAGCAAGTAATCCCAACCTTGACTTCCAATAATCCACCAATCTGAAAATTTTCACTAGCTAGGAATTTAAAGTCTACTAGTCTACCATAGGCAATAGATCTACTTACCGTGGACGAAAAACTAGAAGTTCAAGAGGGGGAACCTTCTCCACGACCTCAGGAAGAAGTACCATGAGCAAATCTCATCTTTTGTGCCATGATTCGAGGTATAGATAGATCTGAAAGAGCTAGGAAGATAAAAGTTGGAAATGGAGTTTAGATGTTTATAAGAGGCTTGAGGGTTTGGAGTACGGCTGAAATGGGAAGGAAGGAGAATAGATTTCATCATAAAAACACCACCTAGCCATCCAAATGATGTTGGTCATCAAATTGGACTTCCAACACCAAAAGTTGGTCATCCAAAACCAAAAGTGGATGTCCAACTTTGCACATTGGTCATCCACTTCCAAAAGCGGACGATCAAGCTAGTTGGCCAGCTAGTCATCCAATGGGGGATTACAACAAAGTTTTTTAATATTTCAAGGGTCAAAATGCAATAAAGGTATATGGCATTCAAAGATCAGTGGATGTTGACCCTACATTGATTTTGATGTTTACAAAATAACTAAGCAATGGTTAACAAGCCTATTGCAAAGAAGTTCAGATGTTCTACAAGTAAGTATCTTCATGCACAATTTTATGTGAGCATATATTCATTTTATCTTGCCACTTGTTTGCTATCAAATTCTATGCTATCAAATTCCTATGGCTGTTCTATTTATTTTTGGATTCACTACTGAGTTAGCTGGAGAGTTAGCTATCTTCTGGTTCAGTTAACTGGGAAGCTAGCTCCTCCCTGGGCGTATGACTGCTGCTTTTCATCAGTTAGCTAATGAGCTAACTCTTCTTGATGATTGCTTTATTGCTTTTTAGTTTTGTTAGCTGAAAAGCTAACTATCAGTTGCTCAGTTAGCTGAATAGCTAACTCATCACTCTCTAATGTTTCTATTTTTATTGCAGACCGAAAGCTATTCAAAATTAGTTAGCTGGTGAGCTAACTATCTATTGGTTTAGTTAGCTAAATAGCTAACTATTGGGAGTTGACTTTTTCTCCTAAGCCGCATGAATTGGTTGCTAGTTAGCTGGAAAGCTAACTAACCAGTGTTTTAGCTAGCTCCTCTTCACCTGAGCTTTTGGCGTGTGATCTCTTGGAAACTAGCTTGTGAGCTAGCTGAGGACTCCTTCTTTTGATGGCCGACCGTCTTCAACTCTCTCAGCCGCCTGGAATTAATTCCAGCTAGCTGTCTTTCTGGCCGTTTTTGGGTGTGCTTCTCTCTCTCTCTCTATTTTATTTTGATTGCTATTTTCAGCTAGACTAACTTTTGATTTTTAAATTATGATAGAGTTCTTCCTACCTCAAATGGATTCATGCATTTAATGCTTAAGGAAAATAATCTCAACGGTTATCTTTTCTTTCCATTTTTATTTCCATTTGTTTCAATCGTATCTAACGGATCTTTTTGCTGTTGGATCGTTATATATAGCTGATATTAGAAGAAAAATATGATGGATTTTGAAAAAGAGAAATGCAAGAGAGATATCCAAGAAAGAAAGCTTTTATTGCATATTTTCGGAGTGGTTGAAACCTAGTTGCTATGCATTGAAGATCATTCATTGCTGAAAAGTCGTCCATACTCTTTAAAGCCTTCAAGCAAATCAAGATTCAAGCCACATCGACATTGTTCATTTATTGCTGAGGATTTGCTACAAATTTGTAAAGTATTCTCTGAATATTTGCTCATTATAGGAGCTGCTTGTTATCATTTACTTGAATCTTTTGTAAAAGGGTTAGTGTTAATCCTTTGGTTCTTGTTGGCTTCCTTGTACCGTTAAACAAGAGGACTAGCCTGGTAAGGCTAGGGGTTTTGGCTGTCTTGTGCCTTGTAAAACAAGAGGGCTAGCCGTGGAAGGCTAGAGGTTGTAATCGTTGTGATACGATTAGTGAAATTCCCAAATGGTATTTTGGGGAGTGGACGTAGGTGCAGGGTTTAGCACCGAACCACTATAAATTCTCTTGTGTTTGTGGTTGCCTAATTTTCTATGTTATTTTCATTATGTGCACTTCACTACACCGCTGCCAAGTAATTTTGAATTAGGGTTAAAGCACATATTTGCGATAGTAATTAATTTTTAATAACCCAATTCACCCCCCTCTTGGGTTGCTACATCTGGGCAACAGTGGAGATTAATTAGAAATGATCAAGAAAAATTCAAAAATGATGATCATGAAGATAAATCAATGGGGTTTCATGTCGATCAAATTTCATGCAAAAATCATAATCATAAGAGAGCACAAGAATCAAACAATTATAACAACTCACTAGATCGAAGGGTCAAGCATACCAAGCTCCCTTCTAATTTCACAAAACTTAGACTCATCAAGAGACTTTGTAAAAATATCTATGAGTTGCTTATCAGCACATACATGCTCAAGCACAACATCACTATAATTTACATGATCCCTAATAAAATGATGTCTAATCTCTATATGCATTTGTTGGCCCAGATGGCAACCCAAGAGGGGGGGGAATTAGGTTCTTTAAAAAATTTAACTCTTTGAAAATATTCATATTGATATGAAGGTGCTCAAGTGAACTGAATTAATTAAAGCTAAGCACAAATAAGGAGGATAGAGAAAGAGATAAATGCACAGCAAACACAAAGATTTTATAGTGGTTCGGTGTATCCAACACCTACGTCCACTCCTAAGCAACACTTGGGTCCGCACTATAATCCACCGATTATAGTCGAGTTGTTTTACAAGCTCACAACTCCAACTTGTTGTTTTACCCGGGATCACAACGAACCCAGCCGGTTTTTTCGGGCTCACTAGCACACAACCCAAACCACAAGCTAACCTTAGCTTGTCCCAAGGTATACTACCTTCTCTAATTCAATCCCCATGATTGATTTAGCAAACAATAATTTGAGAATAAGGTTTACAATACAAAGCAGCTCCTCAAATGAGCAAATATGCAATTTAAATAAGCAAGGATTAGAAAAGCATGTTTGAAGCGATTTGAATGCAGGCTTTTCTTCTTTTCTTCTTTTCCTCTTCTCTTTTGAATGGTTGAATCAAGCTTCAGCTCTGATTCTTCACAGAAAGTTGTTGTAGAGAAGTTGAGAAAAAAAAAAGGCTTTTGAGCTTCTTCTTTTCTTCTTTGTAAATCCTCCGAAAATGATCTTTGAAGGCTTTGGATTTCTTTTGAATCTCTCTTTAGATAGTAGGCATGAACACAGAGATTTCTCTATAAAAATTTCCCTCTTGTTTTCACTTGATTTTTTTGATTTTTTCAGTCTCTTATTTTCAAACAGACGGTTGCCCTTTTTATGGATCTCTTAATCCAAGATTAGGTGAGAAAAATAGACATTACATAGTACTTGGATTGCTTCTACACATAAAGAAATATAGCTGTTAGAGATTAGGTGGAAAAAACCGTTAGAGTCCGTTCTGACATTTCAAAATTCGTTCCTGATAGGTTGGAGTCGGCTCCAACTTTGCAAGTATCGGCTCCAACTCGGGTTTCCAAAAATAGTAAATAAAAAGTTTGTTGGGGAGTCGGTTCTGAAAAAGTGATGTGTCGGCTCGCCGCATTTAGGTGTCGGCTCTCGAAACTGAGGGTATCGACTCCAACGATGTCCAAAAATATGCTTCTATTCTCAGGTTAGAGTCAGCTCCAGAAATTTCAGGTGTTGGCTCCTGAACTCCAGGTGTTGGCTCCCGAACTCAAGGTGTCGGCTCCAAAAACTGACGCAGAAAGCACTTCTCTATATCTCAGGTTAGAGTCAGCTCCAGAGTTTCAGGTGTTGACTCCAAACCATGCCGAAAACTTAGAAATGTTCTGATATGCCCTGGTGTCGGCTCCAGACACAATAGGTGTTGACTCCAAGGTCTGAACTTAAATATGTTCTATTTAAAACCTAATTCAAAACTGATTTTGTGTATCATTTGAATAATTAAACATTCTTAATACCTGAAACACTTCTCAAATTTGTTAGAAATACAATGAATATACTCATGTCTTTGTTAATCATCAAAATCAATAATTGGGTCAACAATCTCCCCCTTTTTAATGATGACAAAAACATTGAGTATATGCATGATTAAATAATGAAAGTTTCAAAGCAAATTTTAAGTTATCATAGTTAAGCTCCCCCTGAATGAGGTAGCTCCCCCTATGATTCTCAAATTAACATCTTCTCTTCCCTTATCATTAAAACTCATGCAATTAGGTTCATTCAATGCTTGATATCAATTAATCAAATTCAATGAGTTCATTTAATGCATATACAATTATGATCTTTCCCTTTTTTGTTATCAACAAAAAGGTTAAGAAAAGATTTGTTTAGCTTAAATTAATATCAATCATTCTTCTCCCTCTTTATAAAAGTTTAAGCATAAGAATCAATAATCTTTGAATAGAACAATATTAAGCTCAATTCAAGCAACTCAATATCAAAGTTCAACTATGATATTCATTGAATACTCAAAACTTCATTACAAATTTCATAAAGTTAAATGCTTCATTACATCATTAAACAAAAAACTTCATTACATCATTCAACAAAAAAACTTCATTACATCAAAGATTCAAACTAAACTTCAAAGACTAAGTACATCAAAATGTAAATCAAACAACAACAGCTAAAAACATCAAAATCTAAGGAGTCTTTTGAGTTCTTCTAAAATTTTTCCATTCCTTCACTTTGAATCTTGATAAATTCATTCAATCTTTGTCAATAAATGCAGATAACACTGTAATTTTCTCTTGTAATTCAGCATTGCACTTAGAGTATACATCAGAATCTCCTCCTATATCCTTAATTTTCTCAAATATATGCATAAGATCAGTCTTCAAGGCTTCTGAAGAAGATCCAAAGGATGATTCAATCTTGCTTACTCTCTCTTCCAAGGAATAGAACATCTCCCTTAAGCTCATTAGACTACCATCTAGCTCACTCTTCATTTTAGCTTCATGATCCAAAAACAAAGATTTCAACTGTTCCATCTGAATTTTAGAAAACCAATAGAGGCCTGAGTGAATGAAGTAGAAGCTGGTGCAGGTGCTGAGGTGCAGGACTGCTGGGGCCAGGTGAAGTATGTCTCACTGTAGGCTTTTGTCCATCTCAACTGCCCTGTCATCCATGCTTCCTTTCCTCTCCTAATTTCCATTGATTTTAATGAATCCCATCCAGTGCAGTGTAGCTTTATTGTAGTAATCAGTATGTCTTAAGCTTTTCATGGGCTCATTATCTAAATATTAACTCCTTGGCTTGGAAAACAGTGGTCAAAATCATGCCATAAGGAAGGGTAGATCTCTTCTTTCCTCCAGCCTCGGCCATATACCAAATCATCATACCCGGAAGGTTAATAGGCTGGCCGTCACAACAGCATCCATAACTAATATCTCTCTCAGAAACATACTCAAAACGACCGGTCTTAGGAAACAAGATCCTACCACAAATATTGTGTAACAATCTAAGCTCCAAGGGCAATTGGTTAGCCCTAAATTCTTCAAATTCAACAACTTCTCTCCAACATTCTGATAAAGCTGCTCCTCTGTCACTGTGAACATTGGCTATGGGTCCAGCAACTGGAATATTTAACAGTTCCCAAAATCTCGAAGGTGAGGTGGATCCTTGTTTCTCTACAAAGCTAATTAAACCTCCATCTCCTCTAGATAAATTCAAGTAAAAATCTTTGACAAGAGCAGGATAGGTTGGAACATCCAAAGAACATACCTTCTCCCATCCCATATCTTTGATTTGCTCACCTAAGGAGAAGCCCTCATTCTCAAAGAATCCGAAGTTCACCTTCCTACCCATGTTATTACTTTTCCCGCTAATAAATCTACCTGTGGTGAAGATGGACCTGGAATGGCACTGGGCATGGAGGATGAAGAGAGAAGTAGAGCTGGGAATGGTTGAGGAGTCGGACGCCTCTCACTCCTCTTTCTTGTCGCACGGGAGCTCCAAAGATCGATCCCCTCCGCTTTGGTGCCATTGAATCCTAGGGAATGGTTGATTTGAGAGATTCTAGGTTTTGGGAGGCTTGGAGAGAATTTTGAAAAAGATTGGAAATGATTGGGGACGAAAAGGTGTCGACTCTGCCCTAAATAGTCAAATTGGGACCACAGGTGTCGACTCCCGCAAAGTCGGGTGTCGACTCCAAGTCGCTAACACAGTTAGCGCCCGAACTGGAGTCGGCTCCGCTTAAGGCGGTGTCGGCTCCAAGGTCTCAGACCGAGAGCGACACAGAGAGGTGTCGACTCCACTGACTGGGTGTCGACTCCAAGACAGTTTCAGGAAAAAAAAAGAGTTTCAAGGATCCGAAACTTGTCAAAAGAATAATCAATAAATTGGATAAAATCTTTGGAATGTGGTGAATCAAATGTTCAAATATCTAGATGAATTGTCCTTAAAATCATGAAAGAATTTTCAAGAAATTGATTGAATTCTAGATAGTCATTCCTTAAGGGTTTCAAAATCATTCCAAAGGTCACAAATCCCTAATTCTCCTCTAAGATAACAAAATCTCTCTTCACTCAAAGGTTTTGTAAATATGTCAGCTAATTGTTCTTCAGTACTAACATAATCAAGACAAATTCATTATTAGCTACATGTTCTCTAATAAAATGATATCTAATTTCAATGTGTTTAGTTCTTGAATGTTGGATTGGATTTTTAGTTAAATTTATTGCACTGTGTTATCACATCTAATAGGAGTTTTATCAAGTGTTATGCCATAATCTTCAAGTTGTCGCTTAATCCAAAGGATTTGAGCACAGCAACTTCCAGCTGCAACATATTCTGCTTCAGCAGTAGATAATGCAACCGAATTTTGCTTTTTGCTAAACCAAGAGATTAAGTTACTTCCTAAAAATTGACATGCACCACTTGTACTTTTTCTATCTAATTTACATCCAGCATAATCAGAATCAGAATATGCAATTAAATTTAGTGTTGAGTCTCTAGAATACCATAATCCTACATTTTTAGTTCCACTTAAATATCTTAAGTATTCTTTTTACAGCAATTAAGTGAGATTCTTTAGGTTCAGATTGAAATCTAGCACATAGACAAACAGCAAACATGATATCTGGTCTACTTGCTGTTAAGTAAAGTAGAGATCCGATCATACCTCTATAATATTTTTGATCAACTTTCTTACCATCTTCATCTTTGTCCAATTTGCATGAAGGACTCATAGGTGTTCCAAGGGTTTGATTGATTCCATTCCAAACTTCTTGAGAATTTCCTTTGTGTACTTTGTTTGGTTGATGAAAATCCCTCTTTGCTTTGTTTGATTTGAAGTCCTAGGAAGAAGTTGAGTTCTCCCATCATGCTCATCTCGAATTCACCCTGCATTAACTTAGCAAATTCTTGACACAAAAGATTGTTAGTAGCACCGAATACATATCATCTACATATATTTGTACTACTAATAAATCTTTATCTTTTCTTTTCAAAAATAAGGTTTTATCAACATTTCCTCTAGAAAAATCATTTTCAATTAGAAATTTGCTTAACCTATCATACCAAGCTCTAGGTGCTTGTTTTAAACCATATAGTGCTTTGTGTAATTTAAAAACATGATTTGGAAATTCATGATCTTCAAAACCAGGTGGTTGTTCAACAAAACTTCCTCATTTATAAACCATTTAAAAATGCACTTTTAACATCCATTTGAAATAAATTAATGTTCATATGATGCAAATGCAAGTAATAATCTAATTGCTTCTAATCTAGCTACAGGTGCAAAAGTTTCATCAAAATCAATTCCTTCTTCTTGATTATATCCTTTTGCAACTAATCTAGCTTTATTTCTAATTACTATGCCATTTTCATCTAATTTATTTCTAAATACCCATTTAGATCCTATAACAGAATGACCTTTAGGTCTATCAACTAAGGACCATACATTATTCCTAGTAAATTGATTTAATTCTTCTTGCATAGCTAACATCCAATTACTATCTTTTTCAGCTTCTTCAATAGTTTTAGGTTCAATTTGAGATACAAATGCAAGATGATTATTGATATTTCTCATTGATGATCTAGTTCTTACTCCTTGAGATGGATCACCTATAATTCAATTCCTTTGGATGACCATAGGCATATCTCCAATCTCTAGGAAGATCTACATCATTATGATTAGTATCAATAACATCAACCTAGGAGAATCATCTTTAGCTTCTTGTTCATGATCTGAAGATACATCTATATTTAATTTTTAATATCTCTTTCTAGCAAATTTGTATCTTCCTCATCATCAATCTTTTCTGAACTTGATGCTAAAGACTCATCAAAAACTACATGAATAGATTCTTCTACAATTAAGTTTCTCTTGTTAAATACTCTATAGGCTTTACTAGATGTTGAATATCCTAAGAATATGCCTTCATCAGATTTTGCATCAAATTTTCCAAGATTATCTTTACCATTATTATGAATGAAACATTTACAACCAAATGCATGAAAATAACTAATGTTTGGTTTTCTATTATTCCATAATTCATAAGGAGTTTTCTTAAGGATTGGCCTAATTAAGCTCTATTAAGATGTAACATGCCGTGTTTATAGCTTCCGCCCAAAGTACTTTGGGAGTTGGCTTTCACATAGCATGGTACGGGCCATGTCTTCTAAAGTTCTATTTTTCTTTCTACAACTCCATTTTGTTGTGGTGTTCTAGGTGCAGAAAATTATGATGAATGCCATTTTCAATGCAAAAATTTTCAAATAATGATTTTCAAATTCTGTGCCATGATCACTTCTAAGAGACACTATGGTGTTTTTTCTCATTTGTGACTTTCTTGAAGAATTTCAGAAATATGAGAAAGTCTCATCTTTATGAGCCAAAAATAATACCCAAGTGTATCTAGAATAATCATCTACTATCACAAGACCATATTTCTTTCCTCCTAGACTAGTGGTTCTAGTAGGTCCAAAAAGGTCCATGTGAAGTAGTTCAAGTGGCCTAGAAGTGGAAACAATATTTTTAGATTTGAAAGAGTTTCTAGTTTGTTTTCCAAATTGACATGCATCACAAATTCTGTTATTTTCAAAATCTAGTTTTGGAAGTCCTTTAACTAAATCCATTCTAATTAATTTTGAAATTAGGTGTGTGCTTGCATGACCTAATCTACGATGCCATAGCCATCCAATCTCATTTACATTAGCATTATTAGCAACTAAGCAATGATTACTAGTAGACAAATTGTCTAAATCAATTAAGTATACATTGCCATTTCTATTTCCAATAAATACAATGCTATTGTCAATGGGATTAGAAACAGTGCAAATAGAAGCTTCAAATGAAACTTTGAAACCTTTATCACACAATTGGCTAATACTAATTAAATTATGCTTTAAACCATAACATATAAAACATTTTCAATAAAGTGGAGGGAGTTATTTGAATTTTACCAAATCCCATAATTTGGCCTTTGCCATTGTCTCCAAAAGTAACAACTCCTCCTCTTTTATCTTCAAGGGTGATGAATTGATCCTTGTCACCCGTCATGTGCCTTGAGCAGCCACTATCAGATACCACTTTCTTTTGATCTTTTGGCCGCAAGACACTCCTGCAAATAATCAAATCTTATGTTTAGGTACCCAAGCTTTCTTGGGTCCTTCATGGTTAGTAGCAATAAAGATTGTTCCTTTTGGAACCCATATTTTTTTCCTTTAATATTTAAATTCTTATTAATTTTTCTAAAATTACATTCATAAGATTTATGTCCTTTCTTGTTACAATGATAACATGAAACATCATTTTTTTTTTCTTCTAAAGAAATTTTTACAAATTTTTGTTTCATGTAGGTCTATAACCTAATCCAGCTTTATCAAAATAGCTCTTTGATTACTTAAAAGTAAATTTAATTTTTCAGCTATATGTAAATTTATCAACTATATTTTTATATTTATCAACTTCTTTCTTTAAATTAATTTTCATTAGAAATTGATTCTTTTTCTTTTAGAAATTTTCAGATTTTAAATCTTTAATTTCAAGAGTTAATTCATTTTTCTCTTTAAGAAGATTTAAATTTTTTTTTCAAAGATTTTTTTCTTTTTCAAAATTTTAAAATCACTAACTAATTCATTAAATGCATCATATAATTCATCAAATGTAAAATCATGAGTTTTAGAACTTACCTCATCGTCGTTTGCCATAAAGCAAATGTTTGCAACTTCCTTTTGTTCCTCCTCGGAAGAGGATTCTTCGCTATCACTCCATGTTGCAACATATGCCTTCTTCTTCTTCTTGTAACCCTTCTTTAATTGAGGACATCATATCTAAATGCCCGGTTTCTTACACTCATAACATGTCAAGGGTTCTTTTTCTTTTTCTTTGTCCTTCTCTTTTCCTTTTCTCCTTCCATTTTGTTCCAGACTTTTCTTATGGAAGGGTCTCCTTCTTTGCATAAATTTCTTAAATTTTCTTGCAAGGAGAGCTGTCATCATCATCATCATCATCATCCTCACTGCTGCTTTCTCAATTTCTGCAGCCTTAAGAGCTATGGTTCTCTTCTTTTTGACCTCTTCCTCTTGATGTTGTTTCATTGTTAGTTCATGGGTCATCAATGATCCAAGTAGCTCCTCCAAAGGTAAGCATTTAAGTCTTTGGCTTCTTGGATTGCAGTCACCTTGCTTCCCATGATCTTGGAAGAGACCTAAGAATTTTGCGCACCAATTCAGAGTTAGTATAAGTCTTACCAAGACTTTTTAAACCATTACAATATCAGTGAATCTAGTGTACATGCATGTGATTGTTTCAGTTTGTTCCATGCTAAACAATTCATATTTATGCACTAAAATATTAATTTTAGATTCTTTAACTTGATTAGTACCCTCATGGGTAACTTCTAATCTATCCCAAATTTCTTTTGCGGAAATACATGTAGAATCGATTAAATTCATTAGCATCTAAAGAACAATATAAAACATTCATGGCTTTAGCATTGAGCTGAGCCATTTTCCTATCATTTCATTCCATCCCTTTCGGGCTTAGGAATCACCATCTACTCAATTGTGGGTGTGTAGGTCCATTTACTATGATACCCCATAGTTCATAATCAAGTGCTTGAATAAAAATTTTCATTCTAGCTTTCCAATAAATAATTTGAACCATTAAATAAAGGAGGTCTATTAGTGGATTGACCTTCAAAAAAGATGATCCAACTTGAGCTGCCATTTGGATCTTTGACTCTTGATCGTTAGATCAAATTTAAATGAGCACAAGCTCTGATACCAATTGTTGGCCCAGATGGCAACCCAAGAGGGGGGTGAATTGGGTTCTTTAAAAAATTTAACTCTTTAAAATATTTGATTGATATAAGGTGCTAAGTGAATGAATTAATTAAAGCTAAGCATAAATAAGAGATAGAGAGAGAGATAAAGCACGGCAAACACAAAGATTTTATAGTGGTTCGGTGTATCCAACACCTACGTCCACTCCCAAGCAACACTTGGGTCCACACTATAATCCCACTGATTACAGTCGAGTTGTTTTACAAGCTCACAACTCTAACTTGTTGTTTTACCCGGGATCACAACGAACCCAGCCGTTTTTCGGGCTCACCAGCACAAACCCAAACCACAAGCTAACCTTAGCTTGTCCGAGGTATACTACCTCCACTAATTCAATCCCCTGATTGAATTAGCAAACAATAATTTGAGAATAAGGTTTACAATACAAAGCAGCTCCTCAAATGAGCAAATAGCAATTTAAATAACAAGGATTAGAAAAGCCTATTTGAAGCGATTTGAATGTGAGCTTTTCTTTTTTTCTTCTTTTCCTCTTCTCTTTTGAATGGTTGAATCAAGCTTCAGCTCTGATTCTTCACAGAATGTTATTGCAGAGAAGTTGAGGAAAAAAAGGGCTTTTGAGCTTCTTCTTTTCTTCTTTGTAAATCCTCCGAAAATGATCTTTGATGGCTTTGGATTTCTTTTGAATCTCTTCAGATAGTAGGGTGGACACAGAGATTTCTCTTTAAAAATTTTCCTCTCATTTTCACTTGATTTTTCTGATTTTTTTAGTCTCTTATTTTCAAACGGACGGTTGCCCTTTTTATAGATCTCTTAATCCAAGATTAGGTGAGAAAATAGCCGTTATAGAGTACTTGGATTGCTTCTACACACAAAGAAATATAGCCGTTAGAGATTAGGTGGAAAAATATTACCGTTGAAGTCCGTTCTGACATTTGAAAATCCGTTCCTGACAGGTTGGAGTTGGCTCCAACTTTGCAGGTGTCGGCTCCAACTCGGGTTTCCAAAAATAGTAAATAAAAAGTTTATTGGGGAGTCGGCTCCAAAAAAGTGATGTATCGGCTCGCCACATTTAGGTGTTGGCTCCCAAAACCAAGGGTGTTGACTCCGACGATGTATAAAAAATATGCTCTCTGTTCTCAGGTTAGAGTCGGCTCCAAAAATTTTAGGTGTCGACTCCCGAACTCCAGGTGTCGGCTCTCGACTCAAGGTGTCGGCTTCAAAAACTAACGCAGAAAGCATTTCTCTGTATCTCAAGTTAGAGTCGGCTCCAAAGTTTCAAGTGTCGACTCCAAACCATGCCGAAAACTTAGAAATGTTCTGATACGTCCTGGTGTCGGCTCCACAGTAGGTGTCGACTCCAAGGTCTGAACTTAAATATTTTCTATTTAAAACCTAATTCAAAACTGATTTTGTGTATCATTTGAATAATTAAACATTCTTAATACCTGAAACACTTCTTAAATTTGTTAGAAACACAATGAATATACTCATGTCTATTGTTAATCATCAAAATCAATAATTGGGTCAACAGCTTTGTTCTAGACTGTTGGACAGGATTCTTAGTTAAGTTAATTGCACTAGTATTATCACATTTTATAGGTATGATGTTAAGTTTGATGCTATAACTTCATGTTATTGCTTAATCCATAAAATTTGAGTACAACAACTTTCAACTGCAATGTACTCAGCCTCAGCTGTGGACAGTGTCACTGAAGTTTATTTCTTGTAAACCATGAAATTAAGTTAACACCTTGAAACTGGCAAGTTTCGCTAGTTGATTTTCTATCTAATTTACAACCTGCAAAGTCTGAATCTATGTAACCTATTAAGTCAATGCTAGATTATTTGTCATACCATAATATAAGTTTCTAGTGTCATTCAAATACTTAAAAATCCTTTTAACAATAATTAAATATGATTCCTTAGGGTTAGCTTGGTATCTAGCACACATATAAATACTGAACAGAATATTAGGCTTGTTAGCAGTTAGATATAGTAAAGATCCTATCATGCCTCTATACAATTTTATAACAACAGACTTATCAGTACCACTAGAAAGTACCGATACACTTTGAGGTCTCTATGCTAAATTTCTTCAAAATTTGTTTGATGTACTTACTTTGAAAAATGAAGATCCCTTCATTACTTTGCTTGATTTGTAATCTAAGAAAATAGTTCAATTCTTCCATCATGCTCATCTCGAATTCTTCCTACATAAGCTTAGCAAAGTCTTGATATGGCGATTCATTAGTAGCACCGAAAATGATGTCATCAACATAAATTTGAACAATAAACATGTCATCATTTTTCTTTTAATAAATAAAGTTGTATCAACATTTTCTCTAATGAATTTATTACTAATCAAGAATTTACTCAACCTATCATACCATGCCCGAGGATCTTGTTTCAAACCATATATACAAAGCTTTATTTAATTTAAACACATGGTTTGGAAATAAGGGATTTTTAAATCTGGGTAGTTGTTCAACAAATACTTGTTCAGCAATATATCCATTAAGAAAAGTACTTTTAACATTCATTTGACATAACTTGAAGTTCATGAAGCATGCAAAAGCAAGAAATAATCTAATAGCTTCTAACCTAGCAACAAGAGCATAAGTTTCATCAAATCAATTCCTTTCTCGTATTTATATCCTTTAGCTACTAGTCTTGCCTTATTTCTAACTATGTTACCATACTCATCCAATTTATTTCTAAATACCCATTTAGTCCCAATAATTGGATCATCATGAGGTCTATCAACTAAAGTCCATATATTATTTCTTTCAAATTGATTTAATTCTTCATGCATTGTATTAATCCAATCTATATCATCGTTAGCATCATTATACATTTAGGTTCAATATAAGAAACAAATGCTAAGTTATTACATGCATCTCTAAATGAAGACCTGGTTCTAACACCATGTGATGGATTACCAATAATAAATTCCTTAGGATGACTATATACATACCTCCAATCTCTTTCTAATCCATGATTACCTTGAGGCTCTTCATGATGAATTGTGTCATTTACCTCTTCTTGATCAGCTTGGATTGTTGAGTCTTCTTTTTCCTCCAAGGTAAGTTCCTTTATCTTCAATCTCACCTGCATCATCAAATACCTTTCTCTTCCTTGAATGGACTCTTCTACTACTAAGGTATTCTTATTGAAAACTCTATATGCTCTACTGGAAGTGAGTAACTAAGAAAAATTCTTCATTAGATTTAGCATCAAATTTATCAAGGTTAGATTTTTTATTATTCAAAAAAAAACAACGACATCGAAAAATATGAAAGTATGTAATTGGTGTGGGCACCAAGATCAGAAAGAGGATGCATGCAATTCAACCCAATCCATACTCATTATGGATTTTAGATACTTAAGTTTTGGGTTCTGATAATGTATTTTGGTCTTGAGTCACTTTATGTCCTGTATTTAATTTAAGTCAAGTCAAGTCTATTTTTATTTTGGTCTTGTTATATTCAATTGAGTCGGTTGGGTTCAACTCGGTAAATTTTAGTTCAATTTGGTTTGGTAATTAGTTGAGTCTTGTAAGTTGAATCAAGAAGGGTTCAAATTAGAACTATGCTTGAAGATTGAATGGAGCAAACCACCTCAACTACCATAACAAGTTGGAGTGCCACATCACTATGCCTAAATGAAAACCACTTCACCCTCTATTTAGGTGCCCTTTGCCTAAATGAAAACCATCTCATCCTCTATTTGAGCATCCTATGCCTAGATGAAAATCACCTCATCCTTCATTTGGGTGCCCTATGCCTAAATGAAAACCACCTCACCCTCCATTTGAGCGCCCATCTCTTCTTTTGAACCATCCAAAAGGAGGCCAAACTTTCTTAATGGCACCCCCACTTTGATCCATGAAAGTTCAAACATGTTTTTTTTTCCATTCAAATTTTAAAATTTAAAATTTTTGGCACCTACTTTTAATTTGAAAAATGCTAGGGAAGTCTATAAATACCCAAGCCCTCTCTCTTATAATAAGGGATAATTATGAATGAATGAAAATTTCTTATCTTCTTCCATTTGCTTGCGCATTTGTTACTCCGTGAAAGAGAGGGTATGAGGCCCAACCAACCATCATCCAAGCCATTTTTTTTATAGATGCCAAGCATCCATCCAAGAAGCAACCATCATCTAGGCATCAACCACTATCCAGACTTCAACCCTCCATCTAAACGTCCATAAGATTATCCTTAATTTCAAGCCGAAGAGGAGGTTTACCTTGCCTCTAAATCATCTACATTAGAAATCTCCTTTTCGAGGAGTAATAGTCTTCAAGTCCAACCGCTAATCTTTGGAATGCTGAAATTAGACTTTCACTACAAGAGTGAGAACTCATTGTTGGTAAAAGAACCCTTCGTTAACCTCTAGATCTGATTGTTTGAAGGTACATATCCTAGTTAGAATGGTTTTTTAACCATTAGGTCTTTTCTACTTTTGATTGAAGGAAACTACATTGGGTAATACAACTTTCATATAGTAGTCTCCTATATTTTAATTATTCACTCCCTCTTACGCATGAATTTGGAAGGATTCATTGCTTAATTTAGTTTGCTAAGTTCTTAAGTTAAAATCTCATTGCATGTCCCGCATCAGCAATGTTGGATTTCCTATCTTTCCAAAGCTCATAGGGTTTTTTTCAAAACAGGTCTTATTAAGGCTCTATTCAATAAGTAATATGCAATGTTAATTGCTTCTACTCAAAAGTACCTTGGAAGATTGCTTTCACACAGTATGGTATGGGCCATTTCTTCTAATGTTCTATTTTTTTTCTCTACTATCCCATTTTGTTAAGGTATCCTAGGTGCAAAAAAATTATGACATATGCTATGCTCATTACAAAAAATTTCAAAAAGATGATTTTCAAATTCGTTTTCATGATCGCTTTGAATAGATAAAATTGAAACTCCTTTTTTATTTATGATCTATTTGAACAATTTTTGAAATGAAGAACATGCTTCATCTTTGCTTGCTAAAATAAAACCCAAGTAAACCAAAAAAAAATCATCAAAAATTATAAAATCATAACATTTACTGTCTAGACTTGTGGTTCTAGTCGATCCAAATAAATCAATATACAATAATTCCAAAGGCCTAAAAGTTGAAACCATATTTTTGGATTTAAATAAAACTCTAGTTTGTTTTCCAAACTAACATGCATCACAAATCTTGTCTTTTTTAAAATTTAGTTTTGGCAAACCTTTTACTAAATCCTTTTTAAACAATTTTGAAAGCAAATTCATGCTAATATGCATAAGTCTATGATGCCATAACCAACTAGTTTCATCTATCTTAACATTCATGGCAACTAGATAATCAAAATTATAATCATTCAAATCATTCAGATCAACAATATAAACATTTTCATGCCTATGACTAATAAATTTCATGCAATTATCAGCAGAATTTGAAACTATACAAACAGATGATTCAAAAATTACTTTAAAATATTTATCACACAATCAACTAATACTTAACAAATTATTTTTTAAATCATTTACAAGTAAACCATTATTAATAAATGTAGAGGGAGTGATATCGATTTTTTCAATGCCAACTATTTTACCCTGGCCATTGTCACCAAAGGTAACCACTCCTCCATCCTTAGCCTCCAAAGTGATGAACAGAGATTCATCATCTGTCATGTGTCTTGAACATCCACTATCGGATACCATTTTCTTTTAACTCCATGGGTTGCAAGACATACCTGCACACACATATTTTAAGTTTTACTTTTAGGTACCCAAGCTTTCTTGGGTCCTTTGGGGTTAGTCAATATGGTTCCTTTTGGAACCCAAATTTTCTTAATACTATTGCATGCAAAAGATTTATGTCCTTTTAAACCACATTTAAACAAGTAACTTTAGAAGATTCTCCAACATGTACAAAAATATTTTTCAAAAGCTTTTATTTTTTTAAAAGGATTATATTCTAATTGAGCTTTGTCAAAATAGCTCTTTGACTATCTAAAATCATATTTAATTTTGTGGAATTCAAAATAAATCTATCTATAATTGGTTTAAGTTTATCTACTTCAAATTTCAAATCTTTATTTTCTTTCTTCAAAATCTCATTTTCTTCAATACATTTATTCTTTTCTAAAGTAAAATTTTGAATTTAATTTTTCAAATCTTTGATTTTAAAACTTAATTTAGCAAATCATCAATTAGTTCATAGAAAAGCTATGTAATTCTTCAAAAGTAAAATCATCAAGAAAACCAAGGCTTACCTTGCTATTATCTACTATGAAGCATAGATTGGCAACTTTACTCTTCTCTTCCTTCTCGAAGCTTGAGTCATCACTATCACTCCAAGTGGCCATCATAGCTTTCTTCTTAAACTTGTTGGACCTTTCTTTAGTTATAGGCAATCAGATTTAAACTGTCCCAGCTTCTTGCACCCATAACATATGATCTCTTTTTCTTTTTTCTTACTATTAAGAATTTCATATATTATTATACGAATCAAATTCATATATCATATAGCAGAAGATAAAATAAATATAAATTTAATTTTCAAAGCCCAAGATAACAGATTCAGTTAACAAGAAATAATGCATGATTAAATAATAGATCATACCTGTGTTCTTTATTGGGGATGAAGACTGATGAAGCCGTAAACGATTTACCACTAGCCATCTACACGTCCGGCCTCTAATGATGATCTACACGGAGATCTTTGGATGATGTCCTCCCAGAATTGGATGATGACCTTCCAGCGAGGGGTTCTAGCACCTTTTTCTTCTTTAATTGATTTTTTAAATCAAGAGAGAGAATAATTTCTTTATCAAGATCAAATCTTGATCAATCAAGAGAGAAAAGATTTCTTGATCAAGATCAAATCTTGATCTATCAAAGAAAATAATTTTTTGATCAAGATCAAATCTTAATCAATCAAAAAAGAAAAGAATGACTTCCTTCAACCCGCTAAAAAGAGTATAAGCGAATGAGAGAGAGAAGCTTTTAACCCATCTAAGAGAGAGAGGGTCATCCTAGAGAGAGAAAGTAGGGTCTGAACATCCAAGAGAGAGAGAAAGGAGGAGTTAAGCGTATGTCTCCAAGGGAGGCATCTCTCTCCATGTATTATATATGAAGAGGAGGTTGTGTGGTTCAATAAAAAGGAATATTTTGTTTCAACCACCTAACCATGCAACCATATTAGGTTGATAACAAAATATCCTAACAAATTTAGGATATTTGTTATCATGATAATGTTAGGATTACAACCACCAAACAGTATTCCTAAAAATAAAAAATTAGTTATCCCATGAAACCAACCCTCAAACCTTGGATTTAGCTTCATGATGATGCTAAAATCATGAGTGTTCCCTCATCCATGACATGAAGATGGGTCATGTCCATCACATGAGCATGGATCCATCATTCACGTGGCACGATCTCAGCCCCCGATTCAATTGATTTTCATGAATCAAATCATGCCATCATATGGACCCAATTAAAACCACATTATTAATCTAAATTAATTTAAGCCATCCATCACATGGATCAAGCCTAATTGGGTATCCAATTAATGAATTTTATATATATCACATGTACCAAAGGTTTCTTCCTTGAACACAAAATTATTTTCTCTATGATGAATCCTATTCATCAATTTCATGTTCTCTCATTAAGATTGAGTCAAACCCGATCCTAATTAATTAGTCATCTAATCTGAATTAAGTCTAACTTAATTTACATTTTAACTTTATCCAAAATCTCCTTAATGCGTGTGATCCATTAGGTCCCTTGACACATTAGCAATAATCATGTCCCTAATATTGACCCTAAGGATGACTTGGTCAACATTTTGTCCAAGTCAATTCTTTGATTAAATCAATCCCTTGATCAAATCAAAGAATTCATGATTATAGATCATGAGCGGCCTTTAGCAAAGCATCATGACCACCTAAGTGTTAAGGGTTTTGTTGATGTGCTCATCAACACATCTCCATGAACGATTACTGTACGATTCAATCCCTTCATCATATATCCAGATCAATCAATGGTATGGAATATGTCAACCCTGTAATAGATCTTTGTTTACTTGATCTTAGAAAAAATTGACTCACATGAATTGAAACTTTGAAACCATTTCAAATTCTAACTCAACCTTGCAAGGATTTAATAGTCAATTTAATCCATTAAGTAGCTGTGGGATATAACCCTTTCTATCAAGGAAGACGAATCCTATCTTGATCAAACATCACCTTCATGTGCTTCATGTTATACCCAACCAATACCATATTTTTCATCTATGGCTAGAGCGATGTTTGCATATCGTCAAAGTATGACATTCCACACATTAGGTGCAATAAAGATCTCAAGTCAAATGATCGCTCATATCACCATCATCAGAGATCAACCATCAACACTATATAGAATATCCATATGGGATCTCTGTGCGAGTTATCCAATGCATCATTATAATAATGAGTATCCACACACCTATCCAAGTACTCTATACTTTAGCTTGCAAGATCAACTGCTCACCATAAGGATGAAGATATGCAATGTATGCTAGTCTCAATGGCGTTCGACAGTGCCCGGTTCTGTCTATGCATCGACTAGAAAAATTTAAAGAATTGAACCATAATATGCAATTTTGGATCTCATAATTTACAATCTCTATTACAAATTCTTTTTGGACATTATCTCACAAGTAAAATATATTTAATATATATAAGAATTACATAGAAATAGATAAAGAAACCAATAAATTTGATTTGCATTCATAAAGAAATGTGTACAAACTAGCATCTAATCTGATTGGATTTAGAGCACACACTAACAATCTCCCACTTGCACTAGAGCAATCACCCATATATCTAATAGTAAGTGACTCAGCATGACCATCATGCTTCTATTGCGGCAGGACTTTAGTGAACGGATTGGCAATATTATTGTCCATGGGATTCGTTCTATTTTTATATCATTTCATCCAATGATTTCTCTAATTTACATGATATCTTTTGAGTACATGTTTGGACCTCTGATGAGACCTTGGTTCTTTGGCTTGCGCAATAGCTCCATTGTTATCACAATACAAGAGTATTGGATTAACAATGCTTGGAACCACTCCAAGTTTAGTTATGAAACTTTTTGATCCAAACAACTTCTTTAACTACATCTGATGCTGCGATGTACTTGGCTTCAGTTGTAGAGTCAGCAATTGTCTCCTGCTCAAAACTCTTTCAGTTGACTGCACCACATTGAGTGTCAACACATAGCCTAATTGTGATTTATAGTCATCTCTATCAGACTAAATAAGGTCGGGTCCTCCATAAACCAAAAACATATCCTTAGTCCTTTGCAAGTACTTAAGGATATTCTTGACTGCCATCCAATATTTCTCACCAGTGTTCGCTTGATATATACTCATGATACTCAAGGCATAAGAAACATTAAGCCTCGCACATAGCATCGCATACATAATGGATCTAATTGCTGAAGCGTATGGTATCCTATCCATGTACTCTCTCTCCTCTTGGGTCTTAGGACTCATGTCCTTGGAGAGATGTACCATCCCATGCGACATAGGTAGGAATCCCTTCTTGGATTCCTTCATGTTAAACCATTTTGCATCTTATCTATGTACGTACTTTGGGTTAATCCAAGCAACCTCCTAGATCTATCTCTATAGATCTTTATACCTAGTATATAGGTTGCTTCTTCCAAATTCTTCATGAAGAATTTACCTGACAACTAATCCTTACTTCTTTAAGCAAGGATACATTATTTTTTATTAATAATATGTCATCCACATATGATATCAAGAAAACAATATCACTCTTACTAACCTTCTTATACACACATGGATCATCCTTATTTTTTATGAAGTCAAACTCTTTGATTGTCACATCAAATCGATGTTTCAATTTTAGAGGCTTGCTTAAGTCCATAAATAGAACTTTGTAGCTTACACACTTTCTTAGGATCTATGGATTCAAAACTCTCTGGTTGTGTCATATACGCATCCTCCTCTAAATTTTTATTTAAGAAGGCGGTCTTGACATCCATCTGCTATATATGATAGTCAAAATATGCTGCTATTGCAAGCAAAATACTTATGGACTTATGCATGGCTATAGGTAAAAATGTTTCATCAAAGTAAACACCTTATCTTTGCTTGTAACCTTTTGCAACTAACCTTGCCTTATAGGTAATCATATTACCATCCATATCGGTCTTCTTCTTGAAAACCTATTTGCACCCAATGGGTTTTATCCCTTCAGGTGAATCAACCAAGGTCCATACCTGGTTGTCATAATCCATTTTAGATTTCATGGCCTCAAGCTATCTCTTGGAGTCAATGTTAGACATTGCCTCTTATAGTTGATAGGCTCATCATCCTCTATAAGAAATCTATATTTCTCAGGGATGTGAATCATCCTACTAGATCTATGTAGCTATGTATACTTGAAGCTACCTATTATTTTTCATGCAACGGCTGGTAGAATGTGGGTTGAGTCTTTGGCTCAACTCCTATTGCATTTGGCATGTGCTTCATTCTATCTAATCGGTCTTATCAATTTGTGGTTCTTGAGCTTCGTTAAGTTCAATCTTACTTCTACTACCCTTTAAAAGAATCTCATTCTTTAGAAATGAAGCATTTCTCGAGACAAACACCTTTTGCTCGAGAGGGTGGTAGAAGTAATATCATTTTTTTATTTTGGATTCCTACAAAATTACATTTATCAATCTAACTTCAAGCTTGTCTGATTCATTATGCTTCACATAAGTATAACAGCCTCAAACCCTCAAATGATTAAGGGATGATTTTTTTACACACCATATCTCATAGGGAGTGGAGTTGACCGATTTAGATAGAACTCGATTTAGGGCATATTCGGCAGTATCTAGCGCATAACCCTAAAATATTTTTTTTTAAGATCTGCAAGGCTCATCATCGAATATACCATGTCTAATAGTGTGTGATTTTCCTTTCTAACATACCATTATGCTGTGGTGTACCAAGAGGAGTCCATTGAGGAAAAATCCCATTCTTCTTCAAAATCTACGAACTGATAGCTCAAGTATTCACCACCTCGATCTAATCGAAGTATCTTATTACTTTTGTCAGTTATTTTTTTACTTCACATCTAAATTCTTTGAACTTTTCAAAGGCTTCAAATTTATGTTTCATTAGATACACATAACCATATCTACTATGGTCATCTATGAATGTGATGAAATAAGAAAAACCTCTATGACTTGAATGTTGATGAGTCCACATACATTCGAACGTACTAAACCCAAACATTCAGTCGCTCGCTCGCCTTTTTCAGTAAAAGGTGACTTGGTTATCTTGCCAAGTAAGTATAACTCGCATTCCTCAAACGATTCTTAATCGAATGAGCCCAAGTATCCATCCTTATGTAACTTGGTTAAATGCTTTTCATTTACATAGCCTAGACGACAATGCCATAAGTATGAGTCCCTAGAATTATTTGATTTTAATCTTTTTGATTCAATATTGAAAATAGGGGCTTGAAGATTAAGAACATAAATTTCATTGAATAATTTAGTAGAATCAAAGAGCATTTTATTTCAAAAAATAGAAATACCTTTATTTTCAATTTTAAATGAATACTCATCCATTACTAAACATGAAACAAATATAATATTCTTTATTATGTTCAGAACATAGTAACAATTACTAAGTTGAATTACAAGCCTTGTGGGAAAAAATTAAAAAATAAATTTATATGGCTAATGCAGTAACCTTTGCTCCATTTCTTATGCGTAGGATCACTTCATCTTTCCCCAATCTTCTACTATTTTTTATTGTCTCCATATTAATATAAATATGAGACCCATAACTGGTATCTAATACCCAAGTAGAATAAGAAGTAATAGAAGAAAACATTTCAATTATATACGCACCTAATGTAGAAGCATCCGTATGCTTCTTATCTTTCAGGTTGGCCCGATAAGCCTTACAGTAACGCCTTCAGTGTCCATCCTTGCTATAAAAGTGACATTTTTTCTTAGCTATATTCCTTACTAATCAGGAAAATTAGGTCTATCAGCTTATTGGACTCTAGGTTACCTCTAAGGTTAATATTCACACTTATGGTATCTCTTACAACTGTATATAAAATAAAAAGTCAATTATTATAAATGCAAATCTTCGATTTAATATGGTAATTTTAAAATTTTTAATTAAATTGATTACTCCCACTATTTTATCGAGCTTAATAGGCCTTTCTATTAATCTCAAAAATTATCAAATAATTTTTTAATGGGCCAAGACCCTCAAACTGACTTACCTTGACCTTGGCTTTGGCACAACAAATCTTAGTAAGTCAATTTAGGTAGATATTCATCAATCACATCAAATGTGACTCCTAGATCATTTAGGGGATATTATCTTGTCAATCACATCTGCATGTGATCACCCTAAACTTTGCCTCTAGATTAGACTGACCCTGACTTTGACCCATTATGCCAGCTAATCTAGTTAAGTCAACCCATTGGTTTTCCAATCAACTCCTCATAAGTACACTCGATCTTAGCTTTAGTAAAATAAATCATAACCTAATGATTTTGTATCATGTGAACAATGGAAGTCATAATGACTTAATATTAATGGAGGGATTTTACGCATTTAGGTCTCATCATGCATGTACAATATTTGTATCATGCTTGGTTACATATCATATATGTAATTTTAGATTAATTTCAATTAACCTAAATTCATAAGATCCAATCTTATGATTGAGATTTCTAATCAGATTAGGATCCCTCACCACTATCTATTTAGGAACCCTACTCAGGTGACCAAATCAATCGTTACCACTTGATTAACCCGCTTAGTCTAATCAATTGGATGCTTCTCTTACAATGGCTAGGTTAGCAATCAAAGGGGTCCTATTTAGCTTGCCTTAGGCACCTTGGCCAGGAGGTAAGCGAATGGAGCAATTAAAAACCTTGATTCAAGCCTTCCTTAGACACCAATGTAGTTAAGCCCAATTGCAAAAAACTAATCATGGGATCACAGGATCAAACAATGATGTGGTTAAATCTAATTTTTTCTAAACCTTATCACCTATATTACATATTATAATAAGATAAGATAGTGATCGTTAGGAATTTATGATAAGTATCAAATATTTTTATAACAATTTATTTTTAGTATTTGTCTTATCATTATCTTTCATGATAAATTAGTTTTCATCACATAAAAATCCTAATTGGTCTTTATCATAACATCCCTAACAACTATGATTATGATAATATGTCAAAATTTTAAATTTCTAATTTCTAATTTTGATTATCATATTATCATGATATAATTATTTAAATTTTAATCATGTCATTTATCATGTCAAAATTAAATTCTAATATGATATCTTAAATTTCAGCCTTTATGATTATGTTACACATAAATTTTTTTTTTTACTTTTAATATGATTAAATCTAAATACTTCATGCTTATAATCATATAATAAACTTTTTAAATATTTAATCTAAATAATATAATTATTTCAGTTTTTAACCATGTTATTTATCATATCAAAATCAAATTCTAAACATGATATATAAAATTTCAGCTTACATGATTATGTCACACATAAATCATAATTTTTTAATTTTAACATGATTAAATCTAAATAATTCATGTTTATTATCATATAATAAAATTTTAATATTTAATCTGAAATAACATATTATTTTAGATTTTAATCTTGTTATTTATCATGTCAAAATCAAATTCTAAACATGATATATTAAATTTTAGCTTTTATAATTATGTCACACATAAATCATAATTTTTAATTTCAACATTATTAAATCTAAATCATGTTTATTATATATATAAACTTTTTAAATATTTAATTTAAATAATATAATTATTTTAGATTTTAATCATATATTTATCATGTCAAAATCAAATTCTAAACATGATATATTAAATTTATTTATGTCACACATAAATCATAAATTTTAATTTTTAACATGATTAAATTTAAATAATTTATGTTTATTATCATATAATAAACTTTTTAAATATTTAATCTTCATCATATGGTAAGATTTATAATTTAATCACATGTAAAATTTAGATCTATGTATATAAAAATTAGAACTTAGGAAATCTCTAAAATTAATTGAATTTGAAGCCTGAGGTGGCCCTGATACCACTGGTTGAAAATTTTATATATTTTTATGAATCAAATTCATATATCATGCAGTGAAAGATAAATAAATATTAAGTTAATTCTCAAAGCCCAAGATCCTCAAGGAACAGATTTAGTTAATAAAAAATAATGTATAATTAAATAATAGATCATACATGTGTTCTTTATTGGGGATGAAGATCGATCAAGCCGATAAACAATTTACCACTAGCCATTTACATGTTTGGCCTCTAATGGCGATCCATGCAGAGATCTTTGATGATGTCCTTCCAGGATTGAATGATGACCTTCCAGCGAGGGGTGCTAGCGCCTCTTTCTTCTTCAATTAATTTTCCAAATCAAGAGATAGAATAATTTCTTGATCAAGATCAAATCTTGATCAATCAAGAGAGAAATGATTTTTGATCAAGATCAAATCTTAATCAATCAAGAAAGAAAAGAATGACTTTCTTCAACCCGCCCAAGAGAGTATGAGCGAATGAGAGAGAGAGGAGCTTTTAACCAATCCGAGAGAGAGAGGGATGTCCTAGAGAGAAAGTGAGGTCTGGGCATCCAAGAGATAGAAAGGAGGAGTTATGTGTATGTTTTCAAGGAGGGCATCTCTCTCCATGTATTTGTTAACAATACATGAAGAGGAGGTTGTGTGATTCCATAAAAATTGAGATTTTGATTCAACCACCTAACTATGCAACCATATTAGGTTGATAACAAATATCTTAACAAATTTAGAATATTTTTATCATGATAATGTTAGGATTACAACCACCAAACCGCATTCCTAAAAAAAAAAATTGGTTATCCCATGAAACCAACCCTCAAACCTTGGATTTGGATTCATGATGATGCTAAAATCATGAGTGTTCCCTCCTCCATGACAAGGAGATGGGTCATGTCCATCACATGAGCATGAATCCATCCTCCATGTGGTACGATCTCAGGCCTTGGTTCAATTGGGTTTTCATGAATCAAATTATATCATCGTATGGACCCAATTAAATACCATATTATTAATCTCAATTAATCTAAGCCATTTATCACATGGATCAAGCCTAATTGGATGTCCAATTAATGAATTTCATATATACATCACATGTACAAAAGGTCTTTCCCTTGAACACAAAATTCTTTCCTCTATGATGAATCCTATTCATTAATGTTATGTTCTCTCATTAAGATTGAGTCAAACCCAATCTAATTAATTGGTCATCTAATCTGAATTAAGTCTAACTTAATTTTTATTTTAACTTCATCCAAAATCTCCGTAATGCGTGTGACCCATTAAGTCCCTTGACACGTTGGCAATAATCATATTCCTAATATTGATCCTAAGGATGACTTGGTCAACACTTTATCCAAGTCAATTCTTTAATCAAATCAACCCCTTGATCAAATCAAAGAATTCATGATTATAGATCGTGAGTGGCCTTTAGCAAAGCATCATGACCACCCAAGTGTTAAGGGTTTTATTGACATGGTCATCAACACCTGTCCAAGAACGATTATCGTATGATTCAATCCCTTTGTCACATATCCCAGATCAATCAGTGGTATGGAATGTGTCAACCCTATAATTGATCTTTGTTTACTTGATCCCAGGAAAAATTGACTCACATGAATTGGAACTTTGAAACCATTTCGAATTCTAACTCAACCTTGCAATGATTTAATAGCCAATTTAATCCTTTCTATCAAGGAAGATGAATCATATCTTGATCAAATACCACCTTCATGTGCTTCATATTATACCCAACCGATACCATATTTGCCATCCGTAGATAGAGCGATGTTTGCATATCGTCAAGGCATGACATTCCACACATGAGGTGCAATGAAGATCTCAAGTCAAAGGATCACTTGCACCACCATCATCATAGATCAATCATCAACACTATATATAATATCCATATGAAATCTCTATGCGGGTCATTCAATGCATCGTTATAATAACGAGCATCCACACACCTATCCAAGTATCTCTATACTTCAGCTTGCGAGATCAGCTACTTACCACAAAAGATGAAAATATGCAATGTATGCTAGTCTCAACGGTGTTCGATAGTGCCTAGTCTGTCTACGCATCGACAAGGAAAATTTAAAGAATCGAACCATAATGTATAATTTTGGATCTTATAATTTGCAATCTCTATTACAAATTCAATATGTACGGTTCACATTCTTTTTATACTTTATCTCACAAGTAAAATATATTTAATATATATAAGAATTGCATCTGGATAGATAAAGAAATCAATAAATTTAATTTGCATTCATAAAGAAATATGTACAAACTCTAATCCAATTGGATAAAGGGCATACACTAACACTTACTTCCTTCTTTTATAAATAGCCTTTTTCTTCCTTCAAATTTCTTTCTTTTCATAAATTTCTTAAATTTTTTAGTAATAAGGGCCATATCTTTATCATCACTATCTTTTAAGGATTCGTCCGATTCCTCTTTCTGATCCAAACTCTTAAGGGCCATAGTTCTTCTTCTTTTTGATTCCTCCTCATCATCATGTTGTTTAGCTTGTAGCTCATACATCATGAGGGACCCTAGAAGTTCCTCCAATAGTAGGGTATTAAGATTCTTTGCCTCTTAAATAGTAGTCACCTAACACCTTGGCCTCCCAAGACCTAGGCAAAGATCTTAATACCTTTCTCACAAACAGCATTAGTGTAAGACTTACCAAGGCTCTTAAGCCCATTAATAATATTAGTGAATCTTGTGAACATATCAAAAATAGGCTCATTTAATTCCATTTTAAATAATTCATATCTATGTATAAGCGTATTAACTTTGAACTCTTTTACTTGATTGGTACCCTCATGGGTAACCTCTAACTTATCCCATATTTCCTTTGCGGGAGAGCAAGTAGAAATACGGTTGAACTCATTTGCATCTAAAGAATAATACAAAACATTCATGGCTTTAGCATTAAGCTGAGCCATCTTTTTATCTATTCATCACACTCTATTTTTGGTTTGGGAATCTTCATGCCATTATATCTTAATGTGAGTGTATGTGGACCATTCACTATGTGCTCCATAGGTCATAGTCAAGTGCCTGAATAAAGATTTCTATCCTTGCTTTCCAATAAGTATAATTTATACCATTAAATAAAGGTGATTTGTTAGTGGATTGCCCCTCACTTAATATGGTCATCATGATCTTTGGCTTAAAGCTTTTTACAACTTAGAATCAAGAGCACCTGCTCTGATACCACTTGTTGCCCAGATATAACAACCAAAGATAGGGGGATGAATTAGGTTCTTTAAAAATTAATTAGCAAGTATGTGCACTTTGATAATTTCAAAGATAAATTAAGTGTACTATAGTGAAGATTGTATGCATGCAATCATAGAAAAATAGCACAAAAAACATAAAAAGTTTATAGTGGTTCGATGCCAAACCCAGTACCTACATCCATTCTCCAAGAACTCCTTAGAAATTTTACTATCAATTCCTAGCCAACCTAGCTAGAAACTTGTTTACAGGCACAAGTAAGCCTTACACCCTAGCCTTCTGGGCTAGCACTTATTTTCGGGCACAAGCAAGCCTTACAAGAAATCAAACTGGTAGACCTCTACCCTTATACATTTTACAACTATGAAACTCAAGCACAAAGCATAAGAATATCAAGTGTTTGATACAACTAGCTCCTTAAATGAGCAAATATTCAAAGAAATACTTTACAACTTTTTAAAGAACACTTCTCAAGTTGGCTTCTTCCTTTCAATACGTCAGAGCAATGAATGAAGCCTTGGATGATGAAGCTTGAGTGCTCTTCAAGAGGTAGTTGGAGCTTTTATACCATGCCAAGAATGAGACAATAAATGCTCTTCAAGTAGCTTCAAAGATATTCAATGTTGCTCTTCAATACTGTTTCTTCCCATAATAATCTCTCTTTTCAATATTTTTCTTGGTTTCATTTCTTCTTCTGCCAAATCACTGTGCACTGGGCTATTTATACACAACACAAAAATAAAGCCATTTACAGCTGTTGTGAGATAGAAGAATGAAAATGGAATGCATTGAAACGTTGGGAAATAGTCGTTACAAAAATTTTCATATAGGTTGGCCGACCAATTGGTCATCCAAAAACTTTTTCTCTCTGTCTTGATATCAGGTTGCAACAATGGCATCTAATTGATTGTTCAAAACATTTTTCAAATGAAACCAAGTGAGTATTAGAGTAAAAATAGAAAGCAAAATGAAATTGGATACCTAACTGATTGTTCAGAATTTAGAACCATGCAAGTTGGATGTCCAGTTAGGCATCCACTTTTTGAAACCAATAGTTAGACACCCAACTGAGTGTCTAATATACATTTTTCACAAGTTGGATGCCCAATTGGGCATCTAACTTTTCTTCTCACAAAGTTGGATGCCCAATTGGAAGTCTAACTTTTCCTCCCTAAAAGTTTGATGCCCAGTAGTTTAGACCATAAGTTGATGATACCCCTTGGCAACCAAATAGGCTTTATAGGTCTCTATCTACCCATTGCACCTTTTTTTCTTTTGAAAATCCATTTGCACCCAATGGATTTTATCCCTTCAAGTGGATCAACTAATGTCCATACATTATTGATTTTCATGGATTCCATTTCGGATTGCATGGCTTCTAGTTATTCTCAAAGTCAGACCTCTGTATTGCATCCATATAGGTGATTGGATCCTCATTATTTTCATCGAGTTCAATAGGATCGCCATCTCGGACCAAGAAACCATAGTATCTGTCCGGTTGATGTAGTATCCTACCATATCTCCTTAATGGTTCTTGTATAGTCTCTTAAGTGTGTCGGTTTTTTCCTTGCTAAACTTCACTAAGTTCAACCTTAGTAGCTTCAGTTCCTTCACCAAGGAACTCCTTTTCTAAAAGGATAGCCCTAAGACTGATGAACAACTTTTGTTCTTCAGATAAATAAAAGTAGTACCTCTTAGACTCTTTTGGATACCCTATAAAATAGGCACCGATCAGACCTAGGTCTAAGCTTATCTGTTTCCAAATGTTTGATATAAGCTGGGTAGCCCCAGAACTGAAGGTGTGAGAGTATCGGCTTATGCCCAGTCCATATCTCATATAGTGTTTTATTAGCGAACTTACTTGGAATCCTATTTAAAAGGTAACACGCTAACATTAGAGCATAACCCTAAAAGGAGATAGGCAGAGAAGCAAAGTCCATCATGGATCAAACCATATTTAATAGGGTTTGATTCCTCCTTTCAAACACTCTATTTAACTGAGATATCCCTGGAGGTATCCATTGAGAGAGAATATCATTCTCCTCAAGATATGTCAAAAACTCACTAGAAAGATACTCACCACCTCGATCTGATTGAAGGATTCTGATAAACTTTTCAGTTTGTTTTTCTACTTCATTACGATATTATTTGAACATTTCAAATGATTCAAACTTATGTCTCATCAAGAATATATAACTATACCTTGAAAGATCATCTGTAAACTTAATGAAATAATTATACCCACCCCTGGCACTGACATTCATATGTCCGTATACATCGGTATGCACCAGACTTAGAATTTCATTGGCTCATTCACCTTTTCCATGCCAAAAGATAACTTGGTCATTTTACCTAGAAGACAAGATTCATAGGTTGGTAATGATTCAAAATCATTAACCTCAAGCAAACCTTCTTGTCTCAACCTGTTTATCCTGTTCTTGTTAATATGACCTAGCCGGCAGTGCCAAAGCTAAGCATTACTGATATCGTTTATCTTAGGGCATTTGTTAGATGTATACATTACACTAACAGGTCACGATAGTACATATATGCCATTACTCATATATACATTCATCATAATAGAACCATTCATAATGATTTTGCAAATGTCATTCTTTATTAATAGTTCATAACCAGAGATGGCCAATTGGCCTACAGAAATGATATTTAAAATGAAAGATGGACAATAATGACATTCATTTAGAATGATTGTATAAGACTCAAAAATAAGTTTGACGACTCCCAACGCCAGGACTGGACTTGGCTTCCATTTCTCACATTTAAGAATCTTTCATTGTCCTCAAATTCCTACTAACTTGAAGTCTCTGCAAAGAATTGCATATGTGAATTGGACTTTTGATATCCAATACCCAATTAGTAGTATCATAGATAGAGAAACTACAAGACATTATCATATAAAATACCTTATCCAGCATTTCCTTACAGCTTCCTCTTTTTGGATCTGTTCGGGTCAAGGGATGCAATATAAAGAGGATAGTTTCTCTTTCAATGACCCTACTTCTTGCGAAAGAAGTACTCTGCCATACTCTAATCAGCCTTTACCTTTTTGGCCTGACTGGCCCAAGCATTTTGCACCTTCTTTCTTTTATTTTTCTTTTTTTTTTCTTAAGGGACAATGACCTTCCAACAAATCTCCCACTAAATTCACCATCCCTTTATTAAGCTAGTGATCTTTCTCATAAGTCTGCAATAAACCAAGTAGACCATGGTAGTTTACTATAGGCTTATTCGTTCGAGAAAGTCAAGGTAAAAAGGGGGTAGGGAGTTCAGTATCGCATCTTTCCCAAGCTGTTCATGCAAGGGGCAACCGAGTTTGCCCAAGCACTCAATCATCTCGATCATATACAATACATGATCAGTAACCAAGGCCCCATCATGCATCCGCGCATTGTAGATGGCATAGGAGACCTTGTACAACATCGTCTGGTGTGCCAAAGAATTCCTTCAACTTTGAAGGATTTTCTTTGGCTGGGCTTCCTTAAATTTGCGACTGAATTCATCATTCATCGCTGCTAGCATTACGCAATGGATAGTGATCCGATCAGAGAGCGACTTCTAATAAGTGTCTCTGGCAAAACCTTGAGCATTAGGAGCAGGGACTTCAGGTGCTGGATCTGTTATCACATAAAGGATCTGTTCATGCTCCAAGACAATTCTGAGCCTTCGATACTAGCTATCAAAGTTGGAACCCATGAGTTTTTTATTGTCAAACAATGATCGGAGCGACAAGTTGGTAGACATTGTCTGAAAGAAAAACCAAAGACCTATTAGTGTATATGAATTATTATCCTTAAAACATAAACTTTAATCTAAAGGCTCTCCCACTATTTTATTCAGACTGACAGCCTCTACCTCTAATTTGAGAAATTACTTTGAATCCCTTAATGGGTACTAGAATCCAATAGACAATACATGAGCCCAACTTTGGCCGGCCTACCCATGTGCATCTAAAGGTAGGTTCTTAAACCAATTACTTCTCTAAGTAACTTCTAGTAATTAATTTTGCCATAGGATGCACTTCAATCGACCTTTGGGCCTCCTATTAAAGGTCCTAGTTAGGTCCAACCATTAACATGACAAAATTCAATGCTTCTAACCAATGAATAGTCAAGCCCGATATTGGCTGGCCCACCTGACCATCGTTTAAAGAGTCACATTGAGCCAGCATATTAGGATTGGCAATTCTAATAGCCTAATGAACATCCGACCTTTGGGTCTACCGATGATCACCCAACTACTAGATCCATTAGCATCCAATTAATGGGAGGCTAAGATTTAGTTGTCCCCATAACTTCATCTTTTTAATGACCTAATAATTTAGAGGATTTCACTTTAACGTGTGACATATGAAAGAGAACACATGGACCATAATCAAGAATCCTTCCACTAACTTGTAGAAGGGTTCATAAACAACTGGTCCATAGGTACCTAAGATCAGTCATGACTGATCAACCTTAGGTGATATGTGCTAACTCGAATCCATGAGCTATTCAATCAATTCTGATCAACCACATTGGCCAGATAAGTGAGATCATGGGGTAGGTTTTGCCATTAACCTTCTTTCCTTAGACACCAATCGAGTTAGCCAGCTAAGAGGTAGCCCTAAAGAACCATGATCAAATTGCCAAACTTACCTTAGATACCAATGGATTTATCACATTTGATTAGACTACCCTAAAGACTCGGGCTCACTTACCTAACTCAACTTTTGATTAGATTTAAATTCTCTTTATAATTCAATTAGTCTAAACTTAGGTGTAACCTAATTAAGAACCTAATTCAAGCTAACCCATGACCTTTAAAGCTTATACAAATGACTTAAGATCTTTAAATCACATTCCTAAATCTCTTTGTCATTTAAGATAATTTAATTTCTTAATTAAATTCAATAAAATTTTAAATTGAAATAATTTTCATTTAACATGTAAATTTTATAAAAAATTAAAATAGTTTATGATCATACCATCAAAAAAAATAAGATTAAAATAATTTTAATCTATATTCTCTTCAACTTTTCTTTTTCATGGGTCATGACATAAGTGGCACCCCTACACTATAGCAAAAGTAGCGTATCCCGACTCTTTTTTTTCCAATGCTAAGGGAAAGCGTTGGGAGCTCCCGCAAATTATCGACGCTTTTAAATAGCATCGGCAACTGCCGATGCTTATAAGTGTCAGCGTCTAACGATGCTTATTAGCGTCGATAGCTACAGTATATAACCGTATCTTGACTCAATTTTCCCGATGCTATGGGAAAGCATCGGGAGCTACAGCAGCGTGCCGATGCTTTTAAGCATCGTTAGATGCCGACGCTTATTAGCGTCGGTAGCCTTAGTAAAGACACATATCCTGACTCATTTTTTTCAATACTAGTAGTGAGCGTCGGAAGCTCCGGCAGTCTGCTGACGCTTATAAGCATCGCCAGATAACAATGCTTATTAGCATCGGCAGCTTTAGTTAAATCATGCAACATGCCAATGCTTTTTAGCATCGTTAGATGCCGACGCTTATAAGCATCGGTAGCTTTAGTAAAGACACGTATCCCGACTCATTTTTCCTGATGCTAGTGGTGAGCATTGGAAGCTCTGGCAGCCTGCCGATGCTTATAAGCATCGGCAGATAATGACTCTTATTAGCATTGGCAACTTTAGTTAAATCGCGCAGCATGCCGACGCTTTGAAAAATCATCGGCATGTAACGACACTTAAAAGCGTCAGGATATACCGATACATTAATCGTGCCCTAGCTCCCTCCCTTCCCCTGCATGTTTTGATATCACTGCCCTAGCTCCCGCCTGCCTCCCCACCGCATTTTGATCTCCGATCCTTTTCCTCCCCCTCCTCCCCACCGATCTTCACTCTGTGGAGGCTCTCTTCCCCAACAGAGGTGTATCAGCGTCTCTTCTCTCTCTTCCCCAAAGGTAAAATCTATTTCTTTTACTCTTTGCCCATGTTAATTTTAACCCATGTATTTTTTTTTCGATCCAGGGGCTAGGGTTTTGGTTGTTAATTTTCATGGTGGGGGTGGTTGTTGGCATCGGCCTGAGGCTTGGTCCTCTAGAATTGTGGACCGAAAGATAGAAAGAAGACATTCTTCTTCCTTGAAGCTGTGCCCTTTTTCCTTCAGATTTTGATTCCAAAAATCTGCTGGTAAGTCTGTTTCCTTTCTTCTTTGGGTTTCCTTTTCTCCAAATTTGACATTGATCACTCTGAAAAAATTTCATGGCTTGTCGACTGCTAAGATCTTTAGGGTTTATGTTTGCCCTTTGCCCTATTATAGCTTCATTCACTGTGGATCCAACTGAACGATGATTACTAGGATTAGGATGAGGGCCATTATTCAAGAACCGAAACAATGGATGGTCGTCCAAAATAATTGTCTGTTTTTAATTCTGATCGATTTTGCCTTGTTATATCTTTGCCTTTTTACTGTCAATTAATTGTCTGAAAAAATTGCTACTTCTTTATTTTATTGTCAATTAATTGCAGCTAGTTATTTACATGATTGGTGCACTAAAAAATTAAACTTGATGATTTAATTTGGTCACAAAAAATTTATCATATGATTAACTATGTATATACGATGGAAGGTACATGATAGGATAGGATCATAGTGCATTGAAGAGTTGGAGGAGAGAACAGTTATACTAATTAAAGGCCTTCATTGGCGCAAGCTGCTAGTGTAGTGGTTCTACTAGGAGCTTTCATTACGACACAGCTACTAGACACTACTACTATAATTAATGGAGTTACGGAAGAGATGATGGCTTCTATGAAAAAACGTAGCAATTTTGCTAGTAAAACAAAAATATGATACCTTTGAAGAAGATAAAAGGAAATGATCCATTTGATAGAGAAACAGAATAGATGATAGCATAGAGAAAACTAGGGTAGCGTTAGCAACTATTTTAAATGGTTAAAAATTCTATACCATATCAATGATTCTAATTTATTCATATTATTTAAATAAATAATAAAAAAGTATTGTAACAAAAAAATGTTTAAAAAATTACATGATATATAACCAAAAAATTTTTTTTTTGGACAGTCCTTGAAATATATTAATTGTATTTTGTATAATGCATATTGAGGCATGTTTTGGTTGATTAAAGCATTAATTTCATGTTTATTATTTATTTTGGCATGTTTAGTTTCAGAAATTTGGAGCATGTTATTATTTTGGAATTTGAAAATTAGGCACATGCCTAAATATGTTGTGTTTGAGTGGAAAGTTTCATTGAGTATAACTTATCTAGTTGCTTATGAAATTAAGCTTGTGCACATAAATTATATTAGATAATGATAATAATCACTTGGAATTACATTAAAGAAATAAATATAAAAAAAAAGAGATCTACTCATTTATGTTCATATGGCAGTGGGATTGTTGTTAAAGACTCGTTAATAGAATCCACAAAATACAGTTATGATGGCATTGTAGTAGAACCTATTTTGTAGATCTTGTCAATCTTGTGAAGAGTATAGTTTCTTTTATCACATTACTATTTATTCTGACATATGCTTATACTACTAAATGTCGAACACTTAATGGTGAAATACATGCAGGATATTGGATAAAAGTTGGTTGTTTATCAATCATTTATCTTACAATGGATAAAAGTTGGATAAATAAATTGAGAAATACAAAGAATATTTAGGTGGAGTTCATGATTTCATTAAATTTGGTATGGATAAAGGTAGTTTGAATGGAAAGATTTCATGTCCATGTCGGCGATGTGTTAACAATTCTTATTTAGATCTACAAACCATTGAAGAACATTTGATATGGAATGATTTTTCAAGAGATTATACTAAGTGGGTTTTTCATGAAGAATGTATGTTGCCATTATCAAGTAATCAACCCCTCCTCGTCTGATCTTGGATCTGGTAATATGCAAGATAACCTTTATAGGAGATGATATGACAGGTTTGATCACAAATGCTTTTCGATGTGGTGTTCAAAACTATAGATGTTCAACTAATATACATGAAACGGATGGAATATGATGGTTCTACATTTATGGAACAAACATTTGTTGAGGAGTATATGCATGAGTCAGATCGGTATCATAATTTAATTAAAGATGCAGATGAACAATTATATCCAGGTTGTTTGAAATTTTCTAAGATTTTTTTTCTTATGCATTTATTCCATATAAAATATATGAATGAATGGTCTGAAAAGAGTTTTACCATGCTTCTCAAATTACTAAAGGATGCATTTTCAGAAGGCACTGGTTTACCATCCTCTTATTATGAAACAAAGAAAGTTGTCAACAAATTAGATTTTGGATATCAAAAGATTCATAGTTGTTCGAAAGACTGTATGTTATATCATGGTGAAAATGCTAATCAAGAGTCATGCAATGTATGTGGATCTTCACGATGGACAACTCATGAAGAGGATGAGGATAATGTAACGAACAAAACAAAAAAACCGGCAAAGGTATTATGTTACTTTCCTCTTATTCCTCAATTGAAAAGGCTATATTCATCATCGAAAATAGCTTCATTAATGAGATGGCATGATGAAGGGCGTACGAAGGATGGAATGTTGAGACATCCAGCAGATAGTTTAGCATGGAAAGCATTTGATGCTAGGCATTCTGATTTTGCCTCTGATATTCGTAATGTTCGTTTGGGTTTAGCTTCAGATGGCTTCAATCCTTTTCGTACTCTAAATTCTACATATAGCACTTGGCCAGTTGTTCTAATACCATGCAATTTATCACCATGGTTGTGCATGAAGCAATCCTCACTTATCTTGTTAATGGTTATTCCAGGTGATAAGGGTTTAGGAAATGATATAGATATTTTTTTACACCTTTAATAGAGGAATTAAAACAGTTATGGAAAGGTGTCGATACAATTGATGCTTTAAATGATGAAACATTTAAACTACGGGCAGCTTTGTTGTGAACTATTAACGATTTTTCAGCATATGCCAATTTATCTGGCTGAAGTGCAAAGGGAAGGGTTGCATGTCCTTGTTATGCAATTCGATACATTCAATTTGGTTAAAATATGAAGGAAAATTTTGTTATATGGGACATCACCGATGGTTAGAACCAAATCATCCGTTTCATTTTCAGAAAGATTTATTTGATGGTACTATAGAATTGGGATGTGCACCTATTCCACCTTTGGAACTAATGTTCGTATGCAAATTGATTCCATCAGTTACTATATGGTAAATTCTCAAAGTCTTCTAAAAAAAGAGGAAGGAATGATCAAGAAGAAGTGACAATTGGTAGTATGGATGCACATGTATTTAAAGATCTAGATAATTTTTTTCAAAAAGAAAATGAGGAAGATGTACAGATAGCATCCACAAATCAGCCTATCAAACATATATGAAGAAAAGAAGTATCTTTTTTGACTTACCTTATTGGGAACATAATCTAATTCAACATAATCTTAATGTCATGCACATAGAAAAGAATGTTTGTGGTAATTTGCTTGGAACATTGTTGAATCTCTTGATGGAAAGACCAAAGATAACATGAAGGCACGATTGGATTTAAAGGAATTGGGTATCCGATCGGAGCTTCATCCTATAATGCTTGCTAATATAGAATTTATTTGCCCCTACATCTTATACAATGTCTCCTCAAGAAAAAAATAATTTTCTTACAGTATTAAAAAATATTAAAGTACCTGATGGATATGCATCAAACATTTCAATGTGTGTGTGCATCTTAAAGATATGAAAATTTCTAATCTCAAAAGTCATGATGTCACATATTGATGCAAGATACTTTACCAATAGCTTCAAGATCATCAGTGCCTAAACAAGTTCTTGCGGTTATAATTCGGCTATCATCATTCTTTAAGGCATTATGTTCAAAAGTTATTGATCCTGGAGCGATTGATTAGTTGGAGTCTGATGTCACCATTACACTTTGTCTGATGGAAAAGATTTTTTCTCCTAGATTTTTACTATTATGGTACATCTACTCATTCACTTAGCTTTGGAAGTCAAGCTTGGCGGACCGATACATTATAGATGGATGTATCCTATTGAGAGGTACACTATAGTCTGATGTATCCTAATGATCGGTATACCATAATTTTTACTAAAAGTAGCGTCATCATTATGCTATGTTTAGAAATTTATTTATCTTGTAGGTATCTTGTGCGATTAAAAGATTATGTACGAAACAAAGCCTATCCAGAGGGTTCGATTGCGGAAGAATATATTGCTGAAGAGTGTTTGACATTTTGTTCAAGATATCTTCAAGGTGTGGAGACAGTGTTTAATAGACCTCAACGGTATGGTGATTTCGTTGATAATGCAGAATTGTATAAGTTTTCAACTGCAGGTAGAGTAATGAAAAAAAATTAAAACTATTGTATTGGATCATAAATCAATGGCACAAGCACATCATTATGTGTTACTCCATAGTGAAATGATATATGACTATCGTAGGTTAGTATGATTTATTGCATTTTAAGATTAAGATATCATAACTTCTTTTTTGTTCTAAATGAACAAAATACATTTTATGCAGCAAATTTTTATTGTCTTAACGGCAAAATAATCATAGCACTCGACCTAATCCAAAGATTGAGCAGCGATGGTTAGTCGAGTTATTTCCTACATGGCTTTCAAAACATGTTTGACATATACTTGGAGAATATATGGATTGATTTAACATCAAATAATCTGTTAATATTCCTTATTATTTTTTAGGTATCAACTTTGATGAAGAGAAATTTGTTAGCTGAATTAATAGCCCTGGCTTGAGGACCTAACAAAGTTGTCAATAGATATAATGGTTTCATAATCAATGGTTTTAAATTCCATACTAAAGATTGTGAGAAATTTAGAAAAATACAGAATAGCGGTGTTATGGTGGAAGCAGATGGAAAAACTTATTATGGTGCACTAAAAGAGATTTATGAGTTAGATTACTATGGAGTCTTTAAAGTCATATTATTTAGATATGATTGGGTATATAAACTCATCAAGGGGTTTGAAAAAAGATACAAATGGATTTACACTTGTAAATTTTACAAGGTTGATACATACTGGTATCTTATTGAAGAATGATCCATTTATTTTTTCTTCTCAAGCTCGTCAAGTATTTTTTATACAAGATGCAAAAGATAAAGATTGGGCTATTGTTATTAAAACAAAACCTAGGGACTTATATGATATGGGAAAGAAGCTAGAAGATGATGAAGACGATGACACTTATACGTATTCCATGCCATTCAATTTTGTTCCGGTTGATGACGTACATGCTACAGTATCCTTGGTTATGACAGATTTTGAAGGAAATGATAATGCTTGATTCTGATTGGTACCAAATTTTGCAATGTATTAAATTTTGTAGTAATTATTATGTTAAATTAATATTTTTTTTACTAACTCTGACTCTGATGTAAATTATAGGTGACATTATGCATAGCTACGGACAGAGGCTGGCCCTTCTACTTCAGCACAACAGGATCATGCTGGTCCTTCTTCAGCACCAAATGCTGCATCCAGTCCTTTGGCATATCAGTCTACTGTGGGTCCGTCATCCTCGGGGCATCATGAGTCTACTGTCGGTGCAGGAGATGATGAGCTTCACATCTAGCTAAGGTAAATTTTTTTATTTGGTTTCATAAAATTTCTTTACACTTCTTACTATAGTTTATTTATATCTATTTTTATACAGACAGATCTTGTAGGGTTACATGCAGACGCAAGGCCATAGGAGTACGAGATATATGGCAGATGCGTGATGGTGATAAGATAGTAATTGAGTACAATCAGCTGGGGCAGCCAATTAAAAAAGCCTCTAGCTTATTAAGTTCCTTTCTAGGGAGTGTTGCACTGAGGCATCAGCTTTGTATATTGAGTTATGCAAAATGGAATGGCATGCTTCCGACGTATAAAGTTGAGATTCTACGAGTTGTGCAGGTAAAACAAAGAATCTAAACATCAAACATTTTGTATATTATGACATGTTTTATATTTTTTAGTTTTAATATTTTATCTTTTGTGGTCCAAGTTTGCACTTCCTCCATCCTCTAATAAGTTTATACTGAAGTCTCTCAACCAGAAATGAAAAGAATATAAGGCATATTTGAAGACAAAGTACAAGTTGCCAGATATGACCGAGGAGCAGGTAGTTGGTACTTATCCTCCTGAAGTACCCCCTCATCAGTGGATGGAGTTGGTTCATTATTGGTTCTTCGAGAGGGGACAGTATCTTGTTATTTAATATTCTTATTATTTAATCTTTTAAGACACTTTATTAAAATATTTATTTAATTTTGTAGATATATTCTAATATTGGTAAAGCTACATGAGCATCTCTGTCTGTTCCCCATACATCGGGATCCAAGAGTATGTTCATTTATATGTCATAAAGAGAAGGTTCATGAAATGTAATAGTGCAGCTTTAATTCAAAATACCAGCTTTTAATAAAGGCAAAGTCAAAATGGATAAGTTTCATGAAATTCCTAGAGTTTCTTTTATAGTATCACATGGGATTCATGAATCTATTAATTTTTTGTGCTTTAGAAAACTATAATACATTTATATAGGACCAGCCTTCTAAAAAAATAAGGAGTTGAATCAACATTAGAAATTTTTCCTTGAAAATTTGATGGAAGTGATACAAATTTGGTACTCTACAATAATAAATGGTGTCATAATAGAAAAGTCTGCTCATAAAATTGCCTATTAGTGTTTTTATATAATTCTTATAAAATTGCCTATTAGTGTTAAACTATAAATTCTCATTTACAATTATGCTGAAACTCTCATTAAAACTGCAAGGACCCGGCTTCTTGAATAATTTATAATTATGTTGAAACTCTCATTGAAACTCTCGTTGAAACATAATTGATTAATTTACAATTATGTTGAAACTCTCATTGAAACTCTCATTGAAACATAATTGAATAATTCACAATTATGTTAAACTCTCATTGAAACATAATTGAATAATTTACAATTATGTTGAAACTATCATTGAAACTCCTAAGGACCCATCTTCTTGAATGTTTGCCAAATACTACTCTCTATAAAGATGAAAGTCCCTCTTTACAAATCAAAATGAATTGTATAATTTATTTATAAATTGCTTAAATTATTTATAAATTGTATAATTTTTTTTGTAGATGGATGAGCATGGATGGGAACCCGGTGTGGTGGAGTTTTACAGGATGACTCATACTCACCATGATGGCACTTTTGTCAAAGATGAGTCGAGGGACTTATATGTAATTATTTATTACAATTTATTTTATACAATAATTTTAATTTGATTACGTTATTAGTAAGATCTAACTAATTTTTAAAATAATACAGAAAAGAGCTACATCTCTTATTGCTGAGTGTGTTGATGACTCTACAGCATCTATGTAGAGTAGTCGCATCGAGGCCGAGGTGTTTACAGAGTTGATGGGGCTGAAGGGCTACAATCGAGTGAGGGGTTATGGAGTTGGAGTTAACCCCACTCAGTTATCTGAGATGAGTAGACTTACGCGTGATGCTGCAGATGCTGTTCATGATACACATATTCGCAGACTTGAGCATGCGATTAAGGAGTGCAATGATTGAGTGCCGCAGCGATGGAGGAGATGCAATGGAGGAGTGCAGCCGAGAGAGCAGTCGACAGAGCATTGATGGATTCCATGAGAAAGCACATTAAGCGGCTTACATCTCTTATACAAACGGTTATTCCACATCAGGTAAATACATATATTATTAAATATATATTCTTATATTAAATTAATTATTTGTTTAATATTCATTGATAGTTTTATAAATTACATGTTTTTAATTTTTCTTATAGCTCCTGAAGCATCAGATCCTCGCAAATAAAGTGACGACCTTTCTCCTGCAGATCATTGACCTCGGCTCTTTTTATTTTATAGCTTTCATTTCATGTATTTTTAAATTTTGTGAAACTTTAAATTGTATCACTCTCTCATGATGTAATGAAATTTATATTTGAACTTTTAATTTAGATGTGAAGAATGTATGCAATGTGATTTTGTTTGTTATAATTGCATTGTATATAACATGTTTAATATAAATTATCTTAATTGCATAGGTTTAAATATAACAGGTTTAATATAAATTTTTTTAACTTTTCTATTATTTTATTTAAAAAAATAGAAGCAATTTTCAGCGTGCTCGTCCCGATGCTTTGTAAAAGCATCGGGATAATTTTCACCTTGCCGATGCTTATAAGTGTCGGTATGTGCCAACGCTTTTTAAAAGCGTTGGAACAATTCATCTTGCTGACGCTTTAAAGCATCGAAAAGAAAAAAAGTTCCAGACGCTTTTAAGTGTCGGTACGACCCCACGCCTTCCGATGCTTTTTAAAAGCATCGGGATTTCCCGTCTCCACCCCCAGTTTTCCAACGCATGTGAAAGCATCGTGACAATATTTATCGACACTTAATAGCATCGGCAAACGGCATATTTAGCGTCGCTATACCAGAAATTTGTTGTAGTGCTACATGCCATAGGAGACCCCATTGAATGGAAGTAAGGGTCTTTAAACCCTACTTCTCTCCTATGACCAGTGGCCTGGTGAATCCATCCAATCTAAGTACTTGGCTCCCAACTTAATCAGCCTTCAAATAGCTATGTGCTATGCTCTCAGCAGCCTATTGCACTCTCTGAGTCATGGGTAGTTGGGCACCATGCATCGAGGTACTACCAGTAGCCTCCCTCATTGGTGCATCCCTGATATCCCTACTAGATGCTCGTTGGGCACAATGATCCAGGGTACTACCAATAGCCTCCTCCATTGGACCATCTCAGAGTAGAGCACAATAGAAACTAAGAGCACAAACCAAGCTCTGATACCATTGTTAGTGAATGTATTAGTAGGCTACAAGTTTGCATTTTAAAATTTTTAAAATATATATGCAATGAAAGCAATAAAATATTAGATCTAATCCAATATCACTTACAATAGGATCATGATATGAAAATTATATATAAAGGTGTAAAAGAAAAGTACACAGATCAAATATGTGTAAATACAAATAGCATAGATCATATCTATGTATATGGCCTAGTGCCTTAGATCATATCTAAGTCACTAATAACTTTAAAATCTCTTACCTTTGGATGCTTAACGACTCTCACAGCAATGAAAGGCAGTGGTAGGTAGTGCTTCTGTGAGCCACATAAAGCCTCTACAGGTGATCCACACCGGGGTTCTGGTCCTGACCAGCCACTTCAGATTGCTAGCTCCTCTCCAAGGCTTCAATGACTAGGTTTCTTCTTTTCAACATCAGGATGCTCTTGAAGTTGTAAAAGAACATGGAGGATCGATTTAGGTAGAGAAGATTTCTAAGAGAAAACCTTTTAGACCTAGCTTTATAGCTAGAATCCCTTTTACCTTAAAAACCTCTCATCTCCCCATCTTTTCCTTTCCCAACATTTTCAGCCAAAAACACCTCTTTTTAGTATCAATCACCAGTCCCATAAAAATAAAAATCATGGAGAGAAAAGGGGTGAAAGATAAGAAAGAAATCATTTTTCTTTCCTTTCAGCTAAAAGTCATCCCTTTTAATGCTCATCATCAGCCGCATAAAAAGGAGGAAGATAAGGAATGAGAGATAATTAAGGAGAGGTCATTAACATTCCTTTTAAATTTAATTTAAATTTGAATTCAAAATTCAAATTCAAACTTAAATTTAAAATTTTATTTGAAATTTAAATTCATAATTTAAACTCAAATGGGTAAGGGTGTTAATATTAAACTCAATTGAACCTAAATTGAGCCAAACCAAATCCCATTTGATTTGATCCAGATGTTCATAACTCAATCAAATTGAGCTAGCCAGCAATCGTATTGCCAATTTAATCCTTCAATTAATCACAACAATTAGTTTCTTAGTCATCAAGTCAGATAGAAACACCTATGGTGTATGACCCCATAGGTTCGAACACTAAGCCGGTAGCAATAGAACCCTTCCAGTACCAATCAAAGTTGCCATCAAGAAATGATACCCGACGTTCGGTGAAGGTTACAAAGCAACAATCAAGAACCTATGGCATGCGGTTACTATATAATCCATCCCTTTGACCCCCAATGCTCAGGATGACTTAGGATTTAACTGTCAACCCTTAATCAGCTCATCCATAAAGTGTCTCAACTTCACAAGTCTTGTGACTTCTCACAAGAAATGATACCCTGGCCAAAGTTTTGCTAAATTGAAACACAGTGAGACATTCACTCCAAACTATTTGGAGGGATCAATCTCATCTTGATCCACTCACTACTCCACAAGTACTTGACTGCACCCAAAAACCTTCTATCACTGGATTAAAAATCTAGATAGTTCGGCATCAAAGTACAGTAGGTTGCTTGCAAGCTACCATGGTGATCTCAGATCGAAGGGACACTTATACCCATATTCCTTTGTGAACACCTCTTGGCAGAAGAGCATTCTGTAGATTGATCACATTCAGTGAGATGTCATACACCTCACCTGTATATCATACCAATATAATCACACTTCTTGGTAAAGAGGACAACCAACCCATATGACATACAACGACCTATACTTAATACATAGTTGTCCTATAACTATATATCATTTGATCGTGACCATTTTAAGAACCACTCAATAAACCCTCTCTTTATTGAATCGATTATGGTTCTAAGGACTTCATCACAAAAGAATTCATTTCAAGAAGGTGCAATGCGATGAACCATCAAATAAACATTTTATTGATTAATAATTCACATACATTTACAACTTGCACAATCATCTACATGTTAGTTGATTGGCTTTAGGACACAATTCCCAATACTCATCAAGTAAATCATGGAATGCATCATATAGCTCATCAAATGTAAATTCAAAAATAGGGTTAGAATTTACCTCTTCCTCATGAGCCATGAAACATAGGTTAGCAACTTCATTCTTTTCTTCTTCGGAGCTTGTCCCATCACTATCGCTCCAAGTTGCCACCATAGCTTTCTTTTTGATCCCTTTGAAACCCTTCTTTAGTTGGAGACATTCGGATTTGAAATGCCCCAGCTTTTTGCACTCATAACAAATTAGAGGTTGTTCTTTCTCTTTTCTTTACTAGGTTCTCCTTTAGCCATTTGCTTCTTTCTTCCTCCTTGCCTCTTCTTTTTCATGAATCTTTTGAATCTATGGGTGATGAGTGCCATCTCATCATCTCCTTCACTTTCATTAGAAGTCTTCTCGCTCTCATCTTTTTGAATGGCACTCTTTAATGCCATTGTCCTCTTCTTCTTGGACTCATCTTCTTCACTATGTTGTTTCAGCTAAAGTTCATGGGTCATAAGGGAACCGATCAGCTCATGAATTTTTGGCTTCTTGAATTGTTGTAACTTTGGCCTCCCAAAATCTAGAAAAACATCTAAATTTTTTTTTTACAAGTTCACTGTTAGTATAAGATTTACCAAGACTCTTTAGCCAATTTATAATATCAGTGAATCTAGTGAATATATTAGTAATAGATTCATTTTGATCCATTTTAAAATGTTCATATTTATGTACAAGCATATTAATTTTGGATTCTTTGACTTGATTGGTATCTTCATGGGTAACTTCAAGTCTATCCCAACTTTTCTTAGATGACATGCATGTAGAAATACGATTAAACTCATTGGCATCTAAGGAACAATACAACACATTCATGGCCTTAGCATTTAACCATGCCATCTTTTTATCATGATCATCCCACTCTATTTCTAGTTTGAGAACATAAATACTATTAGTTCTAAGGGTGGGTGTGTGAGGGCTATTGACTATGATGCTCCATAAATCATAGACTAGTGCTTGAATGAAGATTTTTATCTGTGCTTTTTAGTATGTGCAATTTGTGCCATTAAATAGAGGAGTTGACTATCCCTTAGTCAACATTGATCCCATATGGGCTGTCATTAATCTTTGGCTCTTTGTTGATTAAAACAAATGAAACCTAGAGTACCTGCTCTAATACCACTTGTTGCCCAGATATAACTGTTGGAACTTGTGGTCTAAAAGACATAATTTTTCTATGATGATTGACATCAGATGATATATAATAAATGATTTGATATTTGCATCCTATATACTTGTTGTATGTAATTTCCTGAAAGGTCTACGAATGTTAGAAATAATGATTTTGAGTGCTCGAGATGCTTCACACATGAGTACAGAAGACACGAGATCATTTTATTACATTCGAAATACAATTGTCACAATTTTAATAAAGTTAGGCACTTTATTATGAGAAATTGAAGTATACATAATTTCAATTGGGGAAATAGTTTGTCTTGACTATTTGAGAGGGATTCTTGAATTAGTATACTAGTACGCATATTGCGTATTGACGGACTTACATGAGAATAAATTTTAGAAATGTACTATCATGAAATTTAACTCATAGCTATGAGAGTACGATTGTTCTTAAGCTTGAGCAAGTCACTGAACTCAGACTTATAGCGTATATGCTTTGATTCACCAAATGAGCAAAATCCATTAATGATTGATACTCGGTGGGTTGGGCATATGCCACTAGGGTCTAAGAACATACTCGCAATATAGTCATTCATGTACTTTCCATGAGAAAGTAATAACACTCCCTTGAGAGGTTCAAATTAATCTATCTTAAAACTATGCATAGTGATCTTTATAGATCGAGTGTAGACATGATCAATCGACGGGTTGATTCATGACACTCAGTGGATGGATATGAGGGAACCTAGAGCTCAAGGTGTTAGATGGATATTGGACAAGTGATAGTACACAAATTACTTGATGCCAATATTCGAGTGTCGCATGAAGGAACCATTTGCGTATCGATCTCATAGGTCAGGGATGGGATTGTCTTATATGACAATTTATTTTATCTCGACGTAAATGTCGTGCATATCCTGGAGTGCAGTTGTGATTTTCTGGTGAAAATAAATCACGACTAAGAATATTATCCCGAGTCATAGGGAATGGCGGTGTAAGGACAATATTCTTAGGAGCTAGGTTATGTGTGTCCCGCGAAGTCCAAGGTGTAGACCATAAAAGGAAACTCACTCCTAAATTTTAAGAATTCATTTTTAAATTTTAGGTGATGCGATGAGCAAGTAATGCCACCTAATATTGTGTTTATTTTTTGGAAAATTTGGAGAAAAGTTTCTTAATGAAACTAAACTCTGTAACATGGATCCGTGACCAAAGTGAGGCCATGGGTGGTTTGAGGACTTTGGGTTTAGGCTCTATGGGCCTTGTTCCCAATAAGCCTTTAGACCAGCGGGCCTATTGTAAGTTGGGCATGATGTTCTCAGATCAGGCGCAGAAGAGAACGTGTTTTTTCATGAAGCGGTGTCTTCTTCGCGTATCTTTGGTTGATGATGAGAAGCGTCTCTCCCATAGGGACGCAACACTTTCTTCGATCAGAGTATCGCTTCCATTTATAAATAGCGAGCACCATGATCAGAGAAAAAAAGTGAGAAAAAAAAATAATCTTTTTTTCATTTTTCATCTGCCTATCTTTATCTGTTTCTTAAGAACAGTAAAGACAGAGAGATCCATAAGAGAGAAACACAAAAGAATTCGGCTGATTTTTATTCACCAAAAAATCCTTGCTTATTTCCTTGGCCATACCCCTTGCTCATTCAGGGAGTTGAGGACTAAAGATTATCCCGTTTATTCCTAAGAAGAAATCAGCGATCTCAGAGAGCTTCTCCACTCCTTTGAGGAGTCTCCGGTGCAGAACCTTCACGCAAAGGAGTCTTCACGTACGGACATTTTCTTATTCTCGAGGAAATCCAACAGAAATCTTTAGCAAAAAGGTACGCAATCATTTTCTCTAATCAAGTAATGATTGCCATGATTGTTCAGATTATTGGTATCGCTTCCGCATCAATCGGATTTAGTATTTTAATCCACGCTTATCTTTTTTAATGATAAGAGTTTTGATCGGATTATTCTGATCATGGGGATCTTACTGGAACTCGCTTTATCCAAAGTTAAAGATAACCATAGCAAAAATTTAAAATTTTTAACTTATCCGATCATATCCATCCAAACTAACAAATGGTATCAGAGCATTGGTTTGGATAATAAGTAATCTACGAAGAAGACGTTTGGCCTCCCACCTCTTGGAATGTCCGGATTCGACACTTATGAATAGAAGTCGAACGTTTTTTTTTCTCCGTTCTTCCCAGAAAGGACTCCACGCTACGATTGGCCTCTCTTCTTCCTAGAAGTCGGATGATTGGCCAATTGGGACTTAAAGAAGAAAGGGAATTGGACTATTGAGAATGACGTTGGCCTCCTTCCATTCAGACCGTCTGATGCCAAGAATGAACAGAGAGAAAGAAGGATTCCTCCCTTCTTCCGTCCGGACTCCACATAAAAAAAAAAAAGGAAGATCCATTGTCTTGCACCAAAATGGAGCAGGCCTTGGAATTCACCTAGCTGCCATGCCTTAAACAATATATTTTTTAAAGGATCACCAGAAACCCCAATGACACAGACCGGCTCCCTTCTTCCGTGGACTCCATGCGTTTTCTTCCAAAAGACTTCTTGGGGATTGGAAGATGGGGAACCAGATTGAATGATTGGGACTCCATGCGGAAGGGAAGAAGAAGCCATACGTTTTTTCCTCCCTCACCTTGACCCGACATAAAGCTGTCCGGCTGAGTGGAAGCGTCGTGGGACGTCCGTGGACAGGAATTCGTCCGGCTAGGTGAAAGAGAGGAATACGTGGATCGTCGCTTGAAGTTCCGGTGCATGGAGGAGTTCCGTGCAAAGGAAGACGTAAAGGCTGGTTGAAGACTTTTCCTCCCAGACTTTGGTGGCGATTACAAGCATCCACTAAAGCAATGAGAAGACGATCGGCCTCCTTCTGTTTGGACCATTTAATGCCAGAAATGGAAGCAACGTTGGCCTTAATTCTTCCATTCGATGATTCTTGTTTGGCCCGTCTGTTGCCAGTAACAAAGAAGGAACGAACAGAAAGAAGGATGCCTCCCTTCTTCCGTCCGAACACCACGTGAGAGAAAGAGCTATTTAGTTGGAAGAGAGTTTTGAATGAGGCATTTAAGAATGGAAATACATGGTAGTGGTGATTACAACGAAGTAACACCAGCCCTCTTAAGCCCACATGAGACCAATATTATTAGGATATTTATTTTCCCTTGACCAAAGTATCTTGTTAATTGGAAAGGGACGGTCAAGATGATTGTGGTCTGATTAATATTTCATTATGATTCGGAATGCCTTCGTTATTTGGGCTAGCACAACAATTTATTATTATTATTATTTTATTGCTTATGTGTATTGCATGCATTTTATTGGCATGGTATCACTCATTAGAATATTATGAGTTAAATGTAATTAAATGATTAAAGGACCTAAATTGGCATGATTGAATAGATAGGAAACCAAAGCACCTATGACAATTATGGGCGTTAATCAGAAAAATGATTACATAATTGGTTAAGTGATTAAAGGTATGTCCAAGGCCATTTGGACATAAGGTGAATCACAAATTATACAAAAACTTAATTAACAAATTATCAAGTGTGTGAGGGTAACATGTAACCCGCGGCTTCCCAAAAAGGTTGATTCACGCTATGATGCATGTGCTTACTCGTGTCACATGCGTGACCCCCATTAGGGATGGAGTACATACATCAGCTATAGTGGGAGAATTTTTAATAAAATATTTAATTCTTTATTGCATATGATATACTTACTCGTGTCACATGCGTGACCCCCATTAGGGATGGGGTATGCCATTAGTTTGCATAGTTCTAAGAATTAAATGAATAATCTAGGGTATCCTATTTGAACACTTACTCGTGTGACCCCCATTAGGGATGGAGTTTTCAAACTTGTTAATCCCAGAAGATTAAACCTTGGTTAACACTTGACCTATAATGATAGGAGCCAAAATAAAAAAATAAAAAAAAAGGGCCAAAAAACCCAAAGCAGTGATCATAACCAAGTAAGGCTCTTAGATCAGCACTTGGGGACTATGACCAGGTGGGACTTGGGTTGACTCATTTTTATGGAGGTCAATACACTGTTACATTGAGACTTTGTAGATTTTTTTTTAAGTTTTTGCTACTTAGTAATCTTAATGTTAAAAGAATATTTATGGAGCATATATAACTGATGCATGTATGCCATTATTTATATTTCAGATGTCATCATCATTTTCTCCACTTGCTTCTATACTTAATGATAATAAGTTAACCGGACCAAACTATTTGAATTGGAAGAGAAATTTGGACATAGTACTCACTTCTGCTGGGTATAAGTATGTCCTAACAGATATCTATCCTCAGTTGGGTCAAAACCCAACAGATAATGAAAAGCTTGAATTTGAAAAATGGAACAAGGCTGATGAGATGGCCAAATGCTATATCTTGGCTTCCTTAAGCCCAGTGCTACAGCAGCAACATCAAAACATGGTGACGGCTTATGATATGATTTTTAGTCTCCAAGAGATGTTCGCTCATTCGAGCAGGGCTGCACGGCAGAGTGCTATCAGGAAGCTGATCAATACTCGTATGGCTGAAGGTACCCCGGTCCGAGAGCATATGCTTAAAGTGATGGGCTACCTATATGAGGCCATCGATTTGGGTGCTAAGATCGATCAAGAGACTCAGATAGATATAGTGCTGGAAACCCTCTCAAGTTCATTTGATCAATTCAAGCTTAACTATTCAATGAACAAACTTGGCATGACCCTCCCAGAGCTCATGAAAGAGCTGCAATCAGCTGAGCAGATTCTAGGGAAGGAAAAGGCAGTTCACTTTACTAAGGCTTCTTCTTCTAAGCCCAAAAGGCCCAAAGGAAAGAAGAAGCAGCATCCTAAGGTAGCGGGTGGCAAGATCAAAAAGATAAAGACCGCTAAAGGAGCAGTAAAAGGAGATGTTTTCACTGCAACCAAAAGGCACTGGAAGACAAACTGCCCAAAACTAATTGCCAAGAAGAATGCAACAGGTAATATTTTTGTTATTGAAACATGTTTAGTGGTGGATTCTACTGTATCCTGGATTGTAGACTCAGGAGCCACTAATCACATATGCAATTCCTTGCAGGGGTTCCAGGTAACCAGGAAACTCAATAGAGGAGAGATATTGCTGAGGTTGGGGACAGGAGTAAAAGTGGGAGCTACTAGTATTGGTAGAGTTAGTTTATCTTTTGGATGTAACAAAAAACTTGTATTGGATGATTGCTTATATGTACCAGACATTAAAAGAAATTTAATTTCAGTAGCATGTTTGATTTCCTATGGTTACAATGTTTCTTTCCATTCTGATGTTTCCATTAGTAGAAATGGTAAAGAAATTTGTAGAGGATCAAGATTAGGAAATTTATATTATGTACATCCAATAACTCCCACATCCAATGACACTGAAATAGTGCATACTGTCTCAAATAAGAGAAAAGCTGAACACAATGAAGAAACACTTTGGCATTTAAGACTAGGTCACATAAACCTTAATAGGATTAAAAGGCTTATCCAGGATGGATCCTTGGGTCCATTGGATATGGATAAAATGCCTCATGCAATCCTGTTTGGAAGGAAAAATGACTAGAAGGACTTTTAAGACCAAAGGCCTTAGGGCCTCTAATTTACTGGACTTGGTGCACACTGATGTATGCGGACCAATGACGGTACAAGCCCGAGGAGGTTTTGAGTATTTCATTACTTTTACTGATGATTACTCAAGATATGGATACGTTTATCTGATGCGACATAAGTCTGAAGCTTTTACAAAGTTTAAGCAGTTCAAGGCTGAAGTTGAGAATCAGTTGGGAAAACGAATCAAAGCTGTTAGATCAGATCGTGGAGGTGAATACCTTCTTGAAGAATATAAACAGTTCCTCATTGACAATGGCATTGTTTCTCAACTTACTGCTCCTAGAACACCACAACAGAATGGGGTAGCAGAAAGGAGAAATAGAACTCTACTTGAGATGGTAAGATGCATGATGTGTCATGCAAGTTTACCAGAATCCTTTTGGGGATATGCTCTAGAAACGGCAGCATATATTTTGAATTTAGTCCCATCTAAGTCAGTACCGAAGACTCCCTATGAGATGTGGACTGGACGTAAGTCCAATCCAAGGTACCTCAAAGTATGGGGATGTCCTGCTTATGTATTGACTGAAAAGACGTCTAAATTCGGACCAAGATCTATACTTTGCTACTGGGTTGGTTTCCCAAAAGGAACTGTAGGCGGCTACTTCTATAATCCTGAGAGTCGAAATGTGTTCGTTAGCACGAATGCTAGATTATTGGAAGATGATTGTATTAGTACCGCTGATCCTAAAAAGGTGGTTCTACAAGAACATACACCTGAGGGATCATCTTTCAATTCAAGACATAATGATAAGGATGAAACACCTATTGCCAAACCAGTATTAGAAACAACACCCGTGGTTCGTCGCAGTGGGAGGATTTTGAGACCACCTAATAGGTTTATGTTCTTTGGAGAATCCTATGTGGCGATCTCCAATGAACAAGAATCGAATCCCACTAGTTACGATGAAGCTATCACGGATGTAGATGCAGACCAATGGCACAAGGCTATGGAATCAGAAATGGAATCTATGTACTCGAATGAAGTTTGGGATATTGTAGATGCACCGGCTGGGATCAAACCCATTGGGTGCAAGTGGATCTACAAGAGAAAGAGAGGACCGGATGGGAAGGTTGAAACCTTCAAAGCACGGTTGGTGGCAAAGGGATATACCCAGAAGGAGGGTATAGATTATGAGGAAACTTTTTCACCTGTTGCCATGCTAAAGTCGATTCGGATTCTCTTGGCCATAGCAGCTCATTTTGACTATGAGATTTGGCAGATGGACGTCAAGACCGCTTTCCTCAATGGATATCTTGATGAGACTATCTATATGGTCCAACCAGAGGGGTTCATATCTCGAGGCCAAGAGAACATGGTTTGCAAGCTTAAAAGGTCCATTTATGGACTTAAACAAGCATCCAGATCATGGAACATTAGATTCGATCAGGCGATTAAATCCTATGGTTTTAATCAGAACCCTGATGAGCCATGTGTCTACAAGAGATTAGATGGTAAAGCTGTAGTGTTTCTGATATTATATGTAGATGATTTGTTGCTTATTGGCAATGATGTCGCAGCATTATCCTCAGTCAAGATTTGGCTATCGCATCAGTTCAGTATGAAAGATCTCGAGATGCTAGCTATGTTCTTGGGATCAAACTTTTACGAGATCGAAAGACAAGAACATTGGGTTTATCTCAGGCGCTTATATAGATAAGATTCTGCATAGGTTCTCAATGCACGACTCCAAAAAGGGTATGTTACCCTTCAGGCATGGTGTTCCTCTATCAAAGGACCAATGTCCCAAGACTGATGAGGAAAAACGTACAATGAGTAAGGTACCATATGCTTCGGCTGTTGGTAGCCTTATGTACGCCATGTTATGCACGAGACCTGATATCTGTTACGCCGTAGGTATGGTTAGCCGTTACCAGTCGAACCCAGGGATACAACACTGGATAGCTGTCAAGCATATCTTCAAGTATCTTCGGAGAACGAAAGATTATATGCTTGTATATCGTAGTGATGAGCTTATCCCAATGGGATATACTGATTCTGATTTTCAGGCAGATAAAGATTCTAGAAGATCTACATCCGGTTTTCTATTTACATTAGTGGTGCTGCTATCAGTTGAGGAGTGTGAAACAATCTTGTATCGCAGACTCCACCATGGAAGCTGAGTATGTGGCAGCATTGAGGCAGCAAAAGAAGCAGTTTGGCTAAGAAAGTTTCTTATGGAATTGGAGATTGTACCTTCAATTGAGAGACCTTTAACACTGTATTGTGACAATACGGCTGCAATTGCTCAAGTGAAGGAACCTCGTTATCACACTAAAGGCAAGCACATTGAGCGCAAGTTTCACTTGATCCGAGAGTTTGTGCAGCGGAAAGAAGTGGAAGTGCTCAAGATCGCCTCATTGGAAAACTTAGCTGATCCCTTTACCAAGACCCTCAAGGGAAATATTTTTACAAGTCATGTTGAGGGGATGGGAGTTAGGTTATGGTAGTATGTATTTTAGCCCAAGTGGGAGTATGTTGGAACTTGTGGTCTAAAAGACATAATTTTTCTATGATGATTGACATCAGATGATATATAATAAATGATTTGATATTTGCATCCTATATACTTGTTGTATGTAATTCTCCTGAAAGGTCTACGAATGTTAGAAATAATGATTTTGAGTGCTCGAGATGCTTCACACATGAGTACAGAAGACACGAGATCATTTTATTACATTCGAAATACAATTGTCACAATTTTAATAAAGTTAGGTACTTTATTATGAGAAATTGAAGTATACGTAATTTCAATTGGGGAAATAGTTTGTCTTGACTATTTGAGAGGGATTCTCGAATTAGTATACTAGTACGCATATTGCGTATTGACGGACTTACATGAGAATAAATTTTAGAAATGTACTATCATGAAATTTAACTCATAGCTATGAGAGTACGATTGTTCTTAAGCTTGAGCAAGTCACTGAACTCAGACTTATAGCGTATATGCTTTGATTCACCAAATGAGCAAAATCCATTAATGATTGATACTCGGTGGGTTGGGCATATGCCACTAGGGTCTAAGAACATACTCGCAATATAGTCATTCATGTACTTTCCATGAGAAAGTAATAACACTCCCTTGAGAGGTTCAAATTAATCTATCTTAAAACTATGCATAGTGATCTTTATAGATCGAGTGTAGACATGATCAATCGACGGGTTGATTCATGACACTCAGTGGATGGATATGAGGGAACCTAGAGCTCAAGGTGTTAGATGGATATTGGACAAGTGATAGTACACAAATTACTTGATGCCAATATTCGAGTGTCGCATGAAGGAACCATTTGCGTATCGATCTCATAGGTCAGGGATGGGATTGTCTTATGTGACAATTTATTTTATCTCGACGTAAATGTCGCGCATATCCTGGAGTGCAGTTGTGATTTTCTGGTGGAAATAAATCACGACTAAGAATATTATCCCGAGTCATAGGGAATGGCGGTGTAAGGACAATATTCTTAGGAGCTAGGTTATGTGTGTCCCGCGAAGTCCAAGGTGTAGACCATAAAAGGAAACTCACTCCTAAATTTTAAGAATTCATTTTTAAATTTTAGGTGATGCGATGAGCAAGTAATGCCGCCTAATATTGTGTTTATTTTTTTGGAAAATTTGGAGAAAAGTTTCTTAATGAAACTAAACTCTGTAACATGGATCCGTGACCAAAGTGAAGGCCATGGGTGGTTTGAGGACTTTGGGTTTAGGCTCTATGGGCCTTGTTCCCAATAAGCCTTTAGACCAGCGGCCTATTGTAAGTTGGGCATGATGTTCTCAGATCAGGCGCAGAAGAGAACGTGTTTTTTCATGAAGCGGTGTCTTCTTCGCGTATCTTTGGATGATGATGAGAAGCGTCTCTCCCGTAGGGACGCGACACTTTCTTCGATCAGAGTATCGCTTCCCATTTATAAATAGCGAGCACCATGATCAGAGAAAAAAAGTGAGAAAAAAAAATAATCTTTTTTTCATTTTTCATCTGCCTATCTTTATCTGTTTCTTAAGAACAGTAAAGACAGAGAGATCCATAAGAGAGAAACACAAAAGAATTCGGCTGATTTTTATTCACCAAAAAATCCTTGCTTATTTCCTTGGCCATACCCCTTGCTCATTCAGGGAGTTGAGGACTAAAGATTATTCCGTTTATTCCTAAGAAGAAATCAGCGATCTCAGAGAGCTTCTCCACTCCTTTGAGGAGTCTCCGGTGCAGAACCTTCACGCAAAGGAGTCTTCACGTACGGATGTTTTCTTATTCTCGAGGAAATCCAGCAGAAATCTTTAGCAAAAAGGGACGCAATCATTTTTTCTAATCAAGTAATGATTGTCATGATTGTTCGGATTATTGGTATCGCTTCCACATCAATCGGATTTAGTATTTTAATCCACGCTTATCTTTTTTAATGATAAGAGTTTTGATCGGATTATTCTGATCATGGGGATCTTACTGGAACTCGCTTTATCCAAAGTTAAAGATAACCATAGCAAAAATTTAAAATTCTTAACTTATCCGATCATATCCATCCAAACTAACAATAACAACCCAAAAGGGAAGGTGAATTGGATTTAAAAAAAAAATTTCAAAAAACTTAGCAGGTATGTGCAATAAAAGAAAAATCATAGTTTGACAATTTGAATGTTCTGTGTGGTGAAGAGAGAAATATTCAAGCACCATAAAACTCAATCACACAAACACAAGTTGTTTATAGTGGTTCGGTGCCAAACTCAGCATCTACATCACTCTCTAAGAACCCCTTAAAAAATTTTACTCTCAATCGTTGTACAAATGATTACAACCCTAACCTCCCTGGCTAGCTTCTTATTTCACAAACACAAGGAAGCCTAGTAGCAAGTATCTCAAGGGTATACCACAACTATTACAAGTTTGAAGCAGGATGAAATTGAAATGAATTATAAGAAGTAAGATTTAATACAAGCAGCTCCTACAATGAGTAGATAAAGCAATTTAAAAGCACTTTACAGTTTTAAAGATTCCACTCCTCAAGTAGGCTTCTTCTTCTTAAATGCAGAGGTTTACAGATTGATGGAAGCCTCCTTAGTTACTTGAATGTGGCCTTCAATGAGATTGCAACTCTTCTTCTTGCACAGCACTCAATGGACCAGTAAATAAACTGACTCTCTTGAATGCACTTGAACACTTAGTGGCTCTTCAAAAGATCTTCAATAACTACAGCAATAACTCTTGCAATAACTACTTACAATGATTTTCAATAATTTATTACAATAACTCTCTTTTAAAACCATCATTTGATGTTGCATTTATAACCATTTGAAGTCCACTAGCCATTTGTAGCCATTGGAAGTGGTTGGGCAAGAGTGGTAAGCTTCAGAAAGTTAGAAACTAGCCTTACTATACCAATTTTCCTTTGATAGTCGGCTTCCATGCCGGCTATTCCAACAAAAGCCTCTATAAAACACATAGTAGCCGGCATGGGAGCCAGCTACTTCCCAATAGCCAGCTCTCATGCCGACTATTATAAGAATAGCCTCTATAAGAAAGAAATGGAATGCAGGGGATTTGCCATTAAAAACAAAAGGAAGTGTCCCACTCATCTGAGCTCCAAGGCCCAACTTAGTTACTTGAGGATTGACGTTGCTGAGCTCGACATCTTTGGCCAGAAGAACTCCGGTCGAAAATGTCCACCTATTGGAAAGTGCTTGGAGGCTGTTGGTCCTCCTTCGATAGCCCCGGAGCTCTGTTCAAGTCCTTGACAAATGTCTCCCACGTCTGGGGGAAGCGATATTCGTTGCTCCAACAGACAATAAAGAAGCGATTTTTTCACCCCTTAATAGAGACAGAATCCCCAATATCCTCTTGAAGGCCCTTCGGGGGCCGATGTAAGGCCAAAAGAAGTTTTGGGGAAGACAATATTGTGGCAGGCCCAAAACAGAGGCACTGTCGCCATCACCCCGATCAACTAACACATGGAGACGAACCCTACAATATGTCGCCAGTTGTTCGGAGCTACTATCGAGGGGTTGATGCCATAGAACCTCATCACCCCCTCGATAAACAGATGAAGAGGAAGGCAGATTCCTGCCTTGAAGCTTTCCTTATAAAAGAAAGTTCCCAATTTCAGTGCATCCGTCACCCTCTGTTCGAGACTTGGCACTTGCAGTTGATATTCACTGAGGATCTAATATTCCCAGCGGATCCTCTCTAGATCTACCGAGGTCATGGTCGAAGCTACGCGAGTCGAGTGCTCCATCTTCTCAGAACGTATGGCAACAAAGCTAGCCATGGTCTTCAACTAAGAGAGCTTAATCTTAGAAGGAAGGGATGTCGCTAAGGATTTGAAAAGATGTGACAATGGAAAATATTAATCTTTTCCTTTTAAAGCCGCTGCGCAAAGAGAGAAAATGTCATCAACGAGGAACCCTAAGAGCCGCGAGCCTTGGATGCAAGTGTCGTGATCTTCGACTCTACCACGTGTGATTCCGCTAACCATCCTTGATCAAAAATTGAGGAGACTCTCCTCGTCCAATGGGCAAAAATGATGGCACGGTGGCTTAGCATTTATAGTATCATCATGTTGCGTCTCCAAGGATTCAAATTCTGCCAATAAAATTTGGCCACCGTGACTCTACTCCCTAAGCCCGAACTTACGCCTCGAATTAGGAATGGGGGGCATGTGATGCAGGGTAAAACTATCCCCACATCAATGGCTGATGTAACAGCAGTGGGGCCCACCTCTGGGCTATGGCCTGTCGACTGCGAAGCTCAGAAGAAGTCTACTCTCCCCTACAGTAAAGGATAGCTGAACCAACTGCAAACTTCGAACCTTAACAGGGTCGAGATAACTCTTTGAACCTTGGCAGGACAGAGTATTCTTCGAAACTTGACAGGGCGAGCATTCTCCAAACCTTGACAGGGCCGAGCTAAGTCTCCAAACCTCGGCAAGACCAAGCTCCGACTCCTCTTGTCAAGCATCACCTTCGCCCGAGTCGCGCCAAACATCTCGAAAATCAGATCACCCCGATCACAAGAATCTCGGAACAAGCTTTCCTAAATGAAAATGGGGGCCGGATATAGCTTCCCCTCCATGATCAATGGAATCTTAAATTCCTCCGATAAGGTATACATTGATCGGCCTTATCAGATACCAACTTCCAGAACTGCACCCGAGGAATTAGGTAACAACTTACCATCTTGGCAACATATAAATACTAGGTCCAAGGACCCCTCAGATAAGCACACGAAAATCTTACCAATGCCATTGCTCTCTAGAAACCCTCTTTCGAGCATCCTTCTCTAAAACAATCTTCTCTACCTTATTTATGGCACAAGGTCTCCATTGACTTGCGTAAGAAAGTCTTTAGCAAGGACAACCCATATCAATCCCTACGCGAGGACCGTTTTATAGTTTCACAAGAACAAAAGAATGCAACCCGGATCTTAACGTTCATTGGCACCTCAACCCCATATTAGAGAACAAAAATCTGCAGAGATGTTAAGTGAATAATGTTTATTCGTACTATATAAATTATTAATTAAATTATATCTATTCATATTAATTGAATTATTAAGTTATTTGTATTGTACTAATTTAATATAATTTATTTATTAAATAAATTTTACATATTAAATTATTTTTATATTTCATAATCAAATTAAATAGTACCAACATCATACAAAGAGAATATGGCAATGAGAGTTGCGAACCCTAGAGATGAATGGTAGGACCACATTGGTCCGGAAACTGCTTCATAGGGCTCCATAGAAAAAGGTTTTATAGGACGTTAACGCAAATGGGACTGTTACTTCTCGGTGAAGAAAATAAAGCACAGCAGGCAGCACCAGTGCTACAGGACCCAGAAATATAATATTCTCATCGTTACCGGTTTGGATCCATCATCTTCTTATTATTTATTATTTATTATTTATAATTGCATTTATTTATATATTTATTACTTGTTTTCAATTTCCCTCTCTCTTTTCGAGAACTTATCAAAAGTTCTACTCGAGTCATTCAATCGCAGGCAGGACATCCTTTGCGTTTCCCTTCGCTCCGTTCTTTGGCTAGGTTTTTTTTTTTTTTTTCTATTTTTGAGCCTCTCTCCTTCTTTCCTCTGCTCTCTGTCTGTCCCTCGATATCTCATTCTCAATGGCTGCTACGGCTCTCAAGGAACAGCTCAATGGTTTGGTGAACTCTATGTTTGCGGAGGTACTTTAATCCTTTTGTGTATCTGATTTGTTTTTTCTTTAAAATAGTTTGCCGGTATTTAGGGTTTTCATTCCTGCGGGTTCATGTGAAAAATCCCTGCTTTTTTTGTTTTTTGTAATCCTTGCTTCTTATTGCTTTTGATTTCATAGGTTTAACTGATTTTGGTCGACTGATTGAGGAATCTGATTCTAGATCTCAAGGAAGTTTGTTTCTGTTGATTCGTTGAACTTTTAGTTTTTTTACCCTCTTGAAGCAAACTCTACATGGTTGACTTTGATTTCGTTGAAAATATCGGTTTTTCTCTTTCTTTTTTTTTTTTTTTAATGTTTACATGTTACTGTTTCAAAATTCTCGTCTTTGATGATTTTAGTTGTGTTTTTCTCTATTAATATGGCATTTGATGGGACTAGGGAGTGGCATGACGTAAAAGATTACAACGACTTTGTGTGATTCATTTTTGTTGTTTCAGGGATTGTTGGATCAACAGTTCCAGCAGCTTCAGATGCTACAAGATGGAAGTAGCCCTGGCTTCGTGGCAGAAGTGGTGACCTTGTTCTGCGAGGATTCAGAGAGGATACTTACAGAGCTAACCAAATTAATGTACTCTCCACGTTCTTGTGGTGTCTGTTTGGGAGTGTAGATTTCGAGATCTTTTTGCTGATTTACTTCATCCTGAAATGGTGCCATGTGCTTATCAAGCAGGGATCAAGCTGTTGTTGATTACTCAAAGGTGGATGCTTACGTTCATCAACTCAAAGGAAGCAGCTCTAGGTCATTGTTCTTCTCCTTCTTTTTTTTTTTTTTTTTTGGTTCACGGTTTCCACTTCACTATATGCGAATATTTTTTTTTAAGACGATCATTTGGCTCCTCCTGGTGTGCCGTAACCTGTTTCATTCTATTGTTATTCCTTCTTACTGGATATAATTTCATTGTGTAGAATTCTTAAAGAAGAATTGGCTGTTAGATATGTTGATTTTCATTGATTATATATCTCACACAATGAATTAAAGTTGTAAAATTGCTTTTTCAGTAACACTTTTCTTATCCATTTCTAACTATCTTTTAGTTTTATTGATTGCTGAAATCACTGATGTGCCATTCTAACCTTCAAAATTTATTTAAGCTACATAGTATTTTGCGGTTTTCAATTTCCCAGGTTTGTTTTTAGAATCTTTTGAGGTGTTGTCCTGACTAGTTATTCACATGCTTGAGTTCTCAATTTTTTAGTAGTGTGATCAAGCTAGGGAACTCTCTCTCTCTCTCGCTCTGTGTGGGAAGGAGGCAAGGAGTTTCTGCCTTAGCGGTAGGAATCTTCCTCTTATGGTGCTGCGCTTACTTCTAAATCTTCTTCAAGATTTGTCCTTCGACATGTATCTTTATTTGAAAAAAATTTATTAGAAGACTTGCTTCCCCACACTCAAATTTGCTCCCACCTCTGTGCCCAAATCTGCACCTCCTTATAAATAAGGGTGCTGCATGGTGAGTGAAATGCTGGAGCCTTTATGGCTACAAGTTTGTGAAAGTGGCCTCGAAAAGTGTGTGTGTGTGTGTGTAGTAGGATGTAGAAGAGACAATGATTTCCACCTAAAGTTTATGAGAGTCCTATACATATGTGAAAGGAAGCATAGTTCTGGGAGCTGGAAAACCTACTGTAAGAGAAAAAAAATGGCGGTTGTGATGGATTCAAGATTTTAAATCCCATGGAATGATTCTGTCTTGATTTTCTAATGGAATGGAACGTGCCAGCATTGCAGCTTATCATCCCAACATTTGAAATAGATGTCCCAAGACACAGAATGGCATGTTACAATGGTAGCGGGATGTTCTTGTTTTGTTTGGGATGGCAGCTTTTGTCTCAACATCCTACGGATTTTTCATTGGAATTTGAAACCATGGATGGATTGGGCTGCATGAGACCATGATTGAGTTTTTCATGCAAGGCTGGCTTCACATAGAGTAGTCCAACACGGAGGGCCCATGCCTAACAAATTGAGAAGATAATTAAGAAAGAAAATCTAAGACTGGAAGGCCTCAGGCTCCAGTATGAATGCTGGACTCTGGGGCTTTCTCATTAAATATAGGAATTCATGACTTTAGCAATTTAGATACAATTGTAGTTAAGTATTCATTAAAACTCCATCCAGGACTTACTTGTTGCTATCAAATGAATTCTGTTTTTGTAATGTTGTGATAAGTATATGGCCATGTTGAAACAGCATTCTTATCATGTTCAAATCATGCAACATAACATTTAATTAATTCAGTAAGTAGGTTCAACATCATGATTAATATGTATAAACTGTGCTTCATTCTCCCTCTGATAGGGATCTGATATCTCCTTTGTGCTTCATTCTATACCGATAACTTTGTCTGATATGTTTCTAAGTGGGATCCCTGTTTTGCAGTGTGGGTGCTCAGAATGTGAAACTGGCCTGCATTCAGTTCCGGCAATTCTGCGAGGACAAAAACAAAGAAGAGTCAGTATTAGCATCCATTTTTTCAGTTGTATGATAATCACAAATAATTTATTTAATTATTCTCTCAAACTCATCATGTTAATAACTAATTATTGCTTTAAATGCAATTTAATGTATTTTCTTGTTATAAGATGCAACATATATGATATTTTATTAGCTGTCTGTCTTGTCTCTTTAGGGTCCCACTACAGCTAAAAATAACTAATTTGCAAAACTGGAAAATTTGTCAACTTTTCCTTGCACATGTCTAATACACAGATTCTGTAAAATTTGTTGAATGATGTATGAATTTAAGATGGCTCCTTACATCTTCTCCAATAATGTATTTTCTCATTTTCTTAGCATAGCATTTATTTTCTCAAAATTTCTTCAACACTTTATTTACATAAACTTTATTAAAACCATCAGTTAGAGGGGCTTGGTTCTCTATCTATTGATCCCATTGGATGGAAAGTAGTAAAGTTTTATAGGCAAAGTTTACAACTAAAGAGTAATGTGCAGTAAAAAATTCTAATTAGATCTTCCCCGCATCGATGCTTGAACACACAGAAATACAGTGATGCAAGACAGTCTACAACAGAACCTTCTAGACCTTTTTGAAAACATGGCCCAGTAAAAAGTGAAAAAATGTCTACCACCTTGGGTGCCAGTCTAACTAAAGCCAGCCTGTGCCCAAAGTGCTTGATTACTACAATAACATCATCAACATCTTTTTTTGTTGGGAAAAAAATCATATGGCATAGATGGATATGTTGATGGGTCCAAACTTGTGCTGAGGATCTGTTTTTATAGCCTTCGTACGTCATGTGTCATAAGGAGAGGTAGCAGCTATAGACTTGGACCTGGGACCTTCTGATAACGAGGATTAAACAAAAACTTCAGGTTGCTGAAAATTCAGTTAATACTTGAGTTTTGATTAAAGTTGAAGTTTGAAAGTTGGACTTTCAAGGAATAATTTATAACAGATGTGCTGGTGAATCCAAAGGATATGAAACTAGGAGAGTTTGAGAGTACTCCAACTAAGTTCAAAAATCTGAATCCACAATATAACATTATAATGAGAACTCTCATGTGTGTGGCTAATTTGGTTTTCTTGTCCTTCTGTGTTCAAATTTTATCTCAATCATGCGTGACTCCACATGGCCCATAATGGAGAAAGTATCTGCAAATCAGTTCACTTTTCTTATGCTTTTCCATGAGGCCAAGGTTTTGTAGCATATTCTGGGGTATTTTTTTCATCTTGTTTTCCTTTTTCTAATGCCATTTGGTGGTCTAAGATTAAGATAAACAAATGATTTGAAGGGTCTCTGAAAAAACTGATTTGTTCAGCAGCAATTAATTCTCAATAGAGGGCTAGTTAGCAAGTACAAAAATGAAAATATTAGCAAGTAGGGGAGGAAGAGGAAACAACACATCGACCTAGCCAAAGTACAAAGAAAGTGGCTCACAAGGAGTAGCTCATGCATCTGATGCTGACCTATGAAGAGAGGGTTCTAGATAGGTTTGTTAAAGGAAAATGATTATTTATGGAATGACTATTCATCTATTATATTTTCATCAAATAGGGGGCAAGAAGACTGAAAAATTGATGGTTCAATTCGATGTTGTCTAATGACAAGTTAGAACATAGGCATGGGCTAAATAAATCAATGGATGATCTTGATGCTATTGGACATACCAGTGGAAGTGAAGATTCTTTGGTGGAAGGGTGCTTGATCTGAAATTCATTTCTTTTCCAGTTTTTGGTTTCTTGAATTATAAAGTGACAGAGCATGCAATGTTAATGCCAATAGGTTTGTCCCTATCATCCAAATACGGAAGAGTCTAGAAGTAAAGGATTAAGTCAGCCATCACATGATAGAAAGTACTGCTTGAAGAGTGAAAGGCAGTCCTACCTAGATCTGGGACGACCAGAATTCCTAGGTGCCCAGTCCCTTCATAGCTGCCATCTGAGGCAACTGCTTGAGCACCTAGGTTGGCACCTAGTCTGCCACTTGGCCACTTTTTTACACATTTTTATAAGGATGGTGCCTATTTATGATATTATTTATCATTTTGAATTCCAGCCATGATTCTTTATATATACTATAAAATTGAATTTACCTAGTAATTTGGGGCATATTTAATGAGTATAATATTTTTCCTTATGTTTTCTATGTACGTATCTGTGATAACTTGATTACAAAGGCAAGAATGTTGACTCCATTCATTTTTAGAGATTTTTAACTCCAGTGATGCAGGCATTTTGAAAACCTTGCATATGATTTTGAGTTCTTACATTGGTTGGGAGAAAATTCTCTATATATCTTGTTGACCTTTGCCAGAGAAAAGAACTGATAGAATGGATATATAAGTGATAGGAGATTTTTTGACTGGCATTTCTTCACAGTCACTGCTGATGTTGTGGAACCATGACAATTATGATCTTAAAGGGCAACCACTGTCATACAAGGAATCATTGACCCCCGTCATGATGTCTTGCTCTTCCTCATAATGATTATTCTTTGTCATACTGATTTTTTTCATATCATGATGTTGGTCCATGATTCGATGTGTTACGGCATTTCCACAAGCTAATCCAATCCTACAAAGGACTGTTCATGGAATTACTATTGAGATTACTTCGATTATATTTTCAAGTATCATCCTTGTGTTCATTGCTTTACTATTGTTTGCTCCATTGTGCTCAATGAATTAAGTAGAAGTAGATCCAACTACCATTACATGGCTCACTCTGGGACCTGGGAGTCAACCTACAGGGCCTGTTTGGTTGACAAGTTTTGCTAAAAGTTGGTTCATGAAAAACTCAAAATGATGGAGTTTTATGGAAATGGTTGGTATGGCTGAATTCCATAGAACTTATTTTGCCAAAATTGAAAAATTACAAAACTTGTAAAATAAGTTTTACGGAAAACATGTCTCCTATTTTTCATGAAATGTGTTTTCCAAAGAATCATCTTTTATGAAACTCAGGTCCAATACAAGGGTCAGTTTGGTGTACCAACACTCGATATGCTCCTCCCTAGGTGGCGTACTTGTTTAATACTGGTGCAGTACAATGCACCCTATATGGACCGTTATGGCCATGCAGGCCACCAAACAATGTCTGAGGGTTTGAAGGTCTTGCAATGCTATTGTGAAATTGTGCCATAGGAGAACAAAGAAGATATTTTTGTAAATCATCCAACTCCTGCTTCCAACATGTGTAATTCTCTTCATCAATTGTTGCATTTTTTTGGTCATTCTCCCTAAAACAGGACCTCCATGTTTAGCTTTCTCCTCCTCAGCTCCTCCTTTTTAACTTTATTTCTTTGTATAGAATAATCACAAAAGATTCTTCGCACATTTGTCTTCTGACTGCACCAGAGAAGAAAATCTATTTTCTGGCCTCCTCTACATGATGGGGTTCATAGAAGTGTGGATCCATCTATGCTCTTCTTTCTTTTCTATTTCAGGAATCCTTTTTTTAGAAGGAAAACTTGAAGGAGTTGGTTGCTCAGAAAAGGCCTTGTGTGACTGGATCTGTTCGGCAAAAGCTCTTCAAGGATTCTTGCCTCTATCCAGTCCTGCAAGCAGTAGTCCTAGGATCATAGTGCCTCTGATCTTGAATAGATGACCAAACAAAGGGCCTGACTGACCTTATCGATGATTCCTCTTGTTGATTTTGGGTTCAGTAACCCCCATTTTGAACTCTCCAGTTTTAGCTAGAACCAAGATGATCTAAAGTTAGGATATACTTTCCATGAGATGATCTTGAATCTTCATCAACCAATATTCCCACAACCCATGCTGTGGAGTAAGATAATTGTTCAAATCAAGGAGGATTAGTCCTTTGCACATGCTATGCATGCAATTATAAAGTCCAAATGCCCAGGAGTTGTAGCAAATAAAGCAAGGAGTTTGTTTTTTTTTGAAAGAGAGCCTCTTTTTTCAAGTGAAAAAAAATGGAGAGAGCCCCTTGAGAGAGGGGAATACACATGAAGTCAGCAAATCATTTTTGTTAAGAAAAAGTGTCTGTTGGAAAAGGAAGCCATCCATGGAATAAAATATTAGTTGAATGTATAGGGAAAAGGTGGTGCATGGTGGGCCTTCCATATCAGAAAGAAATTATTAAAATAAGGTGGAGTCCAAAGCTGGGATAAAGTCAAAATTGGAGAGTTCTCATTATATTTTAAGATATGCCTTTTGTTTCTTTTACTTCAACCTTACATTACCAACCACACCTTGGGTATTAATAGTACCCACACTTAGCAGGGGTCTCTCTCTTATGATATGCTTCTTAATCTGATCCAATCAAGCAGATTGAGTAGGATTTCTGTAGTGAATGTCCTCCATCTTTTTTTCCTTTGACCTAGTCCCAGTTCTCATCCCTTCTCTCTTATCTTTTAATCCCATTTAGCCTTCTCTATAGCTTTCGTAAACCCCTTTTCCCAGTCGACTTTGCAACTTGTAATCTTTCTCATGGCTAATGGGGACACAACATTAGAACAAATTACTATGGATGCCAAAATCTCTATGTTTCTCTCTCTTCTTTGTTATTTTTGTAATGCTGTTAATTTGATATATTTATTTCTGTGGCTGAAAACCTTTAGAAATATTCTCTCATTGAATTGCTTTCAACATTCTCTCTTCCGAGATAAAGTTTTCCCTGTTTCCCTACCCCACTTAGCACTTCTTTTGATCATTTCCTTTTCTTTTCTCATCTTTCTTCATTCAAGACCTTGACATGATGGATCATCCTGCTTTCCATGACTCATTTTTATCCAAGGGATAGATCGCTTGAACCTGTGTGCTGAGGTGTCAGGACATATTTAGGAGGGTGGCAAAAGTAGCAGACCTTAGAACCAGGAAAATCATCATGTTGAAATAATTTATTGAGACAATGTTATGTCCTAAATGCATTAATTAGCTGATCGAAGGTAGCATCAAGCCAAATTTTAGTCAGGTCCCTTTGAGATCTTCCTCCAAATATGATTATTTAAGCTTGATTGAAATATAAATGTTTATCCATGAAGAATTGCATGATCCACACCCAATCCATAGCTGGATTTAATTTAAGCTCAGTTTATATTTTAGTCTTAGTTATCTCAAAAATTCATCCATTTTTTCCACACTACCAAAGTCAAGTGTCAAGGCTATGAATGCTTTAGGCTTGGACCAAGCCATGCTTTCAGTTTTGAAGCCAAAGCCGATGACAAAAATTAGTTAACTAAGACTAGAAAAAGAAAAAGGCCTAGCTTAACACAAAAGCCCGATTACTGGGGATGGTGTCTTCTCTTTATTTAGAAAAATAATATTTATTTCTCTTCCACCTTTTCCTCAAAGGAAACTTAGTGTAAATATAACAAAATATATATTGCAATGTAACTAGGGGTGCAACTCGGGCTCATGAAACTCGGGTTTTTTCTCAACCCTAACCCTAACCCTATTTGTAAAATGTCAACCTTAACCCTAACCCTAACCCTAACCCTATTTGTAAAACCTCAACCCTAACCCTATTTTAAAAATCGGGTTCGGGTTGAGTTTCGGGTTGAAATTCGGGTTAATAGAAAAAAAAAATATGACAATCTGAAACAAACAAGCTTAACATTGCACAAATAAGCTAAAGTTTGAAACAAATAAGCTTTACATTGTACAAACAAGCTGAAGTTTGAAACAAACAAGCTTCATATTTCAAATTATATATCTAAAAATATACATCTTTTATATAAGACTAAAAAAAAAAAGTACATTCTTAAACCAAAACATATCCAAAGCAATACAAATGTTGCATAACATTTCAATAGCCACCATATGCATTGATGAAGTCACCATTATCCTTCGGAAGCAGAAATATTGAGACGATATAAAGAGCCAGTTAGAAGACCACATAAGTCTGGCATGGGAGATCTTTTCCAAGTAGCGAGACTGCATTCGCCATCCAAAGCTCTCTGATTTTTTTACTCATCACTCCTTTCCCAGATGTTTTAGTTTTTTGCTCATCACCTCTTTCCAGATGCTTTCATAAAATTTTGGCAAACTTCATATTAGAAGTTACAAATGTCTCAAAGAAGACAATTAAAAAAAAATAAAGATACCAGTTTGGCCCACCAATATTACTTGATAAAATGCAATGGTTAAAGGTATATTACTCATTTTAAGGTAACAAAGGTTCTGGTGGAATGTTCATACCAAGAATCATCATTTTCATAGAACTATTGTCAGCTCTACATACTTTAAACCTAACAAACAAGGCTAAATCATCACTTCCACAACACCAATGGGCCTGCTGCTTGTGGCTTTGCGGGTTCGGGTTTTCTCGGGTTCGGGTTGATTGCAACCCTAATCCGGCCCAAGTTGCAAATCGGTCCGGGTTCAACCCGGATCCTTCGGGTTCAGGTTAAGTAAACTAGAGTTTGAGTACTGTTATAAATCGGGTTCCGCGGGCCGGGTTCGGGTTGAACCCGACCCAAGTTGCACCCCTAAATGTAACTAATAGTCATTATGTAATAGTTAATATTAATAAATTGATTAATTAGTTTATATATTATTAGTGTATATATACAATGAAGATCCTTGGATGCTCCAGTTAGAAAGAGTGATCTTTTACAATCTATGGTAAGGATAGAGATAGAGGTAGACCTAAACTAGCATGGACAGAAATAATTAAAAAAGATATAACTATTTGTAATTTGAATATCGATTTAGTCCTAAATAGAGCAGAGTGGAGGAAGCAGATTCATGTAGCCGACCCCATGTAGTTGGGAAAAGGCTTAGATGAGTTGAGTTGAGATGAGATTATGCACAACAACTTTCTTAGGACTTTTGTGGCTCATCAAACTTTTTTGCTAGGCTATTGTCGAAGTTGATAAACCAAGTTTTCTGCTCAAGGCTAGCTAATGAGTTATTAGACTTAGCTCCACCTGATTTTGAGGGCCCTATGCTTCTAGGGCTTGTAGTTAGAAACAGCCTATTGGTGGCACCCCTACCCTAAATATGAATTCAATAATTGAGACCACCACAAGTCCATAAATGAAGTGAATAATCCAAATTGCCTACAAAACCCTGAAAATGATAGAATGTCGTTAACCTCTTGGATGATTCCTAGAGTTTCATTCATTTTCTTCAAGATCTAGTAGATTGTTAATATTGAGGTTTGAAAACTGACTGCACCATGGTATGAAGCTTCCCATACCGAGGCATAGCGAGGTGTACCACAGATGTATACCATGCCATGGCATTTCAAATCTTGGATAAATCATGAATCCATACAAGGGCCATACTGCAGTATGTATTGTACTGAAACATAACCGGTACACCTCCATGCCATGGCATTTCAAACCTTGGATGATACCGATGTCCATATGCTAATATGTTGATCTTGAATCAATGAAGGTTAGGGACAACGAAGGATAGAGAACATTATTCGGTATGTAGCAGGATATTTTACATTTTTCAGGTGTATCAGTGTGATATAGGATATATGGAGAATTATTGGATGAAACATGGAAAAACAAGCCATAATAAACTGGGAGGAGATAATCAGACTTCTTTACATTTGCATTAGCTAATTAATAAAAGGCACAAAAGATTATGGTGTTTGGCTCCATTCTTAGACCTTTGGTGAAAAGTAATTAACTTCAAATGTCTGCCAAAATTTACTGAAATAATTTTCCATATATGCGGCAGAAATTATGAAGAAGAAATTTGAAGGAGGTGAAATGCCTAGAGAATGCTATTATATGTTAGGTTAATCCTAAACCAGAATATTAGAGAGAAGACTGGATGAATAAGAGAGGGGAAAGAAAACAAAACAGAAGATGCACTATAACTCTGATTATGTAAATTGCTTCAGATCACAGTGACTGACTATCTTGTCACACTATCTGAATTCATTAATTTTGAGCCCTTCTTATGTACCCATCATCTCTCATTCCTTGCAGGGCTAATGCATAACATGCCTGGTCTGTCACACAATTTGTGTATGTTGAAATTGAACAATATGCATATCCCATTCCTCTCTCATCCCATCTAGGGCTCATGTAAAGAATCACTCTATATTACCTGCTGCACTTTTATGGCTTTATTATTTTTTCCAATATCTTTCTTATGACAAAAGAAGTCCTTCATAATAAAAAAGAGATTTTAAAAGAAATAAATCCATAATTGTTTCTTCTTGTTCCTGCGATGCTTTAAGCCATGATAAGTATTAATGGATCCCAGTAATTTTTACTACCATTTCTGTCAATTTTCTCTTATTAGTTGTCTAAATTTACCAAGGGTAAACTAAATTAATAATGGATTCCAATGAATGTTGGACATTTACTATTTTATTAATCGTCTTATTGTTACCTGAATTGAGATGGCAAACCCTGCCTTTTTGATACTTTTGTAGATTTCATGATCTTTTATCAGAGGATTACTGGTTTGAACTTTAATGGGATAGATCTTGTTCTTTACACCACAAAACTATAATTAAATGGGAAATTGCAATCATAAAAGCAAATCAATGTGTGCTTGAGAACTAAAGGTATGCTCTCTCAAGGATGAGCCTTAACTTTGAACCCCCAAATCACCACCTCTTTTTATTTTACTTCCTATAACTCCTTTTTGCGAAGAAGGTATGAAGGTCTGGATGAAAATGGAAATGTACTGTAGTTTTAGTTGGGTGGATTACAAGTGTTTGCTGACCACTTCAAACTATATATTTATTTCTTTCTCCATTTTGACATGCCTTTTTAGTTGTGCCCACAAAGCACATGATTTTATTTTTATAAATGAAGAAATAAATTAAAATATGGATAATTGTAGCATTATTTAGAAGAAGGTTTATGTGATGACTAAAAAAATTAACACTAATCCATTTGAAAGGACTAGTTTTGATGAATGTAGAATGCTGAAGATATTGAATATATAGCAACTTAGGGATCTTTATTTTACCTGTTGTGGTTAAACAAAAATTATCTGACCTAAACTTCTTTTATTGCATATTTATCCTTCAATTTTAATAGATATGGTTTAAATCCTGAGTCTTTGAAATCTTCAAGATGCTTAAGCTGAATTTTGCTATGGATACAACTCTCATGCTTTCTTTTTCTACTTTTTAGAGCAACTGGCATTACTGTGTTTAGGTATAATTTATTGAGGAACATTACCCAAGTTGATGATTCGTATTCTCATCAGGTGTGTGAGGGCTCTCAACGTGATCAAGCATGAATATTATCATCTGAGAAGCAAATTTGAGGCCATGTTGCAGGTAATTTTGATATTTTAATTTCAACTTTGCATTTGGGATTGCCAGCACTTTGGGAAAACCTTTTGCTTTCCATCAGCCATTAATTATTTTTGAGTACACAAAATTAATTTATGCATTTGGAGGTTTTACTCTTTGTACTTCATTGGTTCTTCCTTTCATGGAGAAATTTCTAGTTCAACTTCATGCTTCCATTGAATAGGAGGTTCTTGGATTTGCTGGCACCTGTATATTTAGGTTGGTCTCTCCTTAGCTTCCTCCTTTTCAGCTTGCCGTGTACTCTTAAGGGGAAAAGCTAGAATTACTGCTAAAACATAAGCCTTCAATTCTTATGCTTGATCATATCCATCAAGAAACACCATGATGTCATAAGGGGTAATTATGGTTGTCCTTAATATCATATTCCAATTGTGAACTCTACAACATTGGTGAGTATCTTCATTTTCAATTTGCTTAAAAGAACATTGAGGTTGTTCCTTGGTTTTAGCATCTGCATCTGCGCCTGTTATGCAAACCTTGGTGGAGTTAAATGGCCACTTGTACAAACTAACATAGTTTCAGTGTTCCTTGGGAGGTGGTGTTGGCGTCAATTGTCTTCTGCAGAGTACTTTTGGATGCCTATCTTGGTCCAATCCATATGTAGGTTTCCAACTCAGCACCCATTTTATTTGGTTGAAATGGCAATCCTTGGGCCCTTATTGTGAGCCCTTACTTGTAGCGTTGCATGAACTCGGATACGAGAATTAGATTTAGATATGTATCCATGTGTCTGACTCAACAACAGGGAAAAAGAGATGCGCGATATGTAGGATAAAGTATAATTTAACTAAGCTATTTATTAATACCTTTAAACATTATCTCTTTTAATATCCAAGTGTCCTTAAAACTTTATCATGAAGTTAGAGTTCAAAGTAACTTTCTTAGCCTTATCATCTAGGGCTATGAAAGATGTAGTCACATAAGACATTACTAGGAAGTTAATTAGACAAGGATTGATGGATATGGGTGTTCAACACACTTTGAGTTTGTGATTTATAGCTTGGACATTATTTTGCATAAGTTATATATAATCATGGATACAAACAACTAATTTAGTGATTTCAAGTATTATTCAGATATAAGTCTCCTGAGGGGTTGAGAATACTAGATCTGGTATGATTGAATTAACTAAGGCATAGACGAAATCGGATTGATGATGTGCTATGTTAGTTAGATGTTGACTTAATGTAACATGTCCACTGTATGTGTTTTGTCAATCGCACAATCCACTACCTACATGAGATAAGAGGTATAAATGAGATTGAGTTCTACGTCCTAGTTGGACAAGTGGAAGATGTTGACAGTTGATCTAGTTGACTAGGTCCAATGTCCACATGGGTTACTTAACATGGTGGTTGAGTCGCTTTTTGGAGCTGATATCGACAGCATCATCTTTTGCTGTGGGTTCTGGTGTTGTGACACTAAGCATTTTTTATTTCTGGAAGATACATTCTTCCAGAAGGAGATGGTACTGTGGAGTGTGGGACCTAAGGATATTCTGGTAACCTCCCTTCACCTGACAATTCCAGGACCAGAGAATGAAAATCCATCAATTCATCACCTTCCACATCCTCATTTAATTATTTCACTCTTCCCTGTTTTCCTTCAAGATGCAAGGCAACACTGCTTGCATTCCACGTGCTCCTCTTGACTTGGTTAAAATTCCTAATTATGTATAAAATGTGGTGCTGCTCTTAAGTTAGTTGAAGCTGTGATTGTTGGACCCTTCTTCTGAGCTCTTAGGTGTATTCTTCACTGTATATATAACGGGTGGTGCTGCATTTCCTTCGAGTCTTTTTATCTTGCAGCTTTACTGGATAAATGCATGGAGTGGAGTTGACATTTGCACTACAACAATAGTAGCAAAACAATAGTATAACCTTAATCCCAAAATGTTTAGGTTGGCTGCGCGAATCCTTTTTTTTTTTTCTCTCTCTCTCTCTCTTCTGCTTGGTGTTAAGCTATTCTTTCTGCTAGTGGTGATAAATAGTCGACTTAGAAAATTCCCTTTGATAACATGGACTCATGTTGACATCATAGGAAACTTTCTTGTATAGATTCATCATAAGTTTTTGCAGCATCTGCTGACACTGAATGCAGGAAATCAGTAGTGAGACAGTTCTGTGGATTTTTCTGAAGAGCGTTCATCATAAGTTTGATGATGTAGTATGTTAAATTTGTGTACCTGTTTATTTTTCTTTGATTTTCTCATGGGCATTTTTGTTTAATGCAGCTAGAGAACAGAATTCAAGCTTATGAAACTAAGCAGCAAAATTAGAAGACTGAATTACTGGTGATATGATCTCAGTAGCATCTTGTTTCTTTAGGTTATAGGACATCTGCAGTAAGCTGAAATAACTGTAGAATGAAGTAGATAGTTGGATCATGTATGAAGTTCAGTTTCATAAACTAAGTCGAAACTTCTGCGGGGTGGTTGACGAATGAATAAAATGCCGTGACCGTAACATTTGCAAATGTGCTGTTGTTGTAAAGTAATGCTGCTATCTTTCATCATAATGAGTGATAATGCTTGATCAACATTCGAAATCAGTGTCAGTGTTACAGTTTTCGTATCAAGAGTCAGCAAGAAGCTTATTGGTTTTGGTCTTCCACCTGTGTAAATTGTTGCCATGTAGCAGTCCAATGGGTGCTGGTTGTCTTGCGGCTGGCTTATTTTGCAAGGAAGGATTCTTCAGCATGTGCATTTCAGAAGGCTTTTGTTATATGTTTGGTGATATGATTCTCTGACGAACAATGTTCGTGCAATCAATCCGCACGTAAAAACGACAGACTGAGGCAGTAGACAGCGAACGAGTCGATCTGGAGGCAAATTTGGGTTATGGTATGGTGGTCTGTATGCTGGCGTTTGTTTGGGGCAAGGTGGGTTCTTTTCTTTTCCTTTCTTTTATTAATCGAACGTGTGTTCTGTTTGTATGCGTGCGCCCACAATGCTTCTGTCTGTTTACAGCGAGCACTAACTACCCTATGGGATGCCAAGCTGTACATAAAAAAAAAAAAAAAATAAAAAACGGTGCACGAAGGAATGGGGGGAGGGAGAAGGGCGACATCACATGATAATAAGTTATCAATGATTTATATTGATTATAAATTATGTATGGTTGTCAATCAGAACATATTTTTTTCTTGATAATGCTTACATATTACTTACTGTTGTTTATAGTACATCATGTTTATAGTAATCAATTTAATATGTTATGATTTATATTTTGATTACTTTTGTGTTGATTTAACTCTCTAAAATCTGATGGATTGATAAAAACTTACAATTAAATCCAATCTAATTCAATCCAGAGAATTAGATTTATTTATGTTTGGGTTTAATTCTTTAACTCAATTTAAAAAAGAATTGAGCTTTGAGCTTGTGCTATGCCCATCATCACCAAGGCAACCTAACTTATTTGTAGTAAAAATCTAATGGCTTGATAAACTAATTAAATCCATTCTAATTCAATCCAGAGAATTAGATTTATGTTTGGGTTCAGTTCTTTAACTCAATTTAAAAAAGAATTGAGCTTGTGCTATGCCCATCACCAAGGCACCAAGGCAACCTAACTTGTTTGTAGTCTTAGAGGTACTACCTTTATTTCAAAAGAAAGAAGGGAGATTGATGGTTTATCAGCAGGCGTGACAAGCATGATGGTGTAGGAAAAAAATGGATGATGAGGGATTGATCTTTTTGCGGAGCCAGGAAGCCACAAGGGCGTGCGCACTAGTCTACACAGAAAATGATCTTTATTTAAATATAATTAACCTATGCATTAAATAGTCTAAAATTTGGATACCTTAAATATACAAAATATATATATTATCACTTAATGAACTAGTTGGAAGTTTTCAAAGCACATGCTTTTTTTTTGTAAATATTTTGGATGTAACAGATTACATCTAGCGAGTTGAATAATTAATATGGGCTCTCATCAATAAAATCTAGGCTTGATTGGATTAGAGAGGAGATCATCTTGAATATAATCAGGTGAAGCTCTCTCTCTCTATATATATATATATATATATATATATATATATATATATATATATATATGTATATGTGTGTGTGTGTGTGTGTGTGTGTGTGTGTGTTTGTACATAGACAAATCTTTATTTGATCATACTCAAAAGAATTTCTACTTAAATCAGGTTAGATCTACATTTGTATGATGAAAGTTTCACATCAATAATTCAAGCCATTGAATATGATTTATTACATACGAAGTATTTTACACTAAAAAATAAGAGGTCAAAAATATGTATTATTAAATATTAATTAGATTATCAACATTTTGATAACTTAGTGTATTGATTAGAGGTCTTCAAATCATATAATTTTTTAAAACATTTTAGAAGTGTTCAAACATAATCAATAATTTAGATCATTAATGTAGAACCCTCATAATCTCATGTAGACTTGTATCTAAATCATTTATTCAAGTGCGGTTAAGCTTTCTCTCTATATATATATATATATATATATATATATATATGTATGTATGTATGTATGTATGTATGTATGCATGTATATAATATATCAAGATGCTTTGATAGGAGAGGGTATTTGCTCATGTTGAGTCTAAAGTTGATAATATTCCTTTTTAAAAAAAAAAAAAAGAAAGAGAGAGCTTAAATCAATAAGAGGCTATCTAAATTCAAGATCTACATGTTGGTCAATTTATAGCATTAAAAGTTTTAGAAACAAATGTCATATCTTAATGGCCTTTTAATCCACGCATTATATGGATACAAAAATGGATGACCATTATCATGTTAGTCTATGCACTTAAAAATATTTAAATTTAAAATATATTTTATTAATAATGATTTAACTATGTTAAAATAGTTTACTAAAAATTAATATATTTTAATCCTTAGATCACAACCAAATATTATTTTATATTATTTTGACTGTTTATTTTTTAGCCCATTTTATGCATATTGAAATAAGAAAGTTTGATTTCTAAGCATTTTCCTTAATATGGATTATTGAAAAATAGTGCATATCTTTAATTTGGATGCCTATTTTAGATTCATGAGTAAAGTCTATGTTTTGTGTGTTTATATACACACAAAAATATACATAGAGAGAATTCTTGACTCGGGCTATACTTGAAAGGATCTTTATTCAGATATGATCATATTCGTATTTAGGTAATGAAAGTCTTACATTTATGGGCCATTGGATGTAATTTACTATTTTTAAAATATTTACACAAAAATCTTATAATTTAGAGACTCTTCACTCATGCATCATGAGGGCAAAAGGATATGCCTTATTTCTATTATTTAAACTATCTAATTTTTTACTACTTGATGTATGAGTTAGAGATGTCTAAATTTGGATAATTTAGATTACTCAAAACAATAAATATTTTTTTGATTGGTCAATGTATAGGCTATAAATCTTCAAATTACATAATTTTTAGTATGTAAGTATTTTTAGAGGTAATAAATTACATCTAATAGCTTGAATCATCAATATGCAACCTTCATAGTCTAATATATGCCTAACTAAGATTGAGTGGCTAGTCTATACAAGTGCAGTAAAGTCAAACACTCTCTCTATATATATATATATATATACATTGTGTGTGTATACATATATGTTTATGTGTAGTTGTGTACTGATAGGTAGACTAGGATCCAAACAAATGGATCTTTCCTTGGATTCAATTAATTTATTATTGATAATAAAAGTCTAGCATCAATCATCCAAATCATTAAATATGATTTTCTATTAAACTATTACATTACAAAAACTATATGATATAAAGACCCTTAACCTATGCTTCAAGTGGTCCAAAAATATATATATTTGTACTATTTAAACTATCTTATTCTTAAAATGAGTATATATATATATAGAGAGAGAGAGAGAAAGAGGGAGAGAGATGGACCTAACTACACTTGTATGTAACCAAGTTCTAGGTCTAGCTATCTTTTTTCATCCTTAGATTCATGAAAATCTAAAAACTACTCTAACATTTTTATTTTTTTCATCTTTAGAATCCATGATCTATGTAAACCAAAGGATAGAAAGAATGACCAAATCCGAGCTTAACCACATGCCAATGTCACCAAGTCCTAATAACATAATGATAGATGGTTAAAAAAATATTATAATGACTACTATAGTAATAGTGGTATCATCGTTTTTTAAAACTGTGATATAAAATTTACATGTACTATTTGTTGAGATTATCATCAAGCACCAGGAACAAATACCGCACCAAAAATGCGGGTACAACTTCAAGCGCAAGGGCATTCAGCTGCAACTTATATTTCCAATATATCACGTATACAAAACCTTTCAAAACCGAAAGCCACTGAAATTGAATGATGTTGCAATCAAATGGCAGTGCAACTGTCTCAAAAATTCAAAAACTATGTGATAACATCGTGAGCTCTTTTCAAAATATATAATCAAGGCAGGCCAGCTATAAATTTATGCTCGCCTGTACTCATCACCGCAGTCACCAATTAGTTCCAGCAAATCCTTTCCTTTTTTGGATACTGCCGTGATTTCATTCATATCTTCTTCATCCAAAGCAAGAGAAAACACAGCATTTGTGTCCTGAATATGTTCTGCAAGACCAAGTCTAACACCGACCATCGATCCAGCAACTGATGGCTGCTCTCACAATCAAACCAAAACAAGATACAGTTTTCTTTTTTTTTTAAAAAAAAAAGAAAATTTTGAATTTCTGTGAGAGTTGTTGATCCACTGATACCTGATCCAGCACGTATCTAACAGCAACAGTTGGGATTGAGACCCATGTTTAGAAGCTACCCTCTTCAGTGTCTGAAGCAAAGTTTGGAAGAGGCTCCATCCACCCCAAGCATCTACCATCTGTCAAGTTTGCAATGAAATGCACAGATGTGACTTTAAAATAAATCATGCACATTTGCGTGAAAAGTCAAGTGCGCAAAAGCAGACCATCTATGAAAAAGCATACCCTTTTATACTTCTGCAGAGATGGAGTATTTAGAGGAGGGCCAGCAAAGGGAATTGACACATTGGTATCCAAAAACTTTTCAGACAGTAGGCCACCCATTACGGTTCCATATCTGCATCTTGAAATCTATCAGCTTTAGCTAATAGTAATGTGTGCAGAGAGAGAGAGAGAGAGAGAGAGAGAGAGAGAGAGAGAGAGAGAGAGACGTTATAAGTTTCACTCCTGTAAGCTGACAAAGTTCTGCCATTCTCTGCTGTGGGCGCATGTCTACGACAGAATGTTGCACCTAATAGCACCATTTGATTACATAAACATCTCAGATTACCAAACAAGACGATTACTCAAAGAAAAGCAAAGTTAAAAGCAATCCATTGCCCTTTCTCAGAGGAATTTTCTCAAGAAAATGGAAATCCATTACCTGATTGCTAACAACTGGGATCCCATTTTCCAGTATTATATGCAATCTTTCAGTATCAAAGTTAGTCAAAGCCAGAGTCTTAATTTTACCTGCATATGTCTCAGTGCAGACAACTGATTAGATCAGATGTTGGTCTCATTGTAAGAAAAAGAGTTGAAACAATAACACACTTCAGTCAGTGATGGGACAATACAATATATTGTCCTTTCTAACCTTCTTCTTTCAGATCAGTCAGGTGCTTTAGGGCATCAAGGTATCCAGGATTGGAATAATCCCACCTGTCTCAAGGAAAAACATATATAATCACTTAGTTGGAAAAAACTAAAATGTCACTAGAAAATAACTTTCATAAACTGTACACTACCTTCATTAAATCAAAGCACTTGTACGTTCCCAAAATTACCAGACAACCAAGTGAATATTCTGAACTAGTTACCCGTTCTCTGCAGTTTTCCTTGGAAAAAGAATACCGGTTCACTGCAGAGTACATTCTTTATCATTCTCCTTAAAAATTATCTTGAATGACTCACGATCCTGTTTCTTCAGTCTTTTATTCTTCAAGGACGTTTTTAATCTTTGAACAAGTAGCTGTGCAGAAAGATGCATGGCATCCAGAGAAAGTTCATGCACTTATTATGGACGCACACTTACACTTTTAATCTTTGAAAAAATAGCTATGTGGAGAGATGCAGGGTGTCAATGGAACAAGTTTGTGCACTTACTATGGACAACTGTGCCAAAATCTTGAACCCTAAGCCACTAACCATAATTTACATGCACACATCTTTACAATAACTTTATCGCTTAATGATAGCATAAAATACCATAACTATAAATTATAAAAAGGGTAGGGTTGGGGTTGCAGTGGTGCAGACATTATAAGATGGAAATGGTACAACCTGACAATTCAAACAAAAGATAAAGGGCCATATAAGATGAAAACTTATGGAATGAGCCTAGCATTCCTTAAATACAGGCACAAATGCGCAATAAAGCATTCATGAATTCATTTTGGGGCCTTTTAATATGTATTTGGTGGACAGCTATTTGATTTTAGACAAACTTTCAAGTTGCAATCCTCGGGTCCTTGTGCACCAGCTACAGAGTAAGAGCAAGTATTTACATGGTTTAGCAAACTCCAGTCAAATCCACAACCTAATACAAGGGAGAACAATAGAGCCTTTTTGCTCCTTTTTTTTCTTCTTTTTTTTAAGAACTAGGATGGAAAAAACTCCGAAAGTCAATTTGAGGTAGGGGTTCAAACTAAGGTCCTCATGCTTGATACCTAGTCTTTACCAACTAAACCAGTTGGCACCCTCATGAGAATAAAAAAGAAGTTAGGTGTCATTCCCCGTGATGATATTGAAACTTAGAGAAGATGTATACAATTTTCTTTTAAATCTCTTTATTCGGAAAAAGAGCACACCAACAGCCTTTAAGGATTATGAGATCTTCTTCAAGAAGTCAAAATACAAGAAAACCCAAGAAGACTAAATAGCAGCCCCCTTCTCTCTCTCTCTCTCTCTCTCTCTCACATATAATTCAGTGTCTTAAAGCTGACGAAGCACAGCAGGCCTTGCATCAGCCCATGATCCAAGTGCTCAGAATAAACATGCATTAAGTGACCGAGTCAAAGGAGAAGCTAAGGCGATTTCAACTTCATATGGAATAACACAACGATCTCCGACTGGGAAAGAAATCTCCAACTTTCAATTACACAATTATTATGCTTTAAGAATTATTCTTCATTCACCTATGCTACGTTTCTACTGATAAGGCCTCCTGCACATGCGATTCTTTCTAGCATGAACAAACTTTTGTCAGCATAAGGTTTTTCTTATCTTGATGACTGCTTACAAGTCTCAACATTCCGAACTTAATTGAATAAAGTGGTATTAGATATCTATACGCTTTGTCATACGGGAAAAGCTGCATTGATGGTTTTTGCTTTGGCAATCACAATGCACACAATGCTTCTTTTGTTCCACACCAAGGTGACCAAGAGACATCCTTACGCACAGCATCTCAATTGCTGCTTCCATCAATGCAAATATGCTGTCCTGTAGATGACAAGCCAACTAAGTCTTGAACCTTCTCAAAAAACTCTGCAGTAGCACAAATTATAAAAATATGCCCAGCAGCAGACCTTTGTTCTTTGAACCCAGCATAATCAGCATTGACAAAACTACGATATCCAACAAATAGCCTCCGAAGGACAAGCATAATCTCTGTATCCCCTTCAAATACTGGAATTATTTCACTGTACGCTAATGTTCTTGTCATAGATCAGACATTCCTCTGGAAACAACTCCATGCGCGCATGCCTGATCTCATACAAAATGTATCATACATCAACCTACCACAACAGAAATATAGGAAACATTCCTCATTTTTCTTTCTTCAATTCTCACCCTATGGACAATCTCTTCTGGAAAAATTGAAGTGCCCGAGTAATGCTGTAGAGCTAGGGTTATACCTAACCATATCAAAACTTCCAATAATTTCATATGTGCACTTAGATTAAGACAAAACCATGCTTGCTACCTCATTGAATGTGCATGCCAAGATTTTCTTGGTGTCTTTTTATGTTTTCCCTCAGAATAAACTGGCAGGCCCAATCATTTGTTCCAAAAGTGCTTAGACATACCAAGCTTTAGATACAACTCAACTCAACTCATCTAAGCCTTTTCCCAACTACATACCAAGCTTTAGATACTTGATATAATTTAGATCATTAGTGGCAGTGAACATATCACTGACATAGAGAAATAAAGGATAACCATAACATATGAACCTTAAAATAAACACTATTTTTAGATTCACTGATGCAGATGGAAGATCCCATACATGCTGCATCTCCAGATTCAGGGTGATGGTAGAACCATGGCGGATTTACATATGCAGAAGGAGGTCTTATAGAGGTAAATTGTATAACAAAAGTCTTTCCAAAGCTCAAAAATAGCATCACTACTCCAAAAACCATATCTAAACAAGCAGACCAGCTTCTTAGATTTGTGATAAGATCTACTGGTAGGATTACCAGGCATTTCTTCATGGAAGAATATAAGGTGATACTTGACCGACAAGTTTCTAATAAACTTAAAATCCAATTTTTATATCATACTGCATTTGGAAGATCAATCCAATGTATATCAGTCCAATAGAGCCTTACCAAGAAATACTAATAAAATTCACATATGGAACCACTTTCATTGCATCTGGTATGGAGTTAGCTTTCTAATACATCCAAATCGCCTAAGATATAGACTGAGCAAGAGAGAGATATTGCCAAGTTATCAAAGAGACATCAATGCTAACAATTTTCTTTTTTTGTACCAGTATACAGCATTGACATTGTACTTGTCATGCCCCAGACTGAGGTGGATATAGGACGCAACAATCTACCACATGTCCCATGGCATGCAAGGTATCTATCACAACATATCAATATTTAATTTAAGTAATAAAAATTGAATTAGTATTCATTAAATCAGTTTACTGCTAACAAAATGTTAATAATCACATAGTCCAACGTCATTGAAATTGACAAACATTTACAAACTACCAACATGGTCAAAAACTAAAACTAATGAGATAACTAAATACTTTGGCTGGTGACTTCTTGCTTCTACCCAGATCCCATTTTACTTCTCTATGTTTGAAAAAAAAAAAAAAAAATACAACAACAGAGTTTAATGAGCTTTCACTCGGCAACACTAAGCATAAATTAGTGGATCAAGCAAACAATATTGTAGGATGACCAAATGAGATTTTTTCCACTTTAGAGAATTCCAGATTTCACCATCCAATGCAAAGCTAGTAAGCTAGTAATCTATCAATCAAGCAAACAACGACATTTACAGCTTTGGTCTAAAAAGATTTTACAAGTCCCAATTGGAATAGCTTGCTTCTAATGCAGTCTACAATAATTCTAATGTCGATTCAGAAGAAACTAAACTTGTTATGTTGTACAAATTCTATAAAGAACATTCTTTGCCTTATGTGTGCAACTACCAAACATTTCCTAGTAAGGGCTTCCCATTTTGACATTGTACAGACCTAATGGGAGATTTACATGCTCATCTAGAAAGATGCTAATGCAAGAAGAAAGAACTAATGGCAATTGTATGAAATAAAATGTAATGCAACACTAACAAATACAAAAGAAAATTAGACTACTTAGGGGAGTAAATAATCGGAAAATAGTGGTAATGCCTTCAATCTATTTAATCTAATATGCATGAATTGTAAGGATTTAAGCTGCATACAGACTCAAATTACAAAGTCAATCAAAACTCTACACCACCACAAATTCTGGCAAGAAACAAAAATTCAAAAAAGAAAAAGAATCAAGGCTTGGTGATTTCAAAAACTGCTAAAACAGAATGGTATGTCTAGTAACATACCATTCTAGAGCAAAATCGGCACTGATGTTGGGACAATAAAACAATTGTACCAATATGCACCATCTATGCATTGGTGCATACCAAAGTGACGTACTAACCATACTGGTTGCTATTGGCATTTTAATTTTTCAGAATATGCTAGTTTGGTGCACACCATCGATACTGGCACCATATCGATGAAAATGGAACAGTTTTTGGTATTGGCATTTAAAATCATGGCTGGAGGGACAACAACAACAAATTTTTATAGGCATTAAGCACTAACTGGAGCGCATTGAGTTTTAGTTGTTATTGTTATTAATATTTCTACTGCTATTATTTTCTTGAATTAAATATATATTTATTCCTTAAAATTTAAAACTAATAATTGCATAAGTGCCTTGCATATCACATATAAGATCCCTTGACTACCGGCATACCACATACACTTTTTTAAAGATTGTCACTATGCACTCCACCCTGTCATATGATACCTACAATACTATAGCCACATGATGAAAGCATATCTTTCGCATAGTAGGAATATGTGTTGACTTAGTATAATTTGCATAGCTTTGTATGAATTAAAACATACAGGATACACAATGGTACAAAGAGATCTAATTGATACTTACAAAATCTAGACTTCTTCATACATACATACACACATACATACATGTATATGTAAGATTTTGTTTTCCTTTGAAAAGCTATTTTGACATTGTTATGTAATACAAAATTTCTAACATGTTGTAATCAGTGTTTCCTCATTGATTTTATCATTAACAAAATACAATTTTAGAGGATTCACCAAGTGTGAAGTGCCTATGAAAGCCAAACATTTATTCTTAAGGCTCAAAACATATTTATTTGTCATTATATAACTACCAAAGTCATCTAGATTGATAAGTTAATATAAATATCCACTCAGAAGGAAGTGAATACATTAACAATTATGCACCAAATGTCAACAAGGCATGTGAATAATATAAAATTTTGATTAAAATAAGCAAAACATGTTATGCTTAGAAACTTCATTTTATCTGTGACTTATAGGATGCAATTTAAGTATATATGTGCTACATATCTCAATGTATGTGGAGCCCACAAAAACATTTACAGCAAGAGACATCGAGAGAAAAGGGAAAAAAAAAATAAACAGTATGGTGAAAAGTTATAAATCTACATGCATGAGAATAACAAAGAAACTAAAGTAACCTTCATTTTTCACCACAATCTGGAATCGACTTGCCTCCATGCAAACCATCTATCTGACTGCCTGCCTTTCTAACATGATCATTCACTCTTAAGCTTTGAATTCACAACACATACTCTCTCATTTTCAGGAGTTGAAAGAGCAACCTATGAAGTAATTCATATATTAAAAAGAAAAAGCAACCATGAAAAGCAGGTTTTGTGCCCCATATCAAGTGAACTAGCTGGCTCAAATATATTGCAGATTACAAAGAAGCTATGCATATAATGGCATAGTTGTGCACCACAAAGCAAACCGAATTGTAGACCTATAAAAATGTGAACTGAATTCAAATTAAGTGGCACAATTCTATATGCATACCTATGAAGCAAGTGAAGATAACTATCTAGATTCTGTTTTACAGAGATCTTTCTGTATAAGCACACAAAGCATCACATCCTGATTCACATCCAAATATCACACAATACTGATATTAGCACTTCTCAACTGCATGAGATGCTAAAGGTACAAGAGAATACCAATGAAACTGAAGCATGTCCAGTGAAGCAACATCCATCCTCTTCCGTGATATGTCGATATTCTCCCGAACATAGCTGCTTGTCATCTTAACAGGAGGTGGCACCCACTTTGTAAGTCTGCAGTGTACAATTCCGAAAGTAAATATAAAACATGCACAACATGCAAGCATCTACCATTGATGCATGGATATGAGATCTCTAGGAAACTTGTAATTAGATCTTACATTAGTGGACTGAATAATGAGAAATTAACTGGATATGGTGCAAACATCGCAGGCCATGATTATGTGCGTGGCTGTGGGCAACACCTCATACAATTCCAGTTTTTTTTATTAAATGCATACCTTTCACCCTTGTCATTTTAATTAGAAATTGATGAGGGGTAAAAATATCATTGCATTAATGTTCGTGCAACCCACAACATCGGGCTAAGGCTAGCCCATACGCCCCGTCAACGTAGCTATTCCATCCGAAAGATAGCAATGAGTAGGTTAACCTTCGGCCGGCACTCGTATAACAGTTGGCCGAGCTATTATTATGCCTCAGTTGATCAAGTTGTAAACATACCCCCGCAAGCCGAGCTATCCATTATGCCTCGGTCCCAGTCCGGGCGATCCCTGTGCCTCGCTAGCAGAGCTATCCTCACACCTCCCGGCTTCAGCCGAGTTATCCTTGTTTTCCCGCCTCGGCGAGCCATCTCTTGGTCTCAGCCGAGCTATAATATCTCTCGGCCTTAGCCGAGCTATCTCTGTCTTTCGGCATCGCTAGCCGAGCTAAAACGTCTCTTGGTCTTAACCGAACTACCGCCGCCGAACCATCCTATGCTTCGGTAGCCTAGGTCTCATTATATCTCGGATAACCGAGCCATTCTGTACCTCGGACGGCCGAGTTATCCCATACCCCGATGCAATGGGTCTCACCATACTTCGGCGGATTCCTCCATCTTCCGTACTTCGGCCCGACCGAGGTATTCAAACACCTCTGTGGAATACATCCAGACTAACAAAATTCCAAACAGAAATCATACCCGAGAGTGGCCTAGAGCCCTAGAGCCTATATAGTCGAATCTCAAGACATCAATCAGCTCTTCCAGCCATCGATTCTCTAACCAACAAGATGTGAATCTTACTGGCATCCTAACAAACTTGATCCGGATCTCAACTGCTTTCAGGCCCACGACGTCTCCAGGCAACCAGGTGAACACCTATAAATATTACAACCTCAAATCCCCCTCAGGTAACGCCATCTCCTGCACACTTGCTCCCTCCCCCCTTTTTCTGCCATTAAGGCTCTGCTCAGAGCTCTCGAGAGGCTACTCTGGAGAGACTCTTCAGCGGGATCCTTCTTTCCACATTTGTTGATCGCTTATCTCCGCTGACTTAAGCATCGAAGGGTCTTCCGCAGAGGGCCACCCCCAACGCCTCTCGCGTGAGGATTATTTTGCAGGTCCGCCCAGAAAAGAACCCATACTGCAGCCCGATTACACCCGAGTCGGAGGACGGATTTCAGCAGCAACAGAAATAAACAAAAGATGGACAAAAAATGAAGAAGAAATTTAGAAGTTCACATACTAAAAATCAGGTGAGACGTTCTTGAATTAGATAAGAGTGTGCATTCGTGCAGAGTGTTATCTAGAAAATAATGTTTGTGTGATCAAAATCTCAAACATTATTCAGTTATAAAGTATAATTATAATTGAATAAAGTATATTCAGTTACAAAGTATAAATAACACAGAACCAAGAAACATCTTTATGCCAGTGAGTAGGTTATATATTATGGGAAATGAAATTAGGCTATAATTAGGTGCTAATATGATTTGGCTATACAGTGCATATATCAGTCACCAAATGCGGCATTTAATTAGTTCCAAAGTTTCCTTCAATTCATAAATTTTAAATTATAATAAAAAGGGGAACGGGAAGAACGCAAGCTCCAACTCACCCTTTAACTTCTTCAAGGATCTCTGGTGGGCGCTCCCGACGCACTCTGTTGATGAAAATGCCATACAAGTCCTCTGCAGGCCCATCTGCGAAACCAAAGCATTCAAAATTCAGTTCCACTTCCAATCTCCACTGCAGAACGCACACAAGAATGCCCGGTAGAACTGTTAACTAATATAAATTCTATGACAATCCTATTTCCCCATTTTATGCAATTATTTCGACGCTCCATATATATTACTGTTCAGATTAATAGCAAAAAAAAACAAAGAAATTCACTTGAAGGCTAAATAATTAAAAATAAAAAAAATCATAACTTGCGGAAAATAGGGATTTTAGGTTGCCGGCCTCAATAAAAGAAATGAGGGGGAGCTCCGGAAAATAGGAAATAAGGTTTCAGAACTCCTAATCTGAGGGAAAGGGGAACAGAGAGGCATACAGTGGTCGGCCATATCGAAGGTGGTAAGGCCGGCGTCGGTGTGGCGGAGCATGGCCTCGACGGCAGCGTCGCGGTCGATCCGCCCCCATCCGCCGCTCGTCTGCCACATCCATTCAGCACCCGGCATATCGCCAGCGAGTCAGTGCCGTTGTTCACCGTCGCCAACCGCGCGCTCCTCTTCTCCTCCTCCGTCACCGTCGCGCACCGGACCGGACGCGGAAGCCGCTGGCGACCAGAGGCCAACAATTCCGAGGTGGGGTTGCCGCAGAGGAGGAGGAGGCGGGGGTGGTGGGCCGCGTAAAAAACCGACATGGCTTCACTGCGGAGTGCGGAGAGGAAGGGAAGGGAAGGGAAGGGAAGGGATAAGAAGATTAAAAAATAATAATAAGATTCGGCGCCCTCCCGTGATGCTCCCTCCGCCGTGAACGTAAATCGATATATCCATATGATGATGATGATGATGATGATGCAGCGGATGGACCTGATCTGATCAGAGAACTACTACGTGTCTACGTGGTTGGTGGCAACCTCACGATTCTTTTCCAATGCAGGATTAATATTTAGTGAAGCCGTTTATCTACAAAATATTGGTAGAAATTTTAGAAAAAGGTTAGTAGTAGGGCCAGAGAGAGAGAGAGACTGGGTTCAACCAAGTAGTAAGTACTTCACGATCGAGTTTCTCTGCAATCGCGCGTGACAAAAATTTTAGAAAACGTTGGCCACGTTCTTATTGCCATGGTCATAGCTACTAGCTTGGTGCATGTCTGTCTAAGTCCTCCTCTTTGTCTTTATGGTAAGAAAAGGCTTCCGACGACTTACATGAAAGGTGGATTCCAATAAATAGATCTCTTAGGTTGGTGAGAGGCTGCAGTGCACCTTATAATTAAGTTTATTATAGGCTGCCTGCCTGCCTCGCCCACCTTTTCTCAAGAATAGGGAAAATAACCCGTCATACTTTCAAATTAAATCTCTCTTTGTACGTATACATTTTGGAATACCTCTAGCTTGAACTGCTAGGATTAAAGTTTAAAATCACTTGTTAGGCGCTATTTCTTCATCCTCTTTACGGCTTTATTGGGGAAGAATGCTTTCGCAATATTAATTTATATATCTTTTTTTTGTTATGTTAAATTACTGAGCTAAATGGCTGCTTTTGTTTTTATCTTCTCCATGATGATGATGATGATGATGATGATGATGATGATGATGAAAGTGTGCAAGCAAAGAGGCAGCCAATTTATCTATCACAATTTAATTAATTTGAATGGACTATATAGTGTAATGATTAGTTCTTTTGAGAGTCATAGTAAAATTAGATGATATTTAAAATTAATTAAGATATACCTAACCTAATAGAACCAACAGCCTTAATTACATGTTGTGGAAGCCACCACTGTTAGCAAGCACCACTCCAATCTCTCTTTCAGATATGCATGAGTCTTCAAAATGAATAATGGCTCGGAGAAGTTTTATTGGCAATGCCAGCTGGATGGGAGTTGATCAGATCATATATATATATATATATATATATAATAGCCTGCTTGTTGAGAGTAGTGTCAAAATTAAGCTTTCTTCGCCACTGCATTCCAATTAAGCATACTAACCCTTCTTGAATAATAAGTAAGGCTATATCAATATTAATGGTGCTACAATATTCAAGGCTATAAATGGTATGCTGCAATCACACCATACCCCTTCTTCTTCCCATGCAAACTTGCGGTAATAGCCCGTGAGACCAAAGAATCCTGCTTATTGTAGTTCTATAATGGTTTCGAGTGATCTCCCTACGCTCCATGGTTAGAGATAGATTATGTGCCCCAAATATTCAATTTGGGTTCTGTCATGCAAAGACGTACGCATTTGGATGGCTTAGCAAAAAAAAAAATCGATGTTGGAGTAGAATGCCTAAAATCATCATCAAATGCTTCAAAGTGTGGAGTTCCCATGCATGCATGCATGAAGCACTGTATATATACGTACGTACTAAGCTGCCATGCATAGAAAAAAAAAAAAGGAACAAACTTATTATTACGTAGGAAGAAAGGCTCAAAAATTGAGTTCATGATGACCTGGAAAGTTGACGTACGACACGTTGTATAACTCAACTCAAGAGGCATCACAAGTTATTCATAGTGCCTGTTGTGAGTGCAAAAGGCGACTTCTTATTACAGACATCGGCGGGGGCTATTCACGGATCTCGTACGTGGTATCCAGATCGGAGGTCTAGTTTTGTGAAAAGCCTTGCAACATAAATTTTTTTTTTTTTTTAGCTCATCGATCATTCGTCCACTGTAGGATTGGAAAACGATCCTTCATTAATTGTTGCCTAATTCAAGGCTCAATAATCACTCCATTTCATGTTTTATCCATAAGACCAAACATTAACTGCCACACCTTCATCCTTAATTATGCTAGCCTTTCAAACTCCCTTTCATGATCTCAATGCTTCTTCACATTGGTTGATTTTTGACAAAGCCTCATCGTCATCATCTTCATGTTCCATTGGGCCGAAACAAGTGACTAGCTCACTCTCAAAAATTTTCAATGTCATCTCTACCCCTTCATCATGATAAATATGTTGGAGCCAACGTAACCAGTGGTTAGCCTCTCCCTCATGATAAATATAGGGTAGCTTCGAAACCTATGAATTATATGGATCAAGGATGAAGAAGATGATCGAATCTAAGCTTTGCTATAGTGGACGACATGATATTATTATAATAATTTTATTATATTATATCTTTATACTATAATATATTATCATGTTATATTATTATAATAATTATGATAAAATATTTTAATATTATATTAGGAAATCAAGCTAAAATAGTTAAGGAAAATAAAGGCGCTTTGAAACTATACCTCAAACATAAGGTAAGCAAAGTCATGGACTAGCTCACCATCAATCTTTCCCACGATGAAATTAAGTCTCTACATGTAGGTAGATCCCATGGAGAAGATAGTATCTAGTCCAACCCAAAGTCACATAATCCCCTCAGAGCACATTCCAATTCAAAACATAAATCAAGGGAGGGGAGGGTAGACTAACTGTATCCAAGCCTCAAGATTGTATGGAACCTGGGTTGGCTAATTCTTCCACCTGCCTAAAGCAGTGGTGGTGGAAGGACTTGAAGTTGTAAAGAGGGTGAGACCTTTGGTGCGGTGGGTGGCTTAAGTTCTTAGAGATGCTTCTTAGAAGGCTCAGATGGGGCTTCAGCAATAGAACATGTCGACGCCCCCATCCTCCTGGGACAATCGACAATAACTCTGCGCATCTGAGGTAATCGGATAGAATTCTGCTAACCTTTATGTAGCACTTCACAAAGACCTAAGAACTCCAACATATTATCACAAGCAACAGACACTCAAAAATGCGCCATGTTAAAAACTTTTTATTTCCTGCTCAAATATACATACACATTTCCATAATATCATTTCAACATATAATATCATCCTGCTAAGATAGAATTTATCATGTGTCATCCTTGGGCAGTTTATAAGATCACATTCATAATTGATAGAAATCCATAGATAAACATATTATACTCATAATTTTCTCCAAAATACAAGGTTTTCTTTCATTTCAAAAGAGTTTATGATACATCATCAAATCTCACTGTACACATACACATATACACACAAAAATCACCCCACACTAACTCAATATACAAAGCTATCATTTATACACTCTTGCATCCAAGCAAGCTTCACTAGCTAATGGTCCAGTCCCGCTAATCTTTGATTCTGCCAAATAGGCTCATGATCACTGATCTGAAAATAAAAATATCAACCATAAAGGGATAAGACATAAGTCCCAGTGACTGGATAACCATCTACCCATGGGGAGATAGAGAACCACATCACCATATCAAAATATAATAAGCATATATAGCATGAGTAAACATATATTACTCATTCGGACATAATATCAGAAAACGTAAACGTAGCTTATTCTTTGAATAATATACATCTTTAACTAAAATATTATACGAGTATTTTTTTCTCTAAAAAATATTTTCATACATGGATAAATACACCTTTTTGAAATGATATAAGATAATTTGTAAGTTAGCTTATGCTTACAAAAATATACCAGTACTGAAATACTCTATGAATAACTTTTTTACTGAAAATAACTCATTTATGAAAATCCATGCATGAAAATCCATGCATGATGCATTCCATTTTAAAACATGTGCATTCTTTTCATACAGTCCAGACTTCCATTATTCAATTCTCTGATCTCCACTGGGATCTATTTTGCCCACTGGCATCTCATATAAAACTCATCAATTCCCACCAAAATATTTTTTGCCCACTAGCATCTCATATAAACTAATCCCCACTGGGATATGCATTTAGCCCACTGGCCCTTTATAAAACGCATCGCATGCTTTTCAAATCTTGCTCGTCGGCATTTCTTTTGAAAACACTTCCCCATTGAGAATATAATAGGCCCATCGGCCCTTTTTTAAAATCAATGCATATTTTTAAACCATCATGATGTTGGGCTATGTGTGATGCCTCCAAGGTACCACCCTACAGTCGTCCTCCTACAGGTATACTCTTATCGAGTGTTTGAGCTCGCTACAGGATATCCGCACAAATAGCATCCCTTACCCATGCAGTTTACTTGGCATAGTGATTTGTTCCTTGACCCTGGAACCTTGGGTTTCCTCTTTGCCCCCATGGGTTATATAGTAATCAGCTTATTATCGAGCTGTGATTCATGCCCCCACAGGCTGCTTGCAACCTACCCCATTGGGCTTGGTATAGCGTGCACTTATCCATGGCCCTGGAGATCATCGTACGATCGAATCGCAAGGAGGTACCAACTCAAAGTAGTATACAATGCTCATGTTACAGCACAGTCTATAGAATGATCAGTCCTATAGCTGCTTGATGCTCAATATGATACATACCTTCAAAACATCTTTTTAAAACTTTACCATGCAAATATGTCATATATGCATCTGAAATCCACATATCAAAAATCAAGCTTAATTCTTCCATTTGAAACTCATGCTCAGAACTTATGCTTTGCTTCTTGGCTCAAACTCATGCTTTAGACTCATGTATTAAAACTCATGCTCAAAGACTCATGCATCAAAACCCATGCATTAGAATATTATATACTAGGTTCTCATTTACCAGGTTTAAAAACATATATAGTGCTCTACTAAGTATATCATACCACAGCTAGGTATTAACATCATCATACTAGCTCAAAATAAATTTTTCATTGTTAGATGAGAAACCCACTCACCTTAACATATTACTTCTATCTGGGAATCAACACTGGTGTTCTTGCTCTTTGGAATAACCTCTTGACCTATGTCATCATACAGACATAGTAGCTATAGGATCACTTGCACGCAAGTTTTCTCTGAAACCATACAAGCATGCATGCTTTAACCTCTGATATCACATGATTTTTCTCCACCCTTTCTCTACTTAAGATTACTTCTACCATCATCTCATAATAAAATAATCTAAGGAAATCTAAAACTATGCAAGGTTTAGGAAAGCTATAGCTTACCTGAATATCTGGAGACTAGCACAACTCCCAAGCTTTCCCTTCCTTCCTTTCTCTTCTTCTTCTTCTTTCTTTCTTTCTTTTTCCTTTCTTTCCTCCCATGGCTCTCATGGCTGAACCTCTGGCCATGTCCTCTGTCTTTTCTTTTCTTTCCTTTCTTTCTTTTTTTCTTTTCCTTTTTAAAGCCTCAAATCTTTCTAAAATAAGGTAGATAGGCGCCTAATGCCCACCATTGGACGCCTAACTCCCACCATTGGATGCCTAATGCCCAATGTTGAGCGACCAACTTTTCTTATTGGGCGCCTAATTCCCACTATTGGGCGTCTAATGCCCACCATTGGGCACCTAACTTCCATCATTGGACGACCAAATTTTCTTGTTGGGGGCCTGATGCCCATCATTAGGCCTAACCCCTATTTCCTCCATTTCCTCAAGCAAATCCGAGAGAAAACATGAACTGGACGACCAAATCGGTCATCCAATTCCCTCCTTCCAAGGCTGAGCGCCTAATTGGGCATCCAATCTCCCTTGAATCCAAATTTTTTTAAAAAATTTCTAAGGCCCTCAAGCCTTCCATTAATCTAGAAAAAATTTACCAGGCCCTCATTCATCAAAAAAATTTCCATCATGCCAAGGAGAAAAAAGGAATATCGAACATGAAAATTCATTCCCCCAAAACGCAAATACTTAGGAGATTCATATGAAATATTTAATCCAACTCATTTACACAGCATAAATTTTTCTTTTTAACATTTATCAAGTGGCCAACATGACCAACAAATCATTGGAACCATCCAAACTTTCATTACAACAACATATCATTTATTATTACAAGAGTTTTCCAAAGCATTCAAGAAATTACAAATTTTAGGATGTTACAAAACATGTGGGGCTGAGGAACCTCCTTCCTCGAGTGTCGTTGCAGCAGCTAAGCAACTGATCTTAACCTTTTTATTATGCTTGAGTACCTGTTGTAGTCCTTGGAACAAAGGCTATCTATAAAAAACACAATATTAGCTTGGTTAATAACTAGAGAAAATAGTTAGATAAAAGAAAAAGAAACGGTACCCTTTTGGGCCAAATTAAGCCCAGCTAGAATTAAGGCCACCTCAACTAGAAGCTCCAATGTATTTAGAGGGCTGGCCCTATAGAGATGATTTAGAGCTTCAGCTTCCTCAGTGAAAAGGTTAGGGACTTAATCTCACTTTAGATTGGGTTGCTTTTGGACACTTGGTCTCACTTTAGATTGGATTGCTTTCGACCCATGTCAAATGACCAAAAGCCCCTAGCTCAAGTGACAAAAAGTATATACTCTGCCATCTATGAATGGAAGAGGGGTTCTCGATGAAGATTGTTTTACCCCTTCGAGTAGAAAGGTAAAGCCATCCTTTACTCACGGGGGTGAAATTTGACGGTGAAGATGGCTCAAAATAGGCTTTGGGTTGAGATCAGGCCAAGCTGAAAAACTAAAACTAGAAATCCTATTATGACTCGCCAAGAGTTTGGTGCAAGCTGGGTTAGTATGATATTATTGAGAAGGTTTGGTATGAAATGATGAATTAGGAATTAAAATCCTACCTTGGATGAATTTTGTACAAGCATAGTCAACCCTCCTAATGGTTGAAGGCCCTGTCTTTCAGTCAAGTATAGCCAAATGATTTGACTTAGGAGTAAGGAGTCTTTGATGAATTCTCGTCAGATCATTCTTAGTGTGTATGCTAGCCTCCTTAGTTAATGAGATCTCTACCTCTTCCAAACTAAGGGCGACGACTGGCCTAAAGAAGAAGAGATGTACCTAAGCTAAGACCAAGGTGATCGCTAGGGAAAAGGAAACTGAGCCGAAAACTTTGAAGATTGATGACCAACCTAAGCTTTCTAAAACAACGGATTGCTTGATAGCCTCTTCATCCCTTGCTCAAAGATTCATGCAACAATCGCATAATGAAAAGTAAATGAGCATTAAATGTCATCTGGTGGTTGTCTAACCACCAAGCTATTGGTAGCTTAGTTGTGTTTGGTGAAGTATCCCCATATGAGGAAGCAAAGGTAACCAAGGATGATAATGGTTTGAGCACGCCAATATCAAGTTACACAATGACTCAATCCAAATTTATAAGTTACCTAATGGCCCTTGTGTTGATCTTATAGAAGATTAGCTACTAGATAGCCCAATTTCAAGGAGCAATTAGATAGATTAGGAGAAGAGGTATGAAGTTGAAGCATGGTCATCCAGAAAAGAACCGATAAGGTTAGGTGAGATCGGCTAGAGCAACAAATTAATGAATCTATTTTTGTGACCTGAGTACATATATTTAAGCTCAACTCCTAAAAGAAGGGACAATTGGTATGGGCTAATCCAATTTGAACCGTTGACATGGATGAAGATGATGTGGTGGCTTGGCTGGACGACTATAGGTTATTAACAATAAGGCATGACACACTGATTTTTCCTAATTGGTTGGTCTACTTTCTAGTTCGGAAGAAGGTGCCAACTTCTATGAAATGACATCCTTATCTAGAGCACTTAGCCAATCAACACAGAATTTGGTTGATTAATTCAGTGAGGTTTGTTCTCCTTGCTTTATTTGTTGCACTATCAAGGATCATCCAAAGAGAGTCCAACTATAATACAACTCCTTCAGATCATCTCTCATAGGTAAAAGACTTTTCCCTCAATGTTTAGAGCTTAGAGCCCTCATCTAAACAACTCTAAAACTTATTTTTCTTCTTCATCTAACTTGAGCATCGAATGATTCTTCTAGGAAAATGTTAGGGTTTCCTTAACACTTTTTTTGATGCAGAAAGTTGAGGTAAGCAAGGTGGCATATCTTGTTTAGTTGAGCTAAGTGTTCCACTCTAGTTGACATGTGAAAGATCAAATTCTGATATCAACCCAAATAATCAATGTCTATGAAGTAAAACAATGGTAAACTTCTAGATGTATTATTCACTGTTTACTACAGTGATTTAAAAGACATATGGTCGTCTTTTGGACTATAATACATTGGTCAAATTCCACCTTGCTTTTCAAGATAATAAAACAATGAATAATTAATCAAGGTATTAAAAAAAGGAAAGCAGAAAAATGAATTAGGAGAATACAGGTTAAAAAAAAAAAAAAAAACTGAAACATGTATCGGTGGACCAACTAGATCACCTAGCTCTATTGACATGTAACCTAATATAGTGTACAATTACTAAGCAAGCAAAGAAATTATAAAGCTAATTGCTAATAAATGAATCATCTGCACTCATCTAAGTCGCAGAACTTCAGCATTGCAACAAAGATGTCAAGATATGCAATTAGACCATATCTAACATCTAATGTTATTATCTTACTTTCTGCCATATGATAATTGAAAGTGGGAAGGGTCAAGATAGTTACATCAGTATCTCCAATGCAAGCACAAACCGCAGAAGAATAAGAAATATTCTTACAGGTAATCTCAAACCTTGGCATTTCAAAGCAATCTTGGACAGGTAATCCCGACCGTGTGGTAGGATGGTGATAAAAATTAGTTAAATTAAATATTATGAGGCAAGTTTTGCGTATTTGATAATTGGAATAAAAGTAGCTGGCTGATGGTGACTATTTAAGTTCTCGCTTGAGCAATGAATTGTTTGGCATTTGGAAATTAGTAAGTCATCTAAAGAATTTAGAGTAACGTGCATTTACTTGGACGTCATATACAATGTGGCCAAGTCAATGGCATTTAGAGTTCCTTTGTGCATAGATAGCTAGGTAGAAAGCAAGGACACAAAGAGACATTAATAAAGGAAAACGATAGCATTCTAAGCTAACCAAAATTTATTAGCCCAGGAGCTCAAATATTTTGATGGTATCAAACGGTAATAGCAAGCAAGTACAGAAGGACAACCACACCATATGATATTTAAATATAAAAAAACATATATAGAGGTCAAGGAATAGAAAAAGTTCTGTGAAAAATACCATAGTGTATTTAAATTCAACTTCAATTTTGATTTTGTATTCCTTTAATTGTAGAAAAACAAAATGAAAAAAATAAATGGTTGAATTTTTTTTCTTTTTTTTTTAAAAAAAAATAGCTGAACAGTCCCTAGATGTTTGATATTTCTTTCTTTTGTGAGACTGAAAAATAAAGGCTGTTAAGTTCAGCAGTTGAGAAGTTTAGAAACGTGATGGAAGAACATAATGCAGCAGAGTTTTTTCTTATTTCTAAAATGATAATTTTTACAGACTAATGTCTGCTAGCTGCCTGAAAGAGATGCTCGTGCGCTAAACAATCATAGCATTACATTTTGTCTAAATGGACATATCTTTTGTGGGAACCAAAAATTGACCAACAATATATCCCTGATTTCCTTTCAAGAATCAGCCAATAATTTCTAAATATTGACAATCATCATTTAAGCAGAGACACAAAATAGATTATGGCCAGCTGCTTAGAGATGAAAATAGCAAATTCAGCCGCCTATGATTGAATAAGAAAAAGGCAAATAGGGACCACGCTGTTTCCACCAAATCAGAGGAAGATAACAAGAGAAACCAACACCATAGAACTATTGGATATGGCTAGGACTAGTTGTATGGTCATGGCTAACTGAACTCAAGCCTAAAGCCTATACATATAGAAATAAGAAAAAAAATTTCTTTATTCTTTAATTCAAAATTTAATTTATTCAAATTAAATTTTAGTTTGAATCATTAGATATATAGGTGGGATAAAGATACGAGTGTATCCTATGCCTTTCCACTATAAGAGAGATGAGTTATTGCCCAAGTAAAGGTACTTGGCCGAGTACAATGCCTAACAAATTAATATTGTCATGAGAGCAAGAAAAATAAAAGATTTAAAATTTTAAACCAATCGATCGAGAAAGAGTAAAGGAATTCATATATGTTGAGGGTAAAATCATTGTACATCAATAATCGTGCATATGGCTAAGACTAACCCTGATTCCTACTCATTGTGCGGCATCCACCAGAGATAGGTCAGCCTCGGTAAGTTGGGGCACCCTAGCCCCTCACCGAGCCAAAGGTTCCCAAGGCACGGGTCATGCCTCTCGGCCCCAGCCAAGCTATATCACCTCTCGATCCCAGCCGACTATATCATCTCTCGGTCCCCGCCGAGCTATCTTCTCTCGGCCCCTGCCGAGCTATTTTGCCTCTCGGCTCCAGCCGAACCATCTCATCTTTCGGCCCCAGCCGAGCTTTCGTCCCTCGGCTCCATCCGAGCTATCTCGTCTCTCGGCCTCTCTAGCCAAGCCATCTCATCATCCGGCATTTCTAGCCGGTCTCTCCTATCATTTAGCCAAGCCCGAGCGATACCTATACCTCTGCGAAATTCGGCGGGAGACCTTGAAGTAGTAAAATTCAAACATGAATATATATGAGAGTGGCCTAAGGCCCTGGAGCCTATGCCCTTGCCAAATCTCGAGACATCAACAAGCTTTCCCAGCCGTCGATCCTCTAACTAACCAGATACGAATCCTACCGATTTCATAACAAACTGGATTCGGATCTCAACGACTTTCGGACCCACGATGCTCCCAAGCAACCAGGTGATCCTCTATAAATACCACAGCCTCAGATCCCTCAGGTAAGGGCCATTTCTTATGCACTCGATGCGCATTTGCTCACTGGCACCCTCTCTCCTTCTCTGCCTTTGCTTCCGCCATTAATACTCTACTCTAAGCTCTAAAGAGACTCTTCAGTGAGAGCCTTCTCCTCATTTTTGTTGATTGCCGATCTCCACGGACTTGAGCATCGGAGGGTCTTCCGCAGAGGGCCACCCCCAACGCCTCTCGCATGAGGACTGTTTTGCAGTTCCCCAGGAGAAGCCCGCAGAGGGCCATCCCCAATGCCTCTCGCATGAGGACTGTTTTGCAGTCCACCCAGAGGAAGCCATCTCGAAGCCCGATCACGTCCGAATCGAAAACAGATTTCAACAGCAACAACATATAATGATGCATAGATGACGTCTCTCTCGTTGGGGTGGAAGAAAAGCAGATGGATTGAAGAACATTATATATCATACATTCATTCCCTAACAGCTACAGCTCAACGAATCATACTTTTCGAATATTGTTTTTTTAACTATGCGATCAGAACTTATCTTAATATTACAAGTAGTCCAAAGCAAAACAAATGTGAGGGAGGCCCTTGATATTGCAAGTAGTCGTCCAAAGTAAAACAGGCCAGGCGATAATCACGCACTGGGTAAAATGAAATCCCATCGCGTCTCCGTATGATATGAACCACGTTACCATAGAAATGGAACTACGACAATGGCATCATCGACAAGGACACTTTCATCACTGCTCGGGCTCACCACCTTTCTTGGAGCCTTGATTATTGTGATCAGAATTTGTTTTGATTCTCAAATTGGTTCATGGTGAGAACATCGATTTCTCCTCCTACACTCACTTTTTCATCATTAGAAAATAGAGGCTTATCTGCGCATGCACATTCGCATGCTTTGGTGCTTGGGTTTTCAAATTCCAAATAATTTACATTTAATATCCTGTTATCCCATTAAAAAAATAAAATCCAACAATTGTGTAAATTGCCTATTTCTCTTAAACAATAAATTTAAGCTTTTTTTTTTTTTTTGGAACAATACTTGTGATGTATTAATTGTATTCATATCATGCATAATGCATGTTGAGGCATGTTTTTGGTTGATTAAAGCATTAAATTCCATGTATGATGATATTATAATATTAAATGTTGTTTATAATACTTAGACTTTTAAGTTCAATAAAAATAGCTTCTTTCTCCTAAACTTCCAATTGAAGTATATAGTTTTTTTTTTTAATGAAAATTTTTACGAGATATCCTAAACTCATTCCAAAATATCTTTGATCTGTTTTTTCTCTTTTTTCCATTTTTATTCCTTCAGAAGTCATGCCAAATGAGGCTAATTCTCCATTCCTTTCCTTTATTTTTTATTTATTTATTATTTTCACAGTAAGCACATGGAAGTTTTCGTTCCGTCACTCCAATTACATATATAGATGCGCTGTGGAAACGCCCCCATTCTTCTCATATTCTTCCAGCACATATAAACAGCACTTCTGTAGTTGCAAGCAACTATGCCCTCATATTATATACTCTGGGATGACAATGACAGTAAAAAGATGTAAAAATGAACGATGAGATCATCTTTCTTTTGGTTTACATCAGTGCTCTTTTAAGTTCGATCACACTCTTTGCAATTTTGTATACAGCATCAAATTGCACCATCCTTGCATCATGAGGAAAGGAAAATCTGTCTCAAAAACACAAACTTTCAAGGTTAAAAAAAAAAAAAATTTGTTGCTTCATATATTTTAGAAAGAAAGGGAAAACATGTCAAAATCCCTAATAATATTATATATTATGATAAGGGATTTGATTTAGAAAAGAAATATTAATTAGAATTCTTTTGGTCCTTGCTGATAACCAAGAGATGTACTTATGCAAACAGCTGGTGTAAGACATCGTGTCTAACAAAGAACGAACATGTTATTGAGGTGCTTCAACTCGTCCCAATGGAGGTCGTGACTCATTTAGAATGGAGTCTTCTGGCTTTATACATATTTTCCACACATTGAAGGAGAAGGAACTCCCAAGTTTCCGTCTATGGAAGAGCAAGCTACTATATTCTTACTGTTTGTATCTCACAATGAAAGGAACCTGAGTCATGGCAGAATGATTCAAACACTTTGGGGGAAACCATACTTTGACATTCTAACAATGTCCTTAAGCAATTGTGTCAATATGGCATGGAAATAGTTGTGCCCCATATTTTGAGTAGGCTTCTGAAATTCTGTTCAATCCTACATAATTTCCAGATTTTAGGTAAAATTATTGACTTTTTCTTATGATCAACATAAATGATAACTGTATTTTCACTTCACAAGACTCTTTGACGCCATAGATGGAAACAACATAGGTGCACTCCGTGCACATATGCCAACGGATGAACAGACTCCACATCATATAAAAAGGTACAAAAAGGAGAGAACCAATGGAGAATGTTGCTTCCAAGTCACTTACGGTGAGCGCCAGTGGGCGGAGATCTCCACAGGTCATCGGAAGCATCGAGGGAGCACAGCACCTTCTTCCTCCGGTAACCTGCAAGAAGTCCCAGGCCGGTAGTTCCAGGGGGACCCTCCGATGCTCAAGTCAGTGGCTGGTAGAACATAAGTGTTTTATGAGAGAGTAGAGATTCAGTCTCCCCCCTCATTGTGAGCCGGGGGTACTTATATACCTGTTAGGGAGTCCCTTTTACTCTTTGTTGAGTAGCTATCGAATCCCATTCTGTTAGAATTATCCTCGCATGCGGCTGGCGGGCGCGCAGTCGTTAAGCATGCACCGTAAATAACGATGACTGCATAATACATGGGTAACCGCCCATGATCTCAGCATGCACCGTAGATAACGATGACTGCATAATACATGGGTAACCACCCATGATCTCAGTAAAATAGATGAGCGAGATATGCGGTGGTTGGTGCCTCAAATTCCTGGTCCGGTATCCGAGATTGGCTCCGCTATATTAGGAAAACGGGTAATGTTGAGGCCGATGCCAGAGGCCGAGGCCGAGACCAAGGGCCAAGGCGAGGGTGAGGCCGAGGCCAAGGGCCGAGGTGATAGTGAGGCCGAAGCCAGGGGCCGAGGCCAAGGGCCGAGGTGATAGTGAGGCTGAAGCCAGGGGCCGAGGCCAAGGGCCGAGGCGAGGGTGAGGCCGAAGCCAGAGGCCGGGGCTGAAGCCAGAGGCCGGGGCCGAAGCTAGAGTGAGGCCGAAGCCAGGGGCCGAGGCCGAAGCTAGGGGTCGGGGTCGAGGCCAAGGGCCGGGGTCGAGGCCAAGGGCCGAGGCGAGGGTAAGGCCGAAGCCAGAGGCCGGGGCCAAAGCTAGGGGTCGACACTGGAAACGAGCCATCAACTCATCTGGTTCCGGAAATTGCACATAGTGTTATATAGTCACCAAGGGAAGTGATCAGCCACATCAGATGCCCCTCCACCCCTGAGATGGGTGGGCGTGTAGTTGCCAGCGAAAGGGGTGTTAGTATCCACCAGGTAGCTGATCTTCGTGCCATCATCTGCCCGTTCAGGCTGTTGGGATTTGGCAGGATTTTTTTCGGGCGAGGGGTTGTGAAAAGGTAGGCGTTATCATTACGATGAGGTCACTGCTACCTTTTTATTGGCGGCGTTTTTCGTGTTCCTCGCGTCAAGTGCTTGCCGAAGCGGCTTCCAATAGAAAGCGACACATGGCCAAATCGGAAGCCGGCAGGATGATTTGAAACAAGGGTATAAAAGGGGAAGTCGTCCCTATCCTCTGCTTTTCACCTTTTCTTACGTTATAATCTCTCACCTTGAGTCTGCAAGCGCCTGCTCATCTCCCATTTCCATTTCCCTCCCGAGCTCTCTCTCCTTCAGTCTTGGTTCAAGTTCTTGGTTCAAGTTCTTCATGTTAGTCTTCATGGTTTTTTCACCTTCTTGTTCTCTTTACGATTTTGGGGATCGTTCCCCTGCTCCTTCACAGCCTTCCTCTTCCCCGATTACTAGTTGGTCCTCTTCGTCTTCCAACCATGTTCCATTGGAACGGCGGCGAGCGACCGAACGACCCGCGGTTGGGATTCGTCCGACTGCCGGACGGGCCCCACCCCGACACCGTCCGGCCGTCGCCGGCCCATCTACTGCTGCCAAGAAGTCCCCTGAATGGACTGCCTCCACCATGTCGGCCCAAGACATTGTGAACCTTGGAGCCAAGTATAGTTTCCCTCCTAACATGCGTATGTCCTACCCCGCTCCTGATGATAGGGTAACTTCTTCCCATCCCGGGAGGGTTGCCTTGTACGGAGCTTTCTTTAAGGCGAGGCTTCGGTTACCCATCCACCCTTTCATCCTCAACCTCTTAGACAGATACTCCTTGACACCCGCACAGTTAGTCCCAAACTCCATCAAAACTATTGTCGGCTTTATGCTACTTTGTCACCTCCAGGGTATAGAGGTTAGCATCTCCTTATTCCGTAGCTTCTACACCCTTCGCAAGCAAGCGGGGTGGTGGTCTTTTACCCCTAAACCCACTAGGATTCTTAGATTATATCTTCCCACGTCCATCAAAGGGTGGAAAGATAGGTTCTTTTTTGCCAACGTTGAGGGGGTGAATGGAATCTGGGGAACACCCAATACCGATGCAAATAGGGACTCTTCCATACTCCCGAGGGATCGAATTGCATTTGGGCAGCTTCTGACGGCCAACATCCCTCGGTGCAACCAGCTTTTGATCGAAGAGAACCTCCGTCTTGCCGGCCTTATTCCGTCTAGTGGTAAGTGACTGATTACTCATCCTACTTTTTCTTCCCTTCTCTCTCTTCTTTTTTTTTAACACCTCCTTTCATGTTCCTTGATACAGGGATGGCACCATCGCTTCGCGAGATAAGACAGGCTGCCACAAGGAAAAGAAAAGTCAAGGCGGATGGAGCCCCTGCCGAGAGGAGGGCCATCGTCAAGATCGCCAGGAGGACCGAGGTCGAAGAGGCCTTTGGAAGGGGCGAGACTGAGGGAAGGGCTAAGGTCAGAGAGGCCTCTAATGGGAGCGAGGTGGAAAGGGCCGAAGCCGGCGGAGCCCTAGGAAGCGAGGTGGTAAGGGCCGAGGCTGGAGAGGCATCAGGGCGAAACGAGGCGGGGGAAAAAGATCTACCTCATTCGCCTTCACCAGTGCTGCATCCGTCTCCAATCAATTTAATCGGCACGTCTCTGGAGCGGGGGACTAAAGAGCCGTCACCACGGCCCATAGCCACTGAAAAGGAACCGGCCAACTCAGCTACAAGGCCAACTCCGGAAGCTGCCTTATCTCCCGAAGGGGCAACGGCCGAGGCGTCTCCACCAGTAAAGGCGCCAGAGGGGGCAGAGTCGGAGGCTGAGTCCTCGCCTGTAGCTATGAGGCCGGCAGAGGGGGATGGCATCGATCCCTCATTTCAATCAATTCTGACGCGCTATAGCCGTTGGGCCGAGCGGACATTGGCCTAGGCTTTCGTGCTCGAGCTACAAAGGTTCCTTCGACACCAAGGGAGATCTACATTCTTCCGGGAGGCGTCAGTAGCACATCTTTGGGTAAGTATTATTCCATTGTCAAAACTTTTGTGACTGTTTCTTTATCTAACCTAAACAATCCAATCAGGCATTGAATTCTATGACCGCCATGAGGGGCCTTTGGTCCCAGGCCGAAGCCGCTCTTGATCAATCTGTGGAGGAAATTCGAGAAGTCCGGGCTAGAGCAGAGAGGGCGGAGGCAGCCCTGGAGGAGGCCCGGGCAGAGACTGCCCGGGCGCAAAAGGCCGAAGCCGAAGCCGAGGCCGCCCGATTTCGTAACCTAGCACGGGCTGAAAAGGCCGAGGAGGCGCTGGAAGTGGCTCAGCGCCAGGCGGCCAATGAGCTTGATAATGCTCAGGTGGCAGAGGAGAAGCAGAGGGTGGCCGAAGAGAAGCAGAAAACCGCTGAAGCGGAGATTGACTTACTGAAGCACCGACTGCACTCTGCCACCATTGAGATCAGAATGGCCGAGGGGCGGTCTAAGAACGCCGAGGAAATCGCTCGCTAACAAGACGCTGAGGCAGCACATCTGAGGGCAGCGGTAACCGAGGCCAAAAAGAAGGCCGACGAGACCGAGAAGAAGGCCACCGAGGCCGAGGAGAAGGCCACCGAGGCCGAGAAGAAAGTCGTCGAGGCCGTAGAGGATTTTAGGAAGTCCAAAGCCTTCAGTAGGGAGCTGATCGAGACAACTGCATTTGCATTCGATGGCGGCTTCCAAGATTGCAAGGAGAAAATAAGCAGACTCTACGGCCTCGAAGGAATTGAAGAGCTGGAGCCGGCTGGAGCCGGACGAAGTTCCTGAAGATGACGACTTGGCTCCGGCTAAACCTTAGTTTCTTTTGTTTTCTCTATATTGTATCAAGTCCGACTTAAATCGGCAATTTTGTAAACTTTTGCTATTAATGGAATTTTGACCCATGATGTTCACGACTTGCCCATAGTCTTAAGTTTTCTAGCGAATAAGTCGAAACGAACCGAATTCCAATGACTAGACCACTCGACCATACATCGCAGAACGATGTCAGAGTGGTGTCAAGGGAGAACTCCAACACGCCTCGGTCTAGGACACAGCTAGGAATTCAGCCAGAGAGCTGATGTGGGATCAGGTTTGTGTACCGACGCGGAGTCGAACATGTTCCAACACGAAGCCAAGATAAGTGCCGACGCGGAGTCGAGATAAGTGCCGACACGGATTCGAGCTAAGTGCCGACGTGGAGTCGAGACAAGCGCCGACGTGGAGTAGGGCTAATTGCCGAGGCGGAGTCGAGTTAAGTACCGACGCAAAGTCGAGCTAAGCACTGACGCGGAGTAGGGTTAAGTGCCGACGCGAAGTCGAGACAAGTGCCGATACGGAGTCGAGCTAAGTGCCGACGCGGAGTAGGGTTAAGTGCTGACGCGGAGTCGAGACAAGTGCCGATACGGAGTCGAGCTAAGTGCCGATGCGGAGTCGAGCTGAGCGCCGACGCGGGGTCGAGCCGAGCCGATTGCCGACGCGGGGTCGAGCTGAGCGCCGACGCGGCGTCGAGCTAAGCACCGACGCGGGGTCGAGCTAAGTGCCAACGCGGAGTCGAGCTAAAAGTGTCGAGGGGAGACTCTGGCTTGGAGTGCCGATGCGGAGCCTGGCTTAGAGTGTCGACGCAGAGCCAGGCTTAGAGTGTCGAAGCGAGACTCGGGCTTAGAGTGCCGATGCGAAGCCGGGCTGAGTGCGAGGGGAGACTCGGGCTTAGAGTGCCGAGGGGAGACTTGGGCTTAGAGTGCCGACACGGAGTCGGGCTTAGAGTGCCGAGGGGAGACTCGGGCTTAGAATGCCAGCGCGGAGTCGGGCTTAGAGTGCCGACGCAGAGCCGGGCTGAGTGCCGAGGGGAGACTCGGGCTTAGAGTGCCGACATAGAGTCGGGCTTAGAGTGCCGAGGGGAGACTCGGGCTTAGAATGCCGACGCGGAGTCGGGCTTAGATTGCCGAGAGGAGACTCGGGCTTAGAATGCCGGCGCGAAGTCGAGCTTAGATTGCCGAGGGGAGACTCGGGCTTGGAGTACCGACGCGGAGTCGGCTTAGAGTGCCGACGGGAGGCTCTGGCTTGGAGTACCGACGCGGAGTCGGGCTTAGAGTGAGAAGCAGGATTACTCAAAGTCATGTCAGTGAGAATATTCCGAATAGTACCCTGGTAGACAGGTTCAAGCTAAGAAAATTAACAAACTATTGATAATACCGGCATAGGTTGTCTGCATTCCAAGTGCGGGGAGAGGCCTCCCATCTAGCCCCTCGACTTTGTACGCTCCGTGGTGAAACGCCTCCGTGACTCGGTAGGATCCTTCCCATCTTGGCGCTAGCTTGCCTCCTTCCGTCGGCTTTGAAACTTCAGCTCGCCGGAGGACTAAGTCTCCAGGGCAAAACGTCTTGGGACAAACTCGGGCATTGTAGTACCTTACCGCCTGCTGACGGAAAGCCGCCATTCGGAGCCACGCTCGGTCTCATAGTTCCTCCACTAGGTCGAGGTCGGCCCGCAATTGATTTGGGTTGTCGCCCTCGTTGTACGACTCCGTCCGAGGGCTCGGGACACCTATCTCCACCGGAATGACAGCTTCAAACCTGAAAACTAGGCTTAAAGGAGTCTCTCCGGTGGGGGGCTTGCAGCGTTGTGTGGTAGGCCCACAGCACACTGGAGAGCTCTTCCACCCACCGTCCTTTACAGTCGTCTAGCCGGGCCCTAAGTCCTTGAAGAATAGTGCGGTTGGTCACCTCGGCCGCACCGTTGGTCTAGGGATGCCCCATAGAGGTGAATCGCTGATGAATGCCTAGCTCGGTGCAGAACTCTCGGAAGGTCGTGTTGTCAAACTACCGGCCGTTGTTAGTGACGAGGGTGTGCGGCAACCCGAACCGGCACACTATAGATTTCCAGAAGAAATATCTCACTTTGCCCTTGGTGATCTTCGCGAGTGCTTCGGCCTCGATCCACTTGGTGAAATGGTCGACGGCTACCAGAAGGAATTTGCGCTGACTGAAAGCTGGAGGGAATGGTCCCAGGATGTCCATACCCCACTGGGTGAAGGGCCAAGGTGCAGCAAGAGGGGTCAACTGGGACACCGGTTAGCGCTGGACGTTGGCATGGCATTGGCAGCTGTCACATCTTTTGACGAGCTCGGACGCATCCTCCCTCATTGTCAGCCAGTAGTACCCTTATCGCAAGGCTTTGTACGCCATAGCTCTACCCCTCAGATGACTCCCGCATACGCCTTCATGTATTTCTCGCAGGATGTAGTCTGCTTCCGTGGGGTCGCATTTGAGGACCGGGTACGAGAATGATCTTCAGTAGAGCTTTCCTTCCATTATAAGAAATTTTGAGGCCCGCCGCTTGAGTAGTTTGGCCTCGGCCAGGTCTTCAGGGAGGGCACCATTGGTGAGATATCGGACATAAGCGTCCATCCAGGAAGGCTCTTGCTCGACTGGTAGGGCTTCTTCTATTGTTTCGATACTTGGGGCTTCCATATGCTCTATGTAAGCTTTTCCCAATGTCCCGTCGACTGAGGTAACAAGCCGGGACAGGGTGTCAGCTCTGGCGTTCTCCCCTCGAGGAATATAGCTGACGCTGAAGTAGGCTAAGGGAGAGACTTGCAACTGCACCATACTCAAGTAACGGGACATAGTAGGATCCCGCGCCTCGTACTCTCCTGTGATTTGGCTAGTGACTAGCTGGGAGTCAGTGAATGCTCTAAGGCGCTTCACCTCGAGCTCCCGAGCCAACCTTTTTCCAAACAATAGGGCCTCATACTCCGCCTGATTGTTGGTGGCTAAAAAGAGAAAGCGGAGAGCGCACTCGGTTACAACTCCGTCCGGGTTAGCCAGGATGAGGCTCGCTCCGCTCTCTTGGGAATTTGATGCTCCGTCCACATGAAGGATCCATTCATCCTCTCCGGTCCTAGGAGTTGAGGGGTTTGCATGGGACTCTTCTGGTTGCTCCTCGCCGCAGGTGCATTCGACCAAGAAATCTGCCAGGACCTAAGATTTCATAGCCGACCGAGGACGAAAAGATAGGTCGAACTCTCCCAGCTTGAGCGCCCACTTTGCCAGTCGGACCGAAGTATCCGGACGAGCGAGAATTGCCTTGAGTGGTTGGTTCGTGACCACCGCGATCGGATGAAGCGGAGAGCGCACTCGGTTACAACTCCGTTCGGGTTAGCCAGGATGAGGCCCGCTCCGCTCTCTTGAGAATTTGATGCTCCGTCCACATGAAGGATCCATTCATCCTCTCCGGTCCCAGGAGTTGAGGGGTTTGCATGGGACTCTTCTGGTTGCTCCTCGCCGCAGGTGCATTCGACCAAGAAATCTGCCAGGACCTAAGATTTCATAGCCGACCGAGGACGAAAAGATAGGTCGAACTCTCCCAGCTTGAGCGCCCACTTTGCCAGTCGGACCGAAGTATCCGGACGAGCGAGAATTGCCTTGAGTGGTTGGTTCGTGACCACCGCGATCGGATGAGCTTGAAAATAGGGTCGGAGGCGCTGGGCGGAGACAATCAACGCGAAGATAATCTTCTCGATTCTCGAATACCTGGTCTCCGCATCGTAAAGCACCTTACTGGTGTAATACATCAGCTTTTATGTTCCGTCGGCGTCCATGAAAACTAGCACGGAACTGACAGCTTCGGGAGAAGTCGCGAGGTACAGAAGTTCTTCTCCACCCTTCGGCTTGGACAGCACGGTGGGGTGGATAGAAATTCTTTCAGCCCTCGAAGGCCTCCTGGCACCCCTTCGTCCATTCGAATCCGTTGACCCTACGCAGTGCCTTGAAGAAAGGCAAACATCTCTCAGCAGACTTGGATAGAAAATGGCTCAAAGCCGCCACCCTTCCCGTCAAGCGTTGCACTTCCTTCTTGTTGGCGGGAGACTTCATATCCAAGATGGCTCGGACTTTATCGGGGTTCGCCTCAATTCCACGTTGGGTCACCATGAAACCCAAGAACTTGCCGGCTGTCACCCCAAAGGCGCACTTGCGAGGATTCAGTCTCATCTGGTATCAGCGGAGGTTGCCAAAGGTCTCCGTCAGGTCGGCGATATGGTTGGTGTCGCAAACGCTTTTGGTCAACATGTCGTCCATGTATACCTCCATGTTGCGTCCGATTTGGTCCTCAAAGATTTTATTCATTAGCCTTTAGTAAGTGGCCCCCGCGTTCTTCAGTCCGAACGGCATCACCTTGTAACAGTATAGTCCCTTCTCAGTTATGAAAGAAGTAGCTTCCTCATCAGCCGGGTTCATCCTGATTTGGTTGTACCCAGAAAAGGCGTCCATGAAACTAAGAGTCTCATGACCGGACGTAGCGTCCACCAGTTGGTCGATCCGAGGCAAAGGAAAACTGTCCTTTGGGCATGCTTTGTTGAGGTCCGTGAAGTCTATACACATCCTCCAGTTTCCGTTGGCCTTATAGACCATCACGACATTGCCAACCAATCGGGATAGTGAACTTTCCGGATGTGGCCCGCAGCTTTCAGCTTGCGAATTTCCTCGTCAATGGCCTTCTATCTATCTGGGGTGAAGCTCCTCTTCTTCTGTTGAACGGGTCGGCATTCTGGCTTGAGGTTGAGCCGACGAGTGATTATGTCCTTAGGGATGTTTGGCATATCAGATGACGACGACGCGAAGATGTCGGAATTGGCATGCAGGAAAGCAAGGAGTCGATCGCGCGCCTCTTCCGAAAGTAGTGCTCCGATCTAGATGGTCCTCATCGGATCCTCCCCCAAGGAAAAGGTTAGGAGGTGCTCGGCTGGCTCCCCTCTCCTTTCCAGGTCTCGGGGGTCGAGCGGTTCAGGCGCTGCTGCCGACACCGTCTCTTGCGGACTGGGGGCTAAGTGGTAGCAGAGCGGCAGTGGGCTCTGTTCTTCCTTCATTTCTTCGACCCCTTCGTCGGTGGGGAACCTCACCAGCAATCTCTTGGTGGATATAACAGCATCCAGTAATTTAATAAATTCAAGCCAGGCCGTCCCAATATAGCGTTGTAAGCCAACGGGACCCGGACCACCAGGAAGTTTATGACTACTGTGCTCTGACGCGGTCGAGTCCCCGCTGTGACAGGGAGAGCGATCTCCCCTTCGATGCTCACAGAATCTCCGGTAAAACCCATTAGAGGCGTGGTGACGGGTTGAAGAGAGGAGTTAGACAGGTTCATCCGAACAAAAGCCTCGTAGCTCAAAACATCAACAGAACTTCTACTATCTACTAAAATTCTCTTTACAGGATGTTTGGCTATTATCATAGACACAACGATGTTGTCGTCATGTTTGTTAACTACACCATCCAAGTCCTTCCCAAAGAAAGGAATTACAGAGTCTAACCCCTCATGTCGTCTTTTCGAGCTGTTGCCTACCCCCAAGGAAATCATGGCTATCGTCTTTTTCGTCGGGGCGTTGTCCACGCCGATCTGAGGTGCAGGAGGCACCGATGGACCCAGAGCAGGGGGGTTTCCTCTTCGAACGAACTTGCCCAAGTGACCCTGTTGGACAAGTTCTTCAATGGCCTTTTTCAAAAGGCGGCAGTCTTCAGTGTCATGCCCATAATCTCGATGGTACCGGCAGTAGAGTTCCTTGCTGCGAGGAACCCCCGGCTTCATGGGGGGTGGGTGTTGGAAGTAGGCTCGTCCTCAATCTCTAACAGGATGTGAGAAACTGGAGCGAGGAGAGGGGTGAACTGCTCCTTGGGAATAAGCGTTTGAGGGCGGTTGTCCGAGCGACGAGGTGGCTCAGGCTTTCTGGATCGTCCTCCGGCGGGTTCCCGTGGATATTGGCTTCTTGCTGGAACCTTTGTCAGCCTCCCTTCTAGAAGAGTCTGCTTCGTCGGCGCGAATATACTTCTGCGCCCGGCTCAGCAGTTCGGCGTAGGAGCTGGGAGGTTTTTTGTCCAGGGAGTAAGCGAACCTGGAAGGACAGAGCCCTCGCTTCAGGGCTAGGGTGGCTACAGAGTCCTCCAAGTTATAAACCTCGAGCGCGGCCTCCTTGAACCGAGTAACAAAATCCTTCAGAGTCTCGCCACTTTTGCAACACACATGAGAGAGTCCGTCGCCCCCTGGACTTGCATGAGAACCTTGTAACTCTTCAAGTGGTCCAAAGGATCCGTCGTGCCGTCACACGGGTCCAACTGGGGAAGACGAAACCGAGGTAGGACCAGCTCCTTCATGATGCGGCGAGAAAGCGGGGGACGGTGGTCGTAGTCCATCCCGTGAGGGTTGGCGATCCGGCGACTAAGCTCCTCCAATCGCTGATGATACTCATCAAGCCGCCGTTCGGCCCGATGAGCGGCCTTCCTGTCGGTGTCTTCTTTAGAGGAGGCGAAAGAGGATGATGGGGAAGACCACCGGTGCAGGGAGTGCACATGCCTTGGTTCCTTCTCTCCATTCCGCCGATGGGAGCGATCAGAATGGCGGGAGAAAGATCGCCGTCGCTTTGAGGTCTCCCGATGGCGAGGTTCAAGGAGCGAGTGATGGGAGGCATCAGGAGGAGTCCTACCCTGATGAGGTTGACTGGCTCCACGGCCCTCCTCATGAGGCGGAGGGGGTTGAGGTGGCAACGGCATGGCGGTGAAGCAATGTTCCTGCAGTCACCGCACCACCGTCATCAGATCTTGTACCTGATTGGTCAGGCCGTCAAGCCGATCGGCTTGGCTAGCCTGTGGTGGCGCAAGAGGCGAAACATGGAGGTTGGCCTCCGATTGCTCAGCCTGCGGGAGGCATTTCCGGGCATGGCTGATGGAGGCTTCCTGAGCTCGCGTCGTTACCATCGTCTCCCTTGCAGAAGTTGAGGGGTTGCAGATGCGTGAAGGTGTTCGTCTGTCTGCCGGCCCCCTTCCTGACGCGCCAATCTATTGCTGCCAAGTCACTTGCGGTGAGCGCCGATGGGCGGAGATCTCCACAGGTCGTCGGAAGCGTCGAGGGAGCACCTTCTTCCTTCGGTAACCTGTAAGAAGTCCCGGGCCAATAGTTCCGACGGGGACCTCCGATGCTCAAGTCAGTGGCTGGTAGAACAGGAGTATTTTATGAGAGAGTAGAGATTCAGTCTCCCCCTCATTGTGAGCCGGGGGTATTTGTATACCTGTTAGGGAGTCCCTTTTATCCTTTGTTGAGTAGCTGTCGAATCCCATTCTGTTAGGATTGTCTTCGCAGGGGGCTAGCGGGCGTGCAATCGTTAAGCATGCACCGTAGATAACGATGACTGCGTAATACATGGGTAACCGCCCATGATCTCAGTAAAACAGATGAGCAAGATATGCGGCGGTTGGTGCCTCAAATCCCTAGGTCCGGTATCCGAGATTGACTATGCTATATTAGGAAAACGGGTAATGTTGAAGCCGAAGCCAGAGGCCGAGGCCGAAGCCAAGGGCCGAGGCGAGGGTGAGGCCAAAGCCAAAGGCCGAGGCGAGAGTGAGGCCGAAGCCAAAGGCCGAGGCCAAGGGCCAAGGCAAGAGTGAGGCCGAAGCCAGGGGCCAAGGCTGAAGCTAGGGGCCGAAGTCGAGGCCAAGGGCCGAGGCGAGGGTGAGGCCGAAGCCAGAGGCTGGGGCCAAAGCCAAGGGCCGAGGTCGAGGCCAAGGGCCGAGGTGAGGGTGAGGTCGAAGCTAGAGGTCGGGGCCGAAGCTAGGGGCCGACACTGGAAACGAGCCATCAACTCATATGGTTCCGAAAATTGCGCAGAGTGTTATACTGTCACCCAAGGGAAGTGATCAGCCACATCAAAGAACTTCATCCCCACATGTGAAATTTACGTATCTGCTAACTGATTAGGAAGGTGACTCCAGAATCTCTAGATTACGCAACTAATCCCAAAGTTAAATTCCCTTTGCCACATGAAAGTAATCAATATGATTCTTTATTTTCTTTATTGTGTAGCTGATATAACTAAAATAATTAGAAGATGACATTTTGAAACATGCTAATTTTATTCTGTTGATTTGATAAATGCTGACATGTTAGATTTTTTCCCGCCTTGTCTTTGAAAGAAGTATTGCTTAAGTGCATATAGAGGGACAGGACAGAATCCTACCACAAGAGAGGAGCTATTTAACTATAGACATTCATCTCTGTGCAATGTCATTGAGGGTTGTTTTAGATAACTAAAAGCTGAGTTCTCCATACTCAAATGAATACCTCTCTACTAATTATGCACACAATGTTATATTGTGATTGCATGCTGTACAATGCATAATTTTATTAGAATGCATAATTTGACCAATATGAGAGTGAGGACCTAATAGTGGATGATAATGTCCAATGTTTATAGGGTAGCACATCACGGGAGTCAGTTCAAGTAAATGTGACACCAAGCTAATTACATTTGTGAGTGAGTTCAAGACAATATATAATTTGAAAATATGATAAAGTGAGAAGAGGGTAGATTAATTAATGTTTAGTGTTCTTTAATTTTATTTAGACAACTTTTACATTTTGACTTCTACACCTTTACATATCTATGAATCTTATTAGGACATGATTATGCTTTCCTTATATTTTTAGTGATGTTGCCCTTTGTTGTTATATTTTCATGTTAAGATTTTATGACCCAATGATATCCAAATTGATAGTGTTACACTTTATAAAGCCACATCACATAGCAATGCATATATACTCAACTCAACTCAACTCAACTCATCTAAGCCTTTTCCCAACTACATGAGGTCGGCTACATGAATCTGCTTCCTCCACTCTGCTCTATTCAGGACCAAGTCGATATTCAAATTACAAATAGTTATATCTTTTTTAATTATTTCTGTCCATGTTAGTTTAGGTTTACCTCTACCTCTATCCTTACCATGGATTGTTAAAAGATCACTCTTTATAACTAGAGCATCTAAAGGTCTACGTTGTATATGTCCAAACCATCGTAATTAATTTTTCTCATTTTATCTTCAATTGGGGCTACTCCTATCATTTCTCTTATATGTTTATTTCTAATTCTATCTTTTAAAGTTTTACCATAGATCCATCTTAACCTACGCATTTCTGTTACACTTAATTTATTCACATGTTGTCTCAATATTGTCCAACACTCTATTCCATATAGCATAGTTGGTCTAATAGCGATTTTATAGAATTTTTCTTTTAATTTTAATGGGATGCGCCGATCATATAATACTCCCGAAACACTCCACTTAATCCATCATGCTTTAACTCTATGATTCATGTCTTCACCTATTTGTATATGTATGCAAATATAAAAAATAGCAATGCATATATATGTATGCAAATATGAAAAAGGAACATATTTACAATCCTAAGTGTTCTCGAGGTTATGAAGCAGAATGGATGAGAAGACATTTGGCTAAAACTGAAACTAGTTAATGCTGCAATTTTTATCAGCACCTTGAATAGCAGGTAAATATTTCCTAATCATTTTCATTGATATTATTTAATACATTATATTTCTATTCATAATTATTGTTACCAAGAATGAGTTAATCAATACCATCAAATTCAACAGAATCAGGTTGAGCAAATACCAATAGAGTCAAGGGCCAAAAAGAGGGAAAGATGCCCACTGTCTGCATGTAATAGGTGTAAAATGCTTTATTTTAATGATGCTTGTCATTGTATTTTTTGTTCCTATTTATGTTAATGGTACTTAGGCAAAGGCTAATGGTGCTTATCCAACATAAACTTACATGGATTTTGGATTAAGACTTATTATAAATCATAAGTATGAACTTCAAACTTTGTGATTGCTAGTGCATTAACAAGTTATATAAAAAGTTGGAGAGAACACATACCACTTTCTATTTTCTGCTTACAAAAATAAATTTCTCTTTCTTGAAATTTAAAAAAAAATAAAACAAAAGTAACTAGCAAACAGATTCATGTTTTCTGCGATAAAAAAAGAACAGAAAAGAGTTTTGGTTTTCAGGTTTTATAAAACAGAAAATTGACAATGATGCCAAATACAATCTTTGTTTTCCACTTTATTTTCCCAAAATCCATCTTATAGCTTTCTAAAAGCATAAAATAAGAACCACTCTACTAGACCTGCTGGTCACATCAGTTTCGGTTTAGTTTTTGGAAACTGAAAACCTGAAATTGCAGTGATACCAAACAGGGCCTAAGATGCACTCATTCTGCAGCCACAAGATTGCTATTTTCTTCATAACACATTAGGTGTTATGTAACTGATTTTGGAAGAATGGCAGAATTAACAGATGATGAAGCTGTTATATAAATTGATAAACTTTATGAGCTGGAAGCTGATTTAAACTTACTACACATTCAGGGCACATCCAAATTGTTGGACCTTAATGCAGCACCAAGCTCAAGACTAATGTATCCTCTGAGAATCACAACCTCTCTATCAGCATCATCAATTTCCCTCAGCTAAATTATATAATCAACATCTGCTTTTTGAAAGACCAAAATGAAAGCCTAATAACCTACATACCACAAAAAAAAAAAGCCTTATTAGTTCTTTGATTTTAGATCATTCATTTTAAGTCATGAGGTGAAAAACATCATGTTTGATAGTATGTAATCTCATTTCATACTTGAAATTTTGACTCAATGTGAAAAATGTAGTCATATTCATCAGTTTACTTACTTTGTTTGTATGTACAGCGCAACAGGTAGCACTGAAATATCATTAAAAGTTACACCAGCAGAACTAGTCAGAGTCTTCAAACACGAACAGCTTTCCCAATTTCTGTGCTAGGTATCAGCCCATGAATAAAATCAAAATCAAATTTCAAGGATGATAACTCATCCATATCACTTGCTTCAATTTAACTGATCTCTGCCATGCTGTATATAGTTGCTGCCCAAAATTGATCATTCTCCCTAGGCCACCACTGACCAAATTCCTGTAGATCCCGCCAGTCTGATTAGGCATGGAGATGCAGGTATTGACAACAACCATGGATGTTTCTGTCACTTGTAATATGCTGCAACTTTTTCTGACTAAGCTTTGCATGCTCTGCCAGATCAATCCCTTCTCCTTTATTAAACAACATCCATAGGTAAGTCAGCTGACTGTCACAGAATTGAAACTGATTGTTAATTCCCTATTAACATAGAATAGCAACTGGATTAAACATCCATAAATTAAATGATATTAAATCAAATTGATGAATTATGTGGAATAAATTATTTCTTCTGCTCAAAAGTGTACAAGCTGATTCCTGTTTCTGTAGACTATCTAATAAGTTATAGAAATGCTTTGCAAGAAAACTTTGAGTCTGCTTGTTACCTCTTTTTTCATATGCATCCTCTGCCTTTCGCAGCCATTTTTGGAGAAGTTCAGTCATACAGTTATTCTTCATGATCCAAAACAATTGCTTTGGATGCTATCCTGCATCAACAATCTGAATTGCCAACCCACTCAGTGTTGTACAGATACCATCTCCCCAGTTTTGTGTGGCATCCCCTGCAGAGAAACAATGAACGCTGTTCTTCACCTCAATCCAACTGCATCCTGGCATTTTCTTTAATCCCATCTTCATAACCTCTCGTGCTCCAGCTCTCTTATCCCACATTCCAGCATTTGCATAAACACTAGAAAGCATGACATGTGCTGAAACATCATTGGGATCGATCTTCAAAATTTGCTCAGCTGCATACAACCCTATGTTCAAATTTCCATGATTTTTACAACCAGCCATTAGACTACGCCATATAATTTTATTAGGTTCGATTGGCATGCTTTTGATGAACTCATAGGCCCTTTCAATCAGCCCAGCTCGGGCAAATAGATCAACCATACAAGCATAGTGATCTATTCTTGGAATTATTCCATACCCTTTTATAAGATCGAAGTAGCACTGCCCTTGGTTGACAAGACCCACATGAGCACAAGCAGATAAAACTCCAATGAATGTTATTTCATTAGGCTTGATACTCTCCATTTGCATCATGTGAAAGATTCCTAATGCCTCCTTCCCAAAGCCATGTTGAGCATACCCAACAAGCATGCCGTTCCAAGAAACCAAGTTTTTGGAAGGCATCATATTGAAGACTTTGCGAGCATCTTTCAATCTTCCACACTTTGCATACATGTCAATAAGGGCACTTCCAAGTACTACATTGGTATCAAGTCCAAGTCTAATAAGGAGATTGTGGATCTGTTGACCCCACCCTACTACAGGAAGATCAGCACAAAGATTAAGAATACTAGAATAAGTATAAAGATTTGGATTATCCCTTCAAGCAGCATTTGTTTCAGAAGCTCCATGACTCCTTTAAAATCACCCTGATCAACATACCCGGCTATCATAGCATTCCATGATACAATATCATGTTCTTCCATTTCTTTGAAAAGTTTGAAAGATTCATCAAGCAATCCACATTTTGCATAAAAATCTATGACTGCATTGCCAACATATATAGCCATTCTAAAACCTGATTTTATTATGAGGGAGTGGAGCTGCTTCCCTCCTTCAACTGCGGCAACAGAAGAACAACCAACAAAAGCAGAAGGAAAGATGTGTTCATTGGGTTTCAAGCAGGATGAGTGCAACCTTTTAAAAAGATCGATAGCTTTCTCACCATTGCCTTGTTGAGCATATCCTCCAGTCAATGCAGCCCAGGATGCCAAACATGGTTCATGCAAATCTGAGAAAGTCCGGTACGCCAAATCAAGCTCATTGCATTTTACATACATATCAATGACTCCTGCCTCAACAAATTGGTCAGATCCAATTCCACTCTTGATGGCATAGCAATGCACTTGCTTCCCAACAGCCAAAACTCCCAAAGTAGAACAAGCACCCAAGACATTGGCAACCATGAACTCATTAACCTCCACACCCTCTTTCCATCCCCGTGAGAAGATCCTCAAAGCTTCCTTATTCTCTCCGCATTGACAGTAGCCTGAAAGGATTGAGCCCCATGATACCATATTCGGCTGAAGAATTGCATCAAACAAACTTCGAGCCAAGTTTATCATACCACATTTTGCATACAAGTTAATCATGAATTGCTTACAAAGCAATTAAAAACACCTCCTTTGAGCCTATAAATCGTTCCATGAATCTCCTTTCCACACCTATCTGCTCCAATGCTTGCACAAGCTGAAAGAACACTGACATAAGTGAAGTCATTCGGACTGTAACTGCGGACACCATCGATCTGAAAGAGTTGATTGCCGCTTCTCTATGGCCTGATTTCGAATACCCAGATATCAGAATGGTCCAGGAGACAACATTCTTCTCGGGCATTTGATCGAACAAATGATGTGCATCATCTATGCGATCGCAACTAACGTACATGGACATCAAATGGTTGCTTGCAAAGAGATTGGGAAGAAACCCAGATACGATCATTTTTCCATGGACCATCTTTCCTTGGGTGATGCTTCTAGCGTTGCGGAGAGCACGAGCGAGGAATTCTAGAGACATAATAATTCCATCCATAAGTTTAGACAAAAAAACAAAACAAAATGGAGGCACTTTGGGTTTATCTCATTTTGAAACCTATGGTTGCTTGACAATGGATTCTTAGTTCCCAACTTCATCGATCTCTGTTTCACTTCCAATCCCCCTCCACTTCGGCTGTCAGACGGGCGCGTGCTGTTTAGCTCGAAGTTTGGCCGAGTCGAACCGAATTCGCTCGGTCAACAAGCGAACCAAGCAAAAGGCGCCTCAATTTAACTTCGCGCTCGCGCCCGCACACCTCTGTTTAAGAGAAGAACCCATATACGCACAAGACTTAGTTAAAAATAAGAAAAAGGTTAAGTTTAAAAAAAAAAAAAAAACTCCCCTTGAATCAAGACAAGCCTACCCTCAGAATAGCATTCAACTCAAATTTTGAAAGCTTAGTGAAACACAAATACAATTTTTGTTTAGAAATGGGAAATTAGTAGTAACTTGGTAGATCAATGACGGCAATAAATCGAGACTTTTAGCATTATACAACTAGAGTTGATTTCAATCACCTTTTGGGAAATACAAAGTTGATCTCATTGTTATTGCACTCGTACTTATTAGGTAAGTGACGATTTATCTCTTTTAGATTATATAAATCATTAAATCATAATTGAACAAAACATAAATTATGAATCATTTGAACTTATGAATCGTAGAATATTATGCTATCAAAATATTATGTGATAAAATCTGATATTTGATTATAATTCTTAGTCATGAATTGATACATTATCGATCTATTATCATGATCAACAAATCTGATTTGATGCATATGAATTGCAACAATATATGATATAAAATTTATTCTAAGATAATTGAAATTTTGATGCCCAACTATGTTGAATACTAGTGGCCAATGGAGGATATGCATTGGTTGTAATCCATTTAGTAGGAAATAAATATTTCTTAATCTTATAACCATAGGCGATATACATTGGTTGAGACTCTAAGGTTTAAACAATGATGGATTATGATGATTTCAAACATGACCAAATTGGATGATATATGTTATCATGATAAAATAATAGGATGAAAATAAGAAACTTGAAAATATAGATTTATTCTTGTTATTTCTCAAATGATTATGATGATAAGTTAATATGTTTGATTTTTAAGGAAATATATTTAAATATTATTACTAATTTGCTAGTTGAGGTGACCATTGCTTATTAAGTTGTTGAGGTCATTATTCTATTTTTTTTAATTTTAATTAGCATATGTGTGGGGACACTAATGGGAGAGTCTATAGTCATGCGAGGAAAACGAACAAGACTTAAGATTTTAGATTTTAGTCACATGATATTTAATATTGGAATAATTACTATATAATACAGAATTTGGATATTGTTTTGAATGTATTTGTGAATTTAATTAGACTTCTTTTTTATTGTTTATATGATATCATAAAAAAAATCCTTGCATACTTGTTAGGTCTTCCTTATGGGTATGCAGCAATTCCAGCATACATTGGCTATCATAGATGTATCATGCATGTTGTTTGAATTCAAAATCATTTACTATATAATATCAAAACTATCTATGTTATATCTTGCAACTATCATGATACTTTATCATTATTTTTATTATTTATTATAATATTTAGATTAAGTTATAATATTATTGATTATAATACATAAACTATGGACTAACATTAATATATATTTAGTTTGGCAATTACATCACAAAAAAAGTAATAGCCATTGCTAAGAATAAGAAGAAAAAAAAAGAGAGAGAGAATAAAGTGATAAGATAAAAAAAAACTACCTATTTTGATTATCCTTCTTCAATAAATTAACCATCCTATGGAAAATAATTTTATTCTATCCTTGCAGAAAGTAAACATGAAAAAGGATTAAAAAAAATTATCTTCCTTCTAATTTGATGCATCAAATACCTCCCAAATTTTATTAATACTATGCACAGCCCCATACTCACTAATATGATAATTATGACATAGTATTAACATTGCATCTAAAATTAAAGTATTCCAATACCACTAATTCACTAGGTCCAGAAACACATTTAAAACACATCAAAAATTAATCTTCAAAAGTTGCTCACAAATAAAAACTATTCTCTTCAATACTAAATAAAATAAAACATAGTAAAAAGCTAATCCTTAAAAAGTGAAAATTATCTCTCATGAACATTTGCTTCTCTTTTAGTGCCCATTGACATCTAATTCTATAAATTCAAAAGGAAAAGAAGATAAAATAATAAGATCAATAACTCAAAAAGCAATGCGTGCCTTAATTGAATAATTCAAATAATAAATCAATAATTTTTAATCATTTACTGTAAATACCTATCAAATTGATGATGCTCAACAGCTTCATCCACAACAACAAACACCTATCAAATATTACAAATCCTACACAACCCCATGCTTACCGTATTGATTATGATTATGTCATGGCAATGACATGACATCTAAATTATCTTGATTATACTCTAATACCACTAATTAGGAACTGAAATTGAAAACCAAAAATGCATTTAAACTTAATAAGTATATCCTAAATAAATCTTTAAAAGTTTGCTCGCATCAATAATAAAAAATGTTTTGCAGTACTAAATAAAAATATATATAATTAATATTCATCCTAAATAAAGTGAAGGTTCATCTCTCATGACTAATCACTTTTCTTTTATGTCCTATTAACATTGTTGACCTCATATTGATTTTGATAAAATAATTAATTATTTTTATTTTATCAAAATCAATATGAGGTCAACAAATGTTAATAGGACATTAAAGGCTGCATATGATAAAAAGGCTGCTAGGAAGGTTCTAGCAAGCAAATAGGAGTGCTTCTTCGAATTGATTCTCGTGTGGATCACCTTTGGAGGGCATACACTTGTGTGCCTCTTGGGGATTATTGGATTTAGCAATCCAGGTATTTTTCTTACTCCTTTTATTTTAATTTTAATTGATTTACTTTTTGAACTGCATAAAGGCGATCTTGGAAATTAGGGCTTTTGGCGATGTTTGTTTTTTAAAATGATTAAAGTTTATGAAAAGTATGCCTTCAATCATCCCAAAATTCCCATCATTATCCGGATCTTATCAAAATTTTCTATCATAATATTAGCTTTAGAAATGATAGAGTATCTTCAAAAGTTAAAGGTATTATAATTGATTTTGATGAAGATACTTTGAGAGAGATTTTAAATATTTCAAATATCGGTGTGGGTGAGGACACTCTTGATAAAAAGTATAAATTAGAACTGTTCTTGACATTGATGATGCTTCTTATGTTGATCATTTTTACTAAGGATCTGAATGTGAAAATGAGGTTACTTTACAGTATTGTTTCTCGGTGTCTTACCTCTAGGAGTGGAGTTTTGACTATGTGAATGATCGAGATTTGACTATAATGTTTCATATTGTGACCCAAACTCATTTACACCTATCTAGAAAAATGATTTGTGTGATGAGAGAGGCAGTTAGTAAATCTAGAGCAGCTCTACCCTATGGCCTACTTCTTACCCATGTCTTTAATCATTTTAATGTTGATGTTAGAGATGAGAATGTCTACAACCTTAGCCATACTGATGTATTCAATGAGCGTATATTAATTCGTATGGGTTTTGCTAAGGTAGATGGCCTTTGGACAATGAGCAAAAAAAAATGCAAAACCTTCCTGCACCTATCCAGGGAAGCAATCTACTGTGCCTCAGAAAATTTCTGCTAAACCTCAAATTCACCCTTCTACTTCTACTGGATCTCAGTGTTATCCTTCTGTGTCTGCTGAACCTCAAACTTATCCTTCTGCTTTAAATGCTACTCAGAATTTCACTTCTATGTTTGCTGATCCTCCTACAAATTATTCTTGTATGTTTACTGAACAAGTTTTTATGCCCATGAACCCCAATCCTTGTATTAATGTCAATCCTTCTTTTGATCCTACTGCTGATTCAAATCCACCCAATGTTCCACCGCCTGCTCAGAATCCTTTCCATCCAAGCTATCCTATGGTTACCAAAATGGATCCTGATGATATGGATACTTTGGTTCGTAGGATTTTTTATGTTGTTTCTCTTGGTGGATCTACCAACAGCTCATCTTCTTGTTCTTCTGATACTTCTATGGTTTCATACATATCATCCATGTATGCTTCCCTACATGACATCAAATTGAGCTTATTTAATTTACAAAATAATATGAATGTCATGGAAGCAAAAGCATTCAGGTATGCTGATATGGTGGACTTTTTCAAGATCTTTGCTGAATTGTCTAAACTGAGAATAATATAATTTTTTTGTTGGAAAGTGCTGGCATTGCTTGTAATGAGATTGCTTCTTTTAATGTGCAAACTGAAAAAAGCTTAGACTGCTCTTGACTTTCATACCAAGCTCATTGCTGACTACTACAAATTACATTAATAAAAGATTACCAATTTTGTCTCTCAGTTGTCCCCGAATGTAGAAGACCTCTCAGTCGACCTGCCCCTCATTTGGCATCATCCCATCCTTTCAGACGTGCTCATGAATCTTCTTCATCGTCTCATGTTGAAATTATTGAATGGTGTTACTTATGGACGCCTTACTATGTTATTTCTATTACTTTTGAACCTATACTTTTTGTTATTAATTCTATTGTTGGTTTGTATAATTTCTGCTTACTATTGAGGACCAATGCTTTTATTGACCTGTAAATTATTAATGACTGGTTTGTATGGTTTGTAAGACTTATATAATTTTATTTGCACCTGGATGTTGAAATTTTTTTTTGCTTATCATTATACAATTATTACTTGCTTTACTTAGTTCATTCCTTGAAGAAAAGACATACAGTAAAAAATGCAAATTCTTTCACCTTCTTTTTGATTAATTACAAGGAGAAGAAATGAAATGCATACATTTTGATCTTCATATTTTAAAATTTCTTTGGGGAGAAATGAAATGCATACATTTTGATATCTTGTTTTGGGGAAATAGAATGCATACTTTTGAAAATTTCATTATTTCAAAACTAGAGGGGGAGTTTTGCAATGTATATACTGAATATTATATAGCCTATGTGTTTTTTTAAAATCAAAGTTTCGGCACACTATACATATATTTCTGCACGTGTCTTATGCTTCAAAATTGCAATGAATGATTCTATTGAAATTATTTATCTCTTATTGAATACTTAATAATTTTGTCATCATCAAAAAAGGAAAGATTGTTTACCTTATATTGATTTTGATGAAACACAAAAATTAAGTATTATACTAATATCATTTCTATCAAGTTTAATCTATTTCAGGATTACTCATCATGAAATCATACACTTCCTCTAACCCAAGGTATATTATGATTCAAAATGAAAGGTATTATAGGTATTGTATAAATATGCTTGTAGTAATTATATTATTCTTTAATAAACTTGAGTTTTACAGTCACTAGACGATTTTCATACGTTTCATATTTATGGTTCATTCGACAAAAACTTTCAAGTTTAATTATATTTACATTGTCTTGAACTGGATTCAATTATCTTATAAGTTCTTATTTATAACTCTATGCCATTTGGAATCAATACTGGATTTTGTCCTTGAACTACCTATCTTCAGTTGGATGCCTGTTGATTGAATCTTGGATTGTCAATCTTTGATTTGAAACACTAGATTCCGTTTGCCTTTGGTTGGATGCTTGTTGGCTTGTTGATTTTTCAAATTGGCTTGTCAATCTTTGTTACCTTTCGACTGGCTCCCTGTGCTTCAAATTTCAGCATGCTAGTTAATGGGTTGGCATGCTAATTTTATTTGGCTCTCTGTCGGCTCCCTGTGCTCCATATTTTGGCATGCTAGTTTTTGGAATAGCATGCTAATTTTCCAAGACGTTCAAGGCTGGCTCTCTGTACTTCATACCTTGGCATGCTAGTTTTTGGAATGGCATGCTAACTTTCAAAGCCTTTATGTCTGGCTCCCTGTACTACATATTTTGGCATGCTAATTTTTGATTTGGCATGCTAATTTTCTAACTCCTTCAGCTGATGGCTTTTGGGATCAAAAGTTGGAATGTCAACTTTTTTCATTTGGCTTGCCGGTTTCGTTGCTCCTTCGGCTGGTGACTTTTGGGATCAAAAGTTAGAATGCCAACTTTTTTCTGGCTTGTCGATTTATGGATTTTGGGATGATATTCATGTGAAATTCAGATGTTCTCTTTGTTGTTACTGTTTCGAACTTCATTCCATCGTTTCTATTTGTTGGAACAGATAATGTTGCTGGTGCTCTCTCTCTCTCTTCTCCATTTTATAACGGTTAAGCAACGGCTATATTTTTTTTCTTGTTGGTTATAAATTGTGCTGTTGAACAGTGTTTCAACAGTGATTTTTTTGGGAAAAGAAAAGAAGAAAAATATCAGTAAAAATATTGAGAGAAATATTATTTGAAAGAGAGACTTATTAGAGATGTTTTGGAGTATTGCATTGATTATTAGAGGTGTTTTGGAGTATTGCATCTCTTTTGCTTGATTTTCCATTCGTTGGTCCATTCCTTTTCTTTTTTTGGTCATCTCTTTTCTTATTCTTTAGGGACCTTTTGAATTTTTTGATGAGCATGGCTAGTTGTTTATCTTCTTCACTTTCCTTATTATTTTCTGCATCATAATGATTTGTTAGGGTAGAGGATTTTAAGGCTATATTTCTTTTTTTCTTTTTCTCTTTTCCATTCTTCCTTGTGAGCTCACAAACCATGAGGGACTCAAGAAGCCAATGTATGCTTAGCTTTGTATGGTCTTTAGCCTCAATAATTATAGTGATCTTGGGCTCCTATGCTTTGGGTAATGACCTAACAGATTTGTGAGCATTAAAATGCCTGCAAATTTAGTTATTATATTTGAGATGGACTCTTCCCATCTCATCTTGAAAAATTTATAATTATGAAATAAAATACTAAATTTAGATTCTTTAACTTGATTAATACTATCATGAATAACTTCAAGTTTGTCTCATATTTCTTTAGCAATCTCACATGTTCAAACTTTATTAAACTCATTTGCCCCCAAGCCATACTAGAGGATATTCGTGACTTTAGCATTTACTTGAAGAGCTCCTAAGTCCTCTTCATTGAGATATTGTTCCTCTTTGAGAACTCTAAATCCATTCACGTCTTTAGTAGGGGTTATATAACTATGAGCTATAATTCTCCATGCATCATGTTTATAGCTTGGATAAAGACTCTCATCCTAACCTTTCAATACTTATAATTTGCTTCATTAAATAATGGAGGCTTATTAATGGATTGACTCTCACTAAAGCATGAATTCACATAGTTGCCATAGTCTTTTTTTCTTGATGGTTAGGTCAATGTATTGAACACCACACTTTGATACAAACTATAGGCCCAAAGGCAACCTAAAAGGAACTATGAATTGGGTTTAATAAATTTCGAACTAAAGCTTAAGTAACAAATATCTAATTGAAAACAGTGTAAGATGTTCAATATAAGAACAAATAAATATAATTATAAATAATTAAAAAAGGAATAAAGTAAACAAGGAAAAATTTTTATAGTGGTTCAGTACTCCTTATCTACTTCTACTCTCAAATATTCCTTTTTAAGAATTCTACTAAAACCAATCTTCTTTCAATGGGTAAAAGATCAAACCCTTGCACTTCTCCTTTCCATATGCTAACAAGAAACCCTTTACACCTCTCCTTTTTATGGGCAAATAAAGAATTCTCACAATAGAATTTTGGGGATAACAAGATAACTCTCAATCACTCTCAAAAAATATAGATATTTCAATGAGGCTCTAAACTTGATTTAAGAAGATTTGCAAGTGGAAGCTCAAGATCAAGACTTTACTAGATGTATTCTTTTCTAACGTAGTGATTTCACCCTTAATTATGTGCCAACAATTGAAATAAGCCCTTCAATTTATAAATTTCTCTAAGATATAATCATTATAGTGCTAGTCAGCAGATTAACAATTATTTGAGATTCGACCATTGGGTTACACAATATCAAGCGATCTACAAGACCATAGAAAATGATCGACCATTTTATGTGCCATGGCGGCCTGTACATAAAGCAATCAACCACTCTCCCTTGGGTGATCCATTAGACCTTAAGTACCAGTACTAAACCACTAAGACACTGTGCTGATTGACCAGATCCTAGCTAGCCAATTATACCAACCTTTAGTTAACCGATATATATATATATAGTTTCAAATATTTGACTTTTTTTTTTTCCAATTTATCTTGATCTAAAACTTTTCTTATTTGATTTACAGTTTTAAAATATATCTTAAGCCTTGTACAATATCCTCTTACTAAGTTTTACAAGAGTTATTTTTAAAAAAATAAAAGCTTTTAATTGAAGTTTCATAAAATATTCTTATCAGGCAATCTCCATTCAAGCATTGATGATTTTTAATTTTGTGCTTGTTCTTCTCTGAGACTTTAAAGTCTTATATGCCATTTGGGGTGAATGATTTATTTGTTATATATACTTTACGTGATCCAAGTCTATGCTGGATGATAATCGATCATGTTTGAGTTCAAATACGGCCTATTTATCATTATAAACTCAAATATGACATTAAAATATAATGTAATTGAACTCCAGGTTCAACAAAGAGATCAGAAACAATAGTATCTCCTGTCTTTCACGTCTTCCTATGAAATTCTTGGGCTGTGAAAGAATGCTTCCATTTCATCTGTAAATGAATGCCCGACTATGAAAGCATACTATTCAGCTAGCTAACTAGAAGGATGAGAGAACATTCAAGAACATCATCAAGAGCCCACATCAAGGAAAGGCCCTGAAAATATGAATAACGAACGCACTTACGAAAACCATGTAGTCGATCCTCTTGTCCGCTTGAACTTACTGACTTCTTTCAGCACCATCACTTAATATGTTTCTTCCGCCGGATCAACGACGAGCTAAAGAGACTAACCATGCCTTGACGCATGAAGGTCCTTTCTTCTGGACGTTTAGGTAACTATCCGAGTCGCTTCGACGTAGCCAGTTATCATTGCACTACAACTCTCGATTCGGAGTATCTCTTGTGCCGTTGAGTTAATTAATTAATTGGCTCCACAACTCGACTTGAGGTATCCTCCCTCGTCGATTGCATCTGCGGAGAGTTTGTTCTCTTCTGTGCTAATTCTGGTGGTATACACAGGCTAATAATGAATGCCATCTGACCCTCCAACATTCATCTCTTCTTCATGCAAGGACATACATCTCTTCTTCCCCTGGTCATCCATGGTTATTTCACTGTCAACGTGTAAAGTTTTGCTGCAATTAAGATGGAAGCCGCACGTAGCAGACGGTAACGCTCTCATCTCATCTCATCTCATCTCATATAAGAGGGCCATCACATATCTTAGACATATTACTTTTTGTGCCCTTTTTTTTCGCCCCTTGAAAGCCATTTTCTTTGTTTCATTCGGGAATATCTCAACTTATGAGATTAATGAACAATCGCTGAAAATATGCATATTATAACAAACAGTGTTCATATCTAGGATAAAATTTAATTACTTTTCTCCTGGTTGTCACCTTATTAGACCAAAAGAACTGAACTGCAAGTGTACCATAGTCTTGTACGAATTCAAACTTAGAAAATGGTATAGTGTACCAGACAACCACGACTCCATTCAAAGAAGAGAGAATCAGCTATAAAAGTTCACAAGTTCATAAAACTAGAAGAGTTGACAAGTTCATAAAACTAGAAGAGCGAATCAGCTATAAGTTCACAAGTTCACAAGTTCAAATTATTGGGAAATCAATTGAACTGAGTTGGACTGCAGCGCACCAAAGACAAACCAACATTGCATACTACTAATTTTATGGACGCTAACTCAACCACCAACAACATGAAGTATCAGAAAAGAAGATGCAATTGCTAACCACACTGACTGCTCAATTTCCTATTTCAACTGCAATTAGATCTTAACCGCAAACGTAAAACCCTCCTTCGCCAGTTGTTCATGGTCCCCTGCTGGTGGCTGAAGCCTTGCTACGTTGGCTATGGCCTTGTTTTCCTCTGCAGATCCGCCTTCCAGAAAAGCCCCTACCACCTTGCCATCTTTGATCCAGTAAGAACCAAACTTCGGTTTAGCTGATGCAGGGTCATTGTCACCAAAGAGAACAGTGTCTCCAACATTGTCTCCATAGAATTGCCATGACAGATCAAAAGCACGAGAGTAGAAAAACGGAAGGTAGTCATATTCCTCAATATCTTTTCCATCTTCACTAGCCTTGATTGCCTGATAATGACGGAAAATCATAAACTTAGCAGCAAACCATCCAACTTGCATGCATTGCAGTCACTACAACTAATTGAAAGACCGCTAGAAAAACATATCTATTGGAAAAGTGATTACCTTAACAGCTTGTTCAGCTGATTTTCTGGCATGATCAACATGCTCCACTCTTCTCAAATCGTTGTACAGTTTTATGGGGAAGGTTGCTACATCTCCCACAGCATATACCCCAGGAACACTTGTTCTAAAGAAACCATCAGTCTGCAACCAAAAAGACCAGCTAAAGATTCTTTAATGTCAAGACTAAAATCAATCTCAACCAGTGGCTAGATAGATTATGGACCAACACTTTCCATATATTGAAATTTTTTATATTTCTAATATAATTGCTAGCTTCTTTCTGTCACTTCTATGTAAACATTTCTTGATGGATCACAAACTTCATGAGGACCAGAAGAAAAGGAAAAGGAAGGATAAAACATCCTCTTAAGGTAACTTCAGAAGAGATTTTTACCTTGATTCCACCTTTCTCCTCAGCAACTTGGCCTTTAAAAAGTGTTGTAAGAGGCCTTCCACCAACACCAACAACTACAATATCAGCATCAAGAACTCTTCCATCCTTTAACTTCACTGATGTTACCTGATCAATATAAATCATGCAGTCACATATCAACACAGAACACACGCGCTGAAAGAGACATTCTACTAGTAGAGGATCCAACAAGCTCATGTAACTTACATCACTATTCACATTAGAGTCAAATCCAACAGCTACTGTGCCTTTAATTATTTTGATTCCCTTAACGCATAATAACCCTCATAGAAAGCAGCAATGCCTGTTGTAAAAAGCCGAGGCACTGCAAGAAACAAGAATTGATGAAAATATTCAGGTATGCAACGATCCCACAGAACATGACTGGTTATTTTGAATAAACAAGTTTTTTTTCTTTGTATAATGATGTGACCTTAGACCTTTAACTGATCAAATAAATTTGATAACTAGAAAGGGCTCAGTTTGCAGTCACAATATTTGCCATTTTATTCATAATTATATATTCAGTTTAACCAATTGTTCTTGGTGAATGGAAAACTGGTGATGTAGCTTCTATATATTATGATAAAATTTCATATGGAGGAAGCAAAATGAAACTTACTGCACCAAGGCTCGGGGTACACCATTGTGACATCCAAATTGTTAATCCTCAATGCAGCTCCAAGTTCAAGACCAATGTATCCTCCTCCAACAATCACAGCCTTTCCATTCTTCTTCGCTTGTATTGCTGCCACCAGCTTATCAGCATCATCAATCTCCCTCAGATAAAATATATTATTGGCATCTGCTCCTTGAACACCAAAGTCAGAAAGCCTTATAACCTACATAAGGGGGGGGGGGAAAAATCTAGATCAACAGTGAAGGCATGCCATGCTGCAGTTCTTTGACTATGAAAAAGAATTTCAATAGAAAAGAACCTTAGGTCAGGAGATAAACAGCACCAGAAGCATACCACATATATATATATATATATATAATCTCGTTCCATGATTGAAAGAAATGACAGTATAAAGAATGTGATAGTAATTTTTTGGTCTAGTTTTTACAAACATATAAACTCCGCCAAGGCCAGTCCCAAGCCCAGGTAAAGGAGGGTTGCATTAGGTAACTGATAGCCAGCGTAAAACCCCGTCAGAACCCTTAGAGCAGAGTGAAGGAAGCAGATTCATGTACCCCATGTAGTTGGGAAAAGTCTTAGATGAGTTGAGTTATTGAGTTGAGTTTTTACAAACATACAGTGGAACCAGTAGCAATGATCAAAATATCATAAGTGAACGTTGCACCAGCAGCACTTGTCAATGCCTTTGAAGCAACATCAGCTTTCACTATTTCCGTGCTGAGTAACAGCTCTATGCCTGCAGTGACAAATATGTTGCAGTAAATAATATATAAAAAAGATTAGGTTTGAGTTGAAGACCCTAAGTAGTTTGGGATTAAGGCTCACTCGAGTTGTTAGAAGCAAAATTAAGTATATAACCACAATTGAAACGACAAATGAAAACTGTTACTAATGCTTAAGTCAATAAAGGTATTACCATATATATTATCTGCACACACACCTCAGCTACCACGTCTGTTCTCAAATGTCCATATATGCTATAACTAGAAAATAATATTAGCATAAAATATGAGGAAGCAATGTTCACCTTTTTCTGAATACCATTCAGGAAGAAGCCTTTCTCCTCCACTTCCAACACATGCATGAAAGCCTGGAAGCCTTGCAGCACCTGCAAATTAGAAACACAAAAATTGTAAATACAGAAACTAAAAAGCATTGAGATGAAAAATGGTTGCTATTTATAAGAACAAGTTGTTTGAATAGCCAAAACTTCTTAACTCAATGACAATAAAACTGATATAGACCAACAAAGAAAAATGAAACAAGTAATTGCACAGAGATATATAGTTATGCATACAGTTACAACTGCTCCTGGATGTAATTATTTTTAAGATACATTAAGCAAGGGAGGATCTTTCAGGGAATAGGGAAGGCCAAGCAACCCCTCCAAAACCACCCCCCATTGACCCCCCACCCAAAAAAAAAAAAATCAGAAACCACAGCCCGTGCCATGTGCAGAAACCCACCTTCTCACATGAGACCAAGCACCACTCGGAAACCCTCCTTCCCACACGCCTAAAAAAAAAGGAAAAATCTATCACAGCATATATATATATATATATATATATAAGCATATTTTCAAAAAAAAGAAGGTTGATTCTTGCGGCTACAAGTGAGATAGAGTCACTTCAAATGGGGCGTAGCCATGTAGGCAATATTTCTCTCATTTTTTTGAGAAGAGGAGAAAGGCGTAAACTTGGCCCCAAAAAAAAAAAAATGGAAGCAACTTGCTTCTAAATTCTTAGGAAGCAATTATTAAATGAAATCCTATTCAAAGTAATTAAATAGAGTTCCATTCCAAGTGCAGAAGCAATTGAATGGAGTCCTATTCAAAGTGGAGTCCTATTCCGCGGAGTTTATTTTATATAAAAAAATTACTACTAATAGAAATATAGATAAAAAAATTTAAAAGAATGAGCCATGATATAAAAGAAGGGCTAAAGGCTAAAGGAGAAAAATACAGTAGAAAGAATAGGGAAGGAAACTATGTTTATTCAACAAGATCACAGTGAGGTGAGTATCTTTTTCTTTTCTTTTTTTTCTCCTCCTAACATATTGGTAAAAAATCAAAATTGAAAGCATTTTATCCATTAATTTTTTAATAAAATAAATTTTATTTTTTTTGTAGAATAATTATTTGCAAAGTTATTGCTTGAAATTTGGAGACAATATTGACAGGCTTGGATTTGAAATAATAAAGTACAAAAACTTCTTTATATAGTGAAATTAATTATATATGATTATTACTTACAAAAGAATTTATTATAAGTTTTTTCCATCCTTGGATCCATATGGATTCCAGAGCCACTCATCTTTTTCACTTTTTTCATCTTTAGGATTTGTGAACCATATGAATTCAAAGATGATAGAGGTAACCGGATCTAAGGTTGGATATATTCGAATGTAACCAAGTTTACCTATATATATATATATATATATATATATATATTCAATTATCTATGATTCATCATTTTTTGGGTTAATTCTAGCACAAATCCACTTTAATCATTGAACATATAATTCTTTCATTTTTATATGGTATTTGATGATAAATCTTTTTTAGGTTATATGATTTTTTTATCTACAAAAATATATTCATACGCAATATACAATTTTAAACATATACTACTACTTTTATTCTGAACCCCTCAAAAGTCAAAATAATGTTCCCAAGGTCCATCACTAACAAGAAGACGATTAAACAGGGTTGCACCAACAATTCTAGTGATCACCACATTTAAATTTGACCATATATCCAAAAAAAACCAAACAATGGGCAAGAAAATTCTAATATTTTACTGCACGTGCATCAACGAAGCATATTTAACAGTAAAATTGACAGCATATAAAGCTAAATAAACTGATAAAATGGAATCAATCTACCATATGGTTGGGACATGGCTTTTAAGAGGGAAAAAAGTAAAGAGTATTAGTGCAATTCACAAGTTAAAGAGCTGGAATTCACAGATAAATAATCCCATATATCATAGTAAAAATTAATTGGCAATTGCACAAGCAAATTGTTGCAAGAAAATAGTATACCAAGAGAACCTCACACACATTAAAGGATATCATCATCAACAATTTTCAAAATATGACCTACCTTGAGGGAAAAGATAACCCTTGCTAAGTGCTGGACGCTCATAAGGAGCCACCTGAAATATAAGGTCTTGGTAAGAATCACGTGACTTTGAGCATGCAAAACAAAATTAAGGTGTCCAGACAGAGAAATTATAAAGAAAACATTGGCAATGATTGACACAAGATCCACTGGAAACAAAAAAGAATTTATATATGAAAATTGGAAAAATTCATGAAAAGCCAACTTAACGCACAGAAAGATAAATCAACTTGAAGCACAGAAAGATAAAACTCTAAGTTCTGCCTTGAATAAAATTTCAGCTGGTATGATCAGGTCAAATGTTCACACTGCATGCTCTTCTACTTAATTAACTGCAAATTTCTATGGAATTTTACAGATAATCAGGATGGACTGTGGGGAAGCATGTTACATCATCTTGTAAAATGAAAGTTAAACAATCTCACCTTTACAGTAAGAATCTATTTGGCTTTCTCAAAATCAAGACAAGAAACATTCAAAGAATCGAATGAAATTCTCAAACACCTGTAAGAAGTTCATGCCTCATTGTTCAGAATTGCAAGACAATATGCAGAGAATGTTGTCGTACATAACTAAGAACTTTCCAATTATAGCGTGATAATATATCCACCAGTTCATGTATGTGGCCTGGTTCTTGAAAATATGGCTAGGTGTTGCAACCAAAATAAATGAAATAATAACAAAAAGCAAGGTTCGGCATCTCAGTAACAAACCCCATAGAGGTACCACATGTAGGTCAGTTCAATGTATCGATACAGTACAATATATCTAATATGGAGCGGTACACACTGATATAACATACCATGCCAAAAGGCCCTCTATTTCCAAAGAAATAGCCTAGTGCACTTTTTATTATGTGAAATTAGCATCACGGTTTTCTGTACTTGTAGCCAGCACATCAGTTAGGTAAGCAGTAGTAACTTCAAGATTTTGATCAACTACAGGTCTGTCCAGGTTTTAATCAGTGAGATCAACTCACTAGAAGGAAAGGTGAGAAAAAAAGTAAAAGGGAAAACTAAAGGGAATTCAAGTATGCAAGTGAAGATGAACAAAAGTTCTTAGTACTGATGTTATGTTGTAATTCTCATCTGAAGCAGAACACTACTTTCAAGAAATGATCAATTTAAATGAGACGCCCCTCTAGGTTACAATTGAATAAAATATAGTAGCTTCTTACGAAGTTTGTATGCAATACACCACTATTAACCTCGCAAAATATTTAGGCATGCAAAGCAAGAACTTTTGCAAACACAAAGTTATTTTGACCAATCATATAGTTTTCCAATAGCATGCGGGTTGAACTGAATGGAACCAAAAGAAAGTGGAATATTTTACAACCATTAGTAAGCATTAACAAGCACATGATTCTGAATTTCCTCAGAATTGTGCATTTGTGAGAGATGCATTTGCATTACAACTGATTTTAAGGTTTAGAAGCCATTATTCATTTGGTAAAACCATCAAAATAGAGATGGGAAAAGAATATATATATATATATATAACAGCAGAAGATATGTTAACGATAACTGGTCAATACAGCATGTAATTTTTCTATTGAAGCATCATAACTTCTATCAAATGAAATAAGAAACCATCAAAACAAGCAAAAGAGCTGTCAATTTCACCTTTTATAGATCCAAGTAAACACGATTAAAACCTTAAAAAAAATAATCATCTAATGCAATAAAATGCAACACAACAAATAGACCATCACATGCAGTAATCTAGAAACACCTGAGACATTTAAAAATCAAAAAAAAAAAAAAGACATACCGCCTCCTTTGATATGATTGCCAGCTCTCCTGGCTTGACACCTAGCTTCGCAAACTCCCTTGCGGCATAACCCTGCACATACAAAAACAAAAGGCTTAATTTTTGGCATATAAGAAAACAAAACAGCAAGGAATCCTCCCATCTACACCGGTGCAGTTGACTATTTAATCACCCGGATCTCAAGCAAATTGAAGAAAAATTCTAAATCTACGACGCTTTCAAATTCGCAACACCATCCTGAATTAACAAAAGTAAGGGGCCCTAAGATCAGAGAAGACCATCAATCAAGAAGGAAACTTCCAAATTCACGCATGATTACAACTCGGTACCCAAGCGAGAGACTGAAACACCAATAGCATCGGTAATAGACGCTAAAAAACAAGACGAAAAGAATCGAACATGAAACGAAGCATCGGATCAAGAAATCGGGCGAAAAGAAGTCGAGGAAGAGGAGATCCAGACCCACCGCTGCTACGCCGCCGCCGAGGATCAGGTACTTGAAGTGCTTCGCCGCCATGGAATGATCGATCCCGGAGAAGAGAGAGGGAAAATGGACGAAAACCCCACAAGAACAGTTCAATAGATGGAACAGACGGGAGGAGTGCAGGAGCTGAGAATCTGGGAGCGAGTTGGGATTATTATTATATATAGAAGGCCGCCCAACTGGGGTTTGGTCGCGGCTGCTCTCGCCGAAATCCTCAGCCGTCGAGCTCCACGCGAAGGACACTGGGGCCGTCCATCACCAATGGCGACTCGCTGACCACGATACCCAGCTATCTACCAAAAATGAGTACTTGGATTCAATGGTTACGGAAAATCAAATGAGACCATCGTTCACGTCTCCGTGCTTACCATTTTAGAATTTGGATATCGATTACCGGCGACCAGTGTTGTCCAGCCGTAGCCGTGTCATCTTGGGACATCCGACTCCGCGATAGGCGCATGTCATACAGTTATCGTCTGATCAGCAGTGACACTTACGGACAGCTATATATTGATGGTGATCAATATAAACGAGGTATCCCGATTATTCTCGTCTATATATATATATATATATATATATATATATATATATATTGATACAAACAGGCGATCACACAAGTCTAGTGCAAATCATCCCAAATACATCAGAATACAAAATTTGCAATAAAACAGAAGGACAGGATTTTCCAGCCTCCATAATCAAAAATCAGCATGCTGAGCCACAGAGGCCGCCGCCCAGTCAGCAGCTGAATTGGCTTCTCGGTAAATATGATGGATCTGAGCAGTATCTACTTTCGGTAAGATGGACCATATATCCCTGAGAATCGAATTAGTGGGGGCTTCGCGAGCATTCTCCTTCCGTAGCCACCTAATGACCGTTATCAAATCACCCTCGATCACTAGTCTATGAGCATGAAGAGTCTGATAAGCAAAAGTAATAGCAGCTCAAGCAGCATAAAGCTATGTCATAGGGATAGAGGAATCAAGGGTACCAAATCCACCAGCAGCCAGCATATGACCCTGAGGCCCACGAATGATGAAGGCTGAACCAGCAAATCTTCCGTGGACACTCCCATCAAAATTGATTTTGACGAACCTTGGAGGAGGGCATCCCAGGAAATGAAAACGTACACCGGTTCGCTGCCAAAGCAGCAGGGGAACCCCAGAGGCCAGAGGAGTCAAAACCAACCGCTTGAATAGCACGGGCACAGTCCGCAGACAAAGATCTAATCTTCCTCACAATCCTCTGAGGAGAGATAAAGTCTTCCGAGAATATAAGCTGGTTCCTTGATAACCAAATCTGATATGCCGTGGTCGCCCAAAGACCACATTTATGCTGAGGGGCCATCCGGAGATCATAAAAGAAGAAAGAACGAGGAGAGCCAGAAGCATCCACTCTGCTAACATAACCCATCAGATGCCAAATCCGTCTAGCTCTAGGATAAATGAAGATAGCATGATCAGTAGACTCGTCCTCCAAACCACACAGAGAGCATATCGGCTGGATTGGCACACCCCTACGAGAGAGCATTGCACTCGTCGGAAGGCAATCCCAAAGAAGCTTTCAGATAAACAGCTGAACCCTGGAAAGAGAGGAAAGAGACCAAATCCAAGCAGCATCCTTAGTGCACTGGGGCTGAGGCCTATAAAACTTTATAAGGTCCCTGAGAGGGGCCCTAGAAAGAGAGGATCTCTGCCATAGCCTGACATCAGCCGAGGGACTAGAAATAAGAGGAATCGAAAGGATCCGCTGAGAGAGTTCCTCACCAAAGAAACAACTCACCATGGGAGTATACCAGGACGAGGAATCATGAGAAATCAAATCCTTAACCCTCAAATCAGTGGGGACATCAATACTGATAAAAGAGGGCCACCGAGATAGAGAGAGCTAAAAAATCCAAGAATCCTGAATGTCATCAATGGAATGACCATCACCAATCATCCAAGAGATATTCTTTAGGATAGAGTCACCATACTGACACACCTCCTTCCAAAAGAAGAAGCACCCCCGGGCGGCAATATGTGCTCCCCAGACTTCCAATCACCATATCTCGTATGCATCACAGAGCTCCAAAGACTTTGCAGTTCCAAGAGGAACCGAGAAGCATGTCTAGCCAACAGAGCTTGACGTCTAACCAACAGGGATTGGATTTCGAGGCCACCTTCTTGAATTGGCATACAAATTGTGTCCCAAGAAAGAAGATGGGTGCCATGCCCATCTTGCATAGATGCCCATAGAAAATCTCTGAAGCAGCTCTCAATCCTCCTTAGACAAGTAGTCGGGATGGCCGCATTCAAAAGCATAGATAAACCAGTGACCTGCCAACCCTCAATACGCTGGCAAACACGTCTCTCGAGATCATCAAAGTCAGAACAACGGGGCTGTCTATCGGTCATGAGGATCCCCAAATACATAAATCGGTCAGTCTGAGTAGATATACCCAATAAATTGATAATAGCTTCTCTGGTGCATCTGAAAGTCTTCGGGCTGAAATAGATAGAAGACTTAAGAAGGTTGACCTTCTGCCCCGAAGCTTGACAATAATGCTGAATAATGGAATCGAAGGAGGCCGCATTATTTATAGAAGCCTGACCCAGAAGAATGCAATCGTCGGCAAAGAGAAGATGAGAGACGGAAGGGCCCCCATCCCCCACCATAAAAGGGACTATCCTCCGATTAAGCTGAGCCTAATGGAAAGCTCGAGAAAGATCATCCACTGCCAAAATGAACATAAGGGGGGATAAAGGGCACCCCTGACGTAGCCCCACAGATGAATGAAAGAACTCAGTCTGGCTCCCATTAATGATCAGAGAGAAAGAAGGCCTCTGAATACAAGCCATAACCCACTCAATAAACAACTCGTCGAATCCGAACTCCTGAAGAGAACGGTGCAGGAAGGGCCAACTCAGTCTATCATAAGCTCTCTCCATATCAAGCTTAACAACCATAAGACTCCATCTGGCAGGGGCTCTATGGAGATCATGCATAAATTCCTGAGTGATGAGGACGTTGTCCGAGATAGAACGGCCTCTAATGAACGCCCTCTGTTCCACAGAAATAAGACGGGGGATAATCACACGGAGGCGGCTGGCTAAAAGACGAGCACATACCTTGTACAAAGTAGTACATAGACTAATTGGCCTACAATGCTGAGGAAGAGAAGCATCCGAGCGCTTGGGCATAAGAGTAATAAGAGTCTGATTCCATTCAACCGGAATGCGCTTCAATTGGAAGACAATCTGGATAGCCTGAACTACCTCCTGCCCAACAATATCCCAATAGTGATGGAAAAAGAAGAGCGGAAACCCATCTGACCCCGGGGCCTTATCCGGACTGAGCTCCCAAAGGGCCCGACGAACCTCCTCCACATAGATCGGCCTGATAAGCATATCATTGTCTGAGGGAGAAGCCTTCCTGGAATCAGAAACCGGAATGACCAGAGCCTCATCACCAGTGGACTTAGACCATCTAGACTGAAAAAAGTGAAGAAACTGAGTCCGAATAGACTAGATGTCCTCCTGATAATTCCCCTCAGCATCAGCTACCCTCTGAATCTTATTAGCAGCCTGCCTCTTTAGAGTAGTCTGGTGGAAGAATCTGGTATTGCGGTCCCCTTCACGGATCCACTGAACCATGGACCTCTGTCTCCAATATAACTCCTGCTGCCGAAGAAGGGAGTGGTGATGGGCAAGATTCTTGCGCAGCAAGGAGAGATCAGAATCCAAAAGAAATCCATCTCGATCCTCCTTCACCTGAATGGCACTTATAACAGCTTCAGCCTTCTCCACCTACCTAACCAGATCCCCAACTTCCAGTCTGTTCCATCTGGAAAGTCTACGTCTGGCCAGCATAAGACTGCGAGATAACTGATAAACCGCATTACCCCTGATAGGAAGGTGCCAAATCTGAGCAATAATAGACCGAGCAGCTGAATGGAACGTCCAGAACTGCTCGAATCTAAACTACTTCTTCTGACACTGATCAACCTCCGTGGATATAAAAATAGGATAGTGATCAGAGGCGATCCTCGGGAGGTAAGAAATAGATACAGCATGATACTTTTGAAGCCATTGAACAGTGGCCAAAGCTCTATCCAATCTCTCCCAAACACACGTTGTCCCCTGCCGATTGTTACGCCAAGTGAATTGGGGCCCGAGTATCCCAAATCCATCAGCCCAGAAGACCCAATGAATGACCTAAATTCAATGATACCAGCAGAGCTAGTGACTCTTCTGCCCCCCCCACTTCTCACTAGCCTCGATGATACATTTAAAATCCCCAGCAATAATAGAAGGAATCCCTTGAGCAAGGAGGGAAGTGAGCTCGGACCAAAGGACCCGTCTATCGCGGTAATCCATACTGACGTATACCGCCAATAGGAGCCAGAGGTCAGAAGACCCTTCAGAGACAACAAGGCTGATCTGCTGGTTACACTGATGAAACGCATCAATCGTGACTGCAGAGTGATGCCAAATGGCCAGAATACCTCCAGACAAACCCTTAGCCTCCACCGCATAAGAAGACCAAGATCGAGCAATCTGTCTCCGAAACCACGCCAGACTATCACCCGACAATCTAGTTTCTAACAGAACACATATATCAAAATTATATAGCTGCATCATTCTACCAAAAGAGGAATGGAATGAGGGCTTATTAGCACCTCTAACATTCCAAATTAAGATCTTCATTAATTAACTGAAGGAAGATGGACCCCCTGGTCCTCTACCAAAAGCTGTCAGATTGGCACCCTGCAGACCGAGGACCTCCCTCAGTATTCTGAATGGGGCTAACCTGCAAAGCATCTGGATCAACATCAATGTTCCCAGAACCCTGGCCAAAGGAATCATCAGAGGATGCCTCACAATCCTGGACCATAGGCTATCCGAGTTGGCCAACACCACCTCCTGACCAGTGAATCCTGGGCACCCGAAGGGCTGGGTCATACTAACCAAGGAGGGAACGATATCCACTCTACATTTGAGCTTATTGCCCTTACCTTTCCCTTTCCTCTTCTCCAGTTTGAAGATAGACCTAGGAGACAAACTATCAACTGGTCTGGCCCGCTTGAGGGGGCCCTAAAATATATCCCTACTCTCCAATTGGCCCCCTTCACTGGAAGCCAAACCCAGAGAGGCAAAAGGGTTGATAGACACCAGGGATTGGGATAGCTAAGATTCAGAGAGCCCAGCATTAACCATTTTCAGCTTCTCCCTTACTGTTCCTTTAAAAATGACATGCGCCTGATAAACCGGCACGGCCACAGTTGCAGAGGCTTCCTTCTCCCCTCCCTCAATGTCCATCCTCTGCTTCCCTTTAACTGAACCCTTCAAAGCAACCTTGGAAGCAAAGGCTTCCTTCTCCCCTCCAAACAATGATGGACCGAATCAACCTTTGAAGACCCAGGGGGACGACGCTGACTCACCTTCAACGGCATCTTCCATCCCGCTTCAGGCTTGGATCCGCTGGAGCTGGCTGAGGAGCAAATAGGGAGCAGAGGCAGTAGTAGAAGCCTTAGACACAGGAGCCACAACACTCCTCCGCTGACGAACCGCCACCATCCACGGCCCAAAAACGAACCTACTGGCTGAATCCACCTCCTCAACCAAGGCCGACGGCGAACACTGCCCTTCCAAATGCAGAGACCCACAATTTCGACATATCCCTTCCATATATTCATATACAAACTGCTGCCAAAAGGGTCCCTGAATCCCCTGAACCCGGATTCCAGGCCAAAGAGGACAATGAAGCTCAACTTGGATCGCCACCCTCGCGAAGCCTCCTCTGTTCTTTGACAGCGTTGCAACATCAACACAGCAGAGGGTACCCGCTGGCTCCGAGATTACTCTGAGAATATCCTCCCTCCAGAACTCCATTGGAAGATTGGGCATCCTCACCCATAGCAGCACCGAGGAGACGAAGTCCTCAGCCGGAAAGAATTCTGGACGCCAAGCTTCAATCTCGATAATTTGGCCATTAATTACCCACGGCCGATTGAGAACCAGTTCACAAGACGCTGAATCTTTGAAGCGGAAGATGTGGCAGCGAGAGGCGAGACTGACAAGGGCGATAACACCGGGAATACCAGCTCGTCTGAACTCCCTGATGTAGGCTTTAGCCGGCACCCATTTGAGGAAGGAACGGGCAATTACAGCCCTCTACTACCATCCCACCATCTCCTCCTCCAGCATCGACACCGGAACCCTAACCACCTCCGAAAATCTAGACTCCAACCTCGCCACCTCCGGAGAAGGAGACGACGAAACCCATTTATACCCATACTCGCAACCTTCCTCTGGGGAATCCCATCCTCCTTATTCCCATCAGAAGCCATAGGAAGAGAAGGGGAGACAGGACGAAGGACAGATGAGGAGCAATCAGCTAGGCGATGACCATTGCCGGAGATCGGGGAAGAAGATAGCCGGATCCGAATCTTAAAGCACACCACACAGAAGAACCAGAGAACAGCTCTCACGAATTTTTCAGCAGTCTATAATTACTTTCCCTAATTCTCACTAAAAATCTTTTCATCTCCCGGACTGCTCACAGATTACTTGAGTAAAATATAATGTTGAGTAAAATATTATATCCTAGTATATTTAAATTAGTCAACAAAATGCTTTTGCAATGGTTAAAAATATTTTTTAGATGATTTTAAAACATTTGATAAAAGTTTTCAAATATTTTTTTAGCTTCAGAAAAATTAGAAAAAAGTTTATTAGGAAATACTTCAATTTCAAACTTTTGAATAAAGACCCGATCTAAGATGTTATGAAAGTTTTATAAACTAAAAATTTTATAAAAAAATTTAAAAATAACAAGTTTAAAATACAAAAACATTGATATTCAGCATTAAATTATAATAATATCATAATATTTAAAATATTATATTATCTTTTATAAGAAATATGTATTTTTTATTTATTATATTATCTAGATTAAAATATTAAGATTTATAATACTAAAATATTTATAATAACATATTTTAATATAAATAATTAGATAATTAAAAGTACTATTTTTATCATTCAAAGTTCTTTTTTTTAGTTTGATTATCAAATGGAGATTAAACTTTTGCATGACTTAAAATAATACAGTAATAAATAGTATAACTTTTTAAAGCTTTACTTATAAAAGTTTTAGTGCCCAAAACTCTATCGAGAAAGGAAAAGTCTTTGTACGCTCTAGCTTGCATTGAGCGCGGTGATTCGCCATCATGGGTTTGTGCGTCTGCGATGCAGGATCCACGAGCGATCCTCTCAAAGCGAGCCCGCGCTTGAATGAATCATCATGTCCGCAGATCATCATGCATCGAAAGCAATGTACAAAGACTTTTTCATCGAGAAAAGCTTTACAATTTAAAACAATGGCACATGGGCTTCTATAATATGTGCTTCAAATTGTAGAGTTATTTTCTTTAACAAATACTCTTAAGGATGTTTTTTTTTTCAGGTAGCTCCAAGAACACTTGTTTCCATAAATAGAAAAAAGGAAATAAAAACACCTAAAGAGCATTTGTTAATATGATCCATTTAACCCTATTCCAATATTGGGGTACAGCTAGCAATAAAAAGATGAAATCATAATTTTTTATTACCGCACTGCATTTGTTTGAAGAACTAATGATGTCAATGTTATATTGAAGGTTATTCTTATGCAAATGATATTTCCAGTAACAAACAAATTAATAATTTTTATTATATAAAATAACAAAAATAATACATTTGATAAGACTTAATTTTTATTATGATATAAAATAAAAAATAGTTTAAGTAATAATTGATACAATATCACCATGCATACTACTTGAAATAACTAAGAAAGAAGCAAAAATAAAATAAAAATATTAAAATATATTAATTAAATAATAACTTGAATAAATAATATTAAAATTTTATTAATAAAGTATTAAATTTAAAATATTTCATTTTTAAAAAAGATGGAATATGAATTGAAGTAATTTATAAAAATAAGGAAGCATCATTGATTAAGGATAAATTAGGAAAAGAATCACTTAGATAACTCAAAATAAATAATAAAAGATGAGGGATGCATCGATATGAAGAAGTAATCTAATATATTTACGAGGAAAGAGAAGTAAAGATAAACTAAAAATTATATAAAATAAACTAACCAGCAAATGCTTGATATCTTAATGTCTTTTTGAAAATATGGTCCCAAATTCAATAGAATAGAGGAAAGGATTTATGTAGCCAACCCTAACTAGTTTGAAGTAAGACTTAGTGAGTTGAGTTGAATGAAGTATTAAATTTAAAATGTAAAATTTATATAAATATAAAATAATTAATAAAATATGTCATAATAGCCAAAATAAAAACACTTAAAGATTATAAAATATCCCTCCAATAGATTATAGTGATCATTACTATAAAATCCATTTCATCCCCTAGTTAATGATATATTTTAATTAAATAAAAAAATAATTATATTTTAATATATAATTAGATTTAAAATTAAATATCAAAATTGAATTATTATTTTTTACCATGCATTGCTTTATTTTACATCAAATATGGGAATCGCAACTTTGATTATCTACCTTTCATTCCCGTTTCATTCTAATTTCTCTTCTCGCTCTTTTTCATTCTAGGAAACCATAGGAATGAAAGAGTCCATAATTTAGAGAATAAGTTTTAAAAATCAAAGATCTTTTACTCAAATATAGGTTTGAGTGCTGCAGATGGATATTTAGAAATAAAATTTCAAGGATGAAAAACTTTGGGCTCTTTAGCACCCTTAAGGGAGCGCTTCATATAAGGTGATCCCATGAAATGGTAATGGGATCAGTCTGTCTAGTTGCAATAGGATGATCTGATGTGGCGATAATTTAAGATCACCTTTTTGTAGCGATCTTGGACTAAAATTTATAGTCCAAAATACTTCTTATTTGTAATAAATATATTATAATAGCAATAATTTAGATTTATTACAAATAAAAAGATTGATGAAAAGATATGGAGAAAAGAAAAAAGACTTTCATATGGTCTTTATTTATTTAGAGAAAGCATATGATAGAGTATCTAGAGAAATAATATGATGGGTTTTAGAGAAAAAATGAGTTACCAAAAGGTACATAGAATTGATAAAAGATATGTATGATAGAGCAATAACTATTGTTAAAATAACAGTAGGAGAAACTAGTGAGTTTTCAATTACTATAGGTTTACATCAAGGATCTGCCTTAAGTCTGTATCTTTTTGTATTAGTTATGAATGAATTAACCAAACATATTCAAAATGATATCCCATGGTGTATGTTATTTGCAGATGATATAGTGTTGATTGATAAAACTAAATCTGGAGTAAATGCTAAGCTAGAAATTTGGAGAAAGGCTTTAGAATTTAAAGGTTTTAAGATTAGTAGAACTAAAACTGAATATATGTTTAATGAAAGTAGATAGTGAAGATTGCAAGCCAAGAGATATCAAGGAGTAAAAATTTTAGGTATTTGAGATCAATATCCAGCAAGAAGGTGAAATAGGTGAAGATGTGAATCATAGAATTAAAGCATATGATAGAGTACCTAGAGAAATATATGATGGGTTTTAGAGAAAAATGAGTTACCAAAAGGTACATAGAATTGATAAAAGATATGTATGATAGAGCAATAACTATTGTTAAAATAATAGTAGGAGAAACTAGTGAGCTATAGGTTTACATCAAGGATCTGCCTTAAGTCTGTATCTTTTTGTATTAGTTATGAATGAATTATATTCAAAATGATATCCCATGGTGTATGTTATTTGCAGATGATATAGTGTTGATTGATGAAACTAAATCTGAAGTAAATGCTAAGCTAGAAATTTGGAGAAAGGCTTTAGAATTTAAAGGTTTTAAGATTAGTAGAACTAAAAATGAATATATGAAATATAATTTTAATGAAAGTAGAAATACAAATAAAAAATAGTAAGATTGCAAGCCAAGAGATATCAAGGAGTAAAAATTTTAGGTATTTGAGATCAATATCCAGCAAGAAGGTGAAATAGGTAAAGATGTGAATCATAGAATTAAAGCAGGATGGATTAAGTATAGTACTTTGGGAGTATTGTATGATCGACACATCTTATTAAAATTAAAATAAAAAATTTATAAAACTGCTATTAAGCCAGCTATACTATATGGAATAGAGTGTTGGGAAATTTTGAAACAACATATGAATAAATTAAGTATAACAGAAATGCGTATGTTCAGATGGATATGTGGTAAAACTTTAAAATATAGAATTAGAAATAAACATATAAAGAAATGATAGGAGTAACCCCAATTAAAGATAAATGGAAGAAAATCGATTACGGTGGTTTGGACATATACAACGTAGACCTTTAGATGCTCCAGTTAGAAAGAGTGATCTTTTAATAATTCATGGTAAGAATAGAGGCAGAAGCAGACCAACTAATATGGATAAAAATAATTAAAAAAGATATAACTATTTATAATTTGAATATTGACTTAGTCAGAGTGAAAGAAGCAGATTCATGTAGCCGACCCCATGTAGTTGGGAAAAGGCTTAGATGAGTTGAGTTGAGCAATAATTTATATATAACATGATATATAAATTAATATATTATATATATTATATATATATATTATATAATTAATGCATATATATATAATTGTATAATATTATATATTATTATATTATTATAATATAATATACTATTATAATTTATCAATTATGCAATATGTTGTGCTATATATTATGTATATAATATTAGTTTATATACTATAATATATGATATAATTTAATATATCATATGATATTTATTATATATGTTATAGCAATATAATATAAATATAATAGTAGTGATTATGGTATTTTATGGTTAGTAATCTTGAAAACTATTACATACCAAATATAATGATATTAAATCAACAGTGGCCCTTGATTATTATGCTATACTATACTAAACACGAGGTGATCTTTGATCATTGGGAGTTAGATCACCTCAGGATTATGATCACTAATGATCTAAGATTATCAGGGTGACCCCAAAATGGTCATCAAATACACACTAAGTGACCACTAAAACATGGTTCAATCAGTCTGAGACTCTCTTTGATATAATAAATTTTGATTACAAATCTATTACAGTAATTTCAAAGGAAAGAAAGGTTCAAATCCATCCAAAAACATCATCTTTTGCTATTTTTATGCAACTAAACTTATCGTAAAGGTAGAACTAATTTATAGGGATTTTGCTATTCAAATAGATTTTTTATCTCAACAAATGATTCTCCATATGATCATACATCACTTGTGCTCATTATAGGGTTAAGGTAAGATTTATGGACTTAATATTTGTAGGTAAATTTTGATAGAATTCTAAGGATCATTAGAGCAATTACAGTGAAAGATAAGAACTTTTTGTTTATTATATTAGTTCATAAAAGAATATATCAAATCTAATAATGCCTACTTATGGTGAATAATTTGATATAAATCTTTATGTTCATAGGTGAAGCTATGGTTGTAAAAGCATGTGACCCACTAAAATTACTATCTACAATAATATCAATCCATGATCCCATCTTGTACAGCTCCACTAGCTTCTAAATATTTAGGAACCACAATGCAAGGTATGCTCTACCAAAAAACTTGTTAAGCTACCCTTCTCTCTCTATGTGTCTCTCTCTTTGCTAGATGGAAAACAAGAACTTCCTGTACCCATCTATCTTTTTCTCTCTCTCTCTCTCTCTCTCTCTATTCTATTAGATGATAGCCTAAGCAAGGGAAGAACCCTTTTATTTATGGAGGAGGGGATGCCAGTTCTTTCCAAAGACCTAAGGAAACACAGCATCCTAGAAAGGAAAGAAGAGGGTAGGAACCTTTTTTTCAGTAAAGAAGATGAGATACAATTCAAATACATTAAATTTAAATGCATCTAGAAAGGTTCGAGAGTAGTCTACCTTTAAGTGGTAGAGGACATTTACCAATAGTCCATAAACAAATAGTAATATGATGAGCTATATAAGATGCTACCAAGTTAGTAGAGTTGTTCCCCTCTCTAAATATATAAGATGCTTGAAAACAAATCAATTGATAAGATCACTAAATGTTGATAAGGAAAGGAACAACTAAACAAGGTTGAGAAGATCTAATCAATCAATTTGAGAAATGTGTCTTGCATGAAGAATGGTGATCGCATATATCAGGCTTGCCAAAGCAACTATAAGTTCAACAATAGGAACATTTATAGTGAAATTACTCTTCCCCTTTGCTACTAGCACTTGGCAAGTGTGGTCTCTATTAATAAATGCAACTCCTTTATATGTATCATTTTCTAATACATTGCCATTGAGATTTGTCTTCAAAGTTCTTTAGAGTAGGGATTCCGAAGTGATTTTAATTACCATATGAAAAAGGATATTGTAGGAACCCCAATTTCAATGGTGAGAAAATATAAGAAAAAAGAGAAAGGACAAAGATGACTAGGTGGTGTCAGTCAAGCCTATGTAATAACTCTACAAATTAAGAAATAGAAGATCATCTAAGCTAGAACAATATAATATGTGTTGACAATGATCGTGGTGGGGATCTAATTATATACTATGAAGCCTAGAATAGATGGCGACATAATAGGCAGTAGTTAGTATAGTCCAAGGCCCATAACTAGCACATCAAGGGCAGATGAGAGGAGACCCTCCATCACATCTACTTGTGGTCCACCTAGAGGGAGAAAGAAATAAAGAGAAAGCAAAAAAAGAGAAAAATAAGGGAAGGGAAAGACCCTTTCTTGGCTCCATAAAAAGTAAGAATTGCCTAGCAACAATTGTAATTACCAACAAACATGGATCGAATATGATTTTATGGTGAAAATAAGAGAGATATAGATAGAGGTTGCAATTAGGAGTAAGGATGATAATTTTTTTCTATTTTTTTATCCCTATAAGACCTACCCCGAACGGAATAGGGATGGACAATTTTTTCTCCCCATAGGGATGGGGATAGAGAAATTTCTATCCCCATAAATGGGGATATGGCAAAGATAGGGAAGATTCCAATCCCCACCCCATAGATTCCCTATATATTTATATTATTTAAATATCATTATATTATTTTATATATTAAATATAGCCCATATATAACTCTAAAATACTTTAAAACTATATGTGTTCACCTCTTTTATATTTACTAAGACTCATGGTTGGATTTTTTTCTTTGTAAACTAGCTCACGATGATAAACTTATATTATTATACTTTTTAATTATAATTTAATATATTTTTTATAAATTAACTCATAAATTTTTTAATTATAATAAATGTATTTACATCTATTTCATTTGTTATATGTAATTTAATACTTTATTTTTATTTTTAAAATGTAGTGAGTAAGAATCAAGATTAAAAAATATAAATATTTTAGTGTCAAATATGAGACTAATCGGGATAGAGCCTTTGATAGGATAATTTTTGTGAGAACAGAAATAAAAACTTTATTAAAAGTAAGGAAGTGGGGATGGGGATAGGGATGGGAATGGAGAGGGGGAAGTCCTAGTCCCCGTTGATGAGGAGGATGGGGATCGGGAGTTAAAATAATAGGGATGGGGATGGATAATAGCTTCCTATCCTTATCCGACCTCATTCCATTTCTAATCAAGAGGTTCGAGGTCCTACAAGCTATGCAATGTCAAACAAAGACTGATAGAAAATAGAAGTGGCTCCCTTGGCATAACCTTGCACTATCAAATAAAGGGAAGGCAAGTTAAAGACTTTCATCAATGATAAGAGATCAACAATGGTAATATTAAAAAGGATTGAGAGAAAGAAAGGAGATTTGGTATCGATAATATATGGTGGTATTAGGCTCACCAATGAAGGAAATGATGCTCCTATCTACTTTGAAACAAGGCCAATACTTTAAAACAAGAGAGGTAATAAGATATCGATCCTTAATGATTCCTTAATGGAATTCAATCAATGGTGATAATTAAGCAAAGGTTTAAGGGAAAAAGAAGTGGATTGAATCATATTTCATCTTCAATGAGGTCAAAGGTGACACATGAAAAGATCCAAAGGATAAAAATTAAGGGAATATTGATAGTGGTCGATGGTGCTACCATAAAGGGAAAGGAGACTCTTAAATTGAGGAAGCCCTAAGCTTCCTTTCCCTAATTTCATCATCCTCTACAACTCTAACTTCCACCAAAGCCAATGAGAGCCCAATTTGTCTAGGACTTTCCCAAGCTCCCTCAAATGTGGAGCATACCTAGCTTTCTATTAGGTTTTAAATGTTTCTATTTTTTATTAAGGTTGATCAAATGGATAGGTCCCCTACTCTTAAGTTGGGGCTAAAGAGCTAGATTGATAGCAAGGAAAATCCATGAATGATAATTCTTTGGAAGTGTACCATAATTTTCAAATATTTGTTTCCTAAGCACATGTAAAAAGATCGACCATGTCCTCATATTTATCATATGTTAAATAAGCACATAAATTATAGCCAATCGATGCCCTACTACAAGGGGCTGTACACTAACACTTAATTGATTCTACAATTTTGGGGATAGTTACGTTAATCAAAATGAGTTATGATTGATTTGATTTATTAGTTTATGAATAAATATTTAAATGTTATATATTTTTTTATTGTATTGGGATATGATGCTGTTACTCATGTGCATAACATATTTATTATTAATTTACTATATGAATTATCATGTTAAATGATCATTGCTTATTGAGCTATTAAGCTCATTATTTCATTATTTTTTCTCAGATACAAAGCAGTAAATTTATTGGGGCATTGATGGAGGAGGGTCTAGTTGAGCAAAAGAAAATTATGTGCTAATCCAAGACAAATTCGGTTGGATAATAATTATTATCAGTATATAATTTAAATTATTAGAGATTATTTTAAACATAATAAATATTAATTCTTATTTTTTATCTTTTTTATGATATCATGATGGATGCCTTGTATATTAATCGGGTCACATCTTATGCGTATGCGATGGTTGCCACTTCTCTGACGCAGGATTCAAGTAAGGGTGTGATAACTAGTGATGGCACAATCTAATAATTGAGTTTGCTTTTTTATATTCAATTTAGTGTGTCTTTACCTCATTTGGTGATCTAAAGCATAGTACTCATGTTCTCAAATCTACTTTTAATTAAATTGAGTTTAGTACTTAGAGATATACTTAATATGGTCATAGTTTAGATCCAAACTATTATGCCAAGAAATTTGCATAGTAAATAGAACATACCAAAACAGAGAAGCTATGAAATTATTTTTATAGCATGCCTTGATTATATAGGCTCACTCTTGATTTTGTGAATAATACTTCTCTTATTTCTCTCTTTTAAATTAAAAACTATAATAAGTGATATATAACAATTATAAAGCAAAACTTATAGCAGTATAGATAAGAAGGATATAGGGAGAGAGCCTAATGAAAGAGAGGCAATTCAGTGTTTTGATTATTTCGTACTAGAGCCTGAATACATGATGCACATAAAAAGCATATATTGAGGTCAACATAAAATTATGCATTCAACTTATTAATGAGAAGTAAAAGGACCTTTCTTTTTTTAAAAAAAAAGGTATGAAAAGGTATTTTATGAATAAATAAGAAAAGTAAAGTTAGATTTTAACTTTCAAGCTCAATCGATCTCTCTCTCTTTCTCTCTCTTTTTTTTTTTTTTTTTTTTGTTCTTCTTAAAAATAAAGTTAGATTAAATCTAGCTCTCTACGTCAAGATAAGAGACTTTACAAATTAGGCAAATAGGGCACATTTTAATTTACAAAATGATAGCTTTCAAAAAGATACAAATGAAAGGCGAGCTGAAGATAGTTTTCACACCCAAACCATAGATGGATTTAGATTGCAATAATTAGTTGTACACAGAGCATGCAGGGCATTTATTATAATTGAATAGTATTGAAGCATTAGAAGAAAAATTATTATTCAATAGTCAACTAAAGTAACAATATTCAAACCACAAAATGTATCAAGTTTTCAATGATATCAATGTTGAATTAGAGATCATGCAACGGAGGAAGATTAGGCTTTACCTTTTGTCCTCATGCGCATCTTCTCTTTTTTTTGAATGAAACAACATTAACCTTCACATAGGTCTCGTGTGTATTCACATGAATGGAAAACACACTTTTACGGTGTAAATACAATGGAGTACTCTTCTTTGTGGAGAGTTTTGGTAGAGAGAGGGGGAAGCGAGCCCGGCATCCAGAGGGAAAGCGGAAATCCTTCATAATTTTTCCTCTGATCTTAAGAAGTGAAAGTGGGATCATGGGAACATTTGAAACCATTCTCTCTATTTTTCACATAATGCAATCTGGTTGGATCAAATCAACCCATCATGGGTGCTCGATCTAATTTCCATCATGAGATATTATTTCTATTAGAAATTCGTATATTTTTATATGAATCAAATTCATATATCATGCAGCGAAAGATAAAATAAATATGAATTTAATTTTTAAAGCCCAATATCTTTAGGAAACAGATTCAGTTAACAAAAATAATGTATTATTAAATAATATATCATACATGTATTCTTTATTGGGGATGAAGACTGATGAACCGGTAAACGATTTACCACTAACTGTCAATGCGTTCGGCCTTTAATGGTGATCCACGTAGAGATCTTTGGATGAGATTGGATGATGACCTTCCAGCGAGGGGTGCTAGCGCCTCTTTTATTCTTCAACTGATTTTTCAAATCAAGAAAGAGAACAATTTCTTGATCAAGATCAAATCTTGATCAAATAAGAGAGAAAAGATTTCTTGATCGAGATCAAATTATGATCTATTAGAAAAAAATAATTCTTGATCAAAATCAAATCTTGATCAATCAAGAAAGGAAAGAATAACTTCCTTCAACCTGCCCAAGAGAGTATGAGCTAATAAGAGAGAGAAGCTTTCAACCTGTCCAAGAGAGAGAGGAACATTTTAGAGAGAGAAAGGATATTTTAGAGAGAGAAAGTAGAGTCTAGGCATCCAAGAGAGAAAAAGGAGGAGTTAGATGTATGTTTTCAAGAGGAACATCTCTCTCCTTTTATACATGAAGAGGTTGTGTGGTATAAAAAGAAAAATTTGTTTCAACCACCTAACCATTCAACCATATCAAGTTGATAACAAATTATCCTAACAAATTTAGGATATTTATTATCATGATAATATTGGATTACAACTACCAACAGCATCCCTAAAAAATAGAAAATTGGTTATCCCCTGAAAACAACCCCTAAACCTTGGATTTGGCTTTATGATGATGCCAAAATCAGGAGTGTTCCCTCCTCCATGACACGGAGATGGGTCATGCGTTAGTTAATCTTTTGTAGGCTACAGATATGCATTTTAAAATTTTCTAAAATAAATATGCAACGGAAGTAATAAAATATTGGATCTAATCTAATATCAGCCTACAACATGATCAATATATAAAAATTATATATATAAAGGTATAAAAGAAAAGTACATAGATTAATATATAAAATTATATATATAAAGGTATAAAAAAGTACATAAATCAAATCTATATAAAACCAAATAACATAGATCATATCTATGTTTGTGGCCTTGTCTTAGATCATATCTAAGTTACCAGTAACTATTGAATCGCTTAATAACTCACGCAGCAATAGAAGGCGATGATAGGTACAACTTCTGCAAGTCTACAGGTGATCTACATCAGGGTTCTGGTCATGACCAACCTCTTCGAAGTGCTAGCTCCTTTCCTAGGCTTTGACGATGAGATTTCTTCTTTTTAAGAATAAGGTCCTTTTAGAATTATCAAAAGGATGTGTGTCGAGAGAAAATATTTTACCTCAAACTTTATAGCCAGAATCCCTTACATCCTAAAAACTTCTTATTTCCTTGTCTTTTCCTTTTTCAATGTATAAGAAAGAACCTTTCGTTTTCTTTTTCAGTTAAAAATCGAAAGGGTTAGAAGTTAAGGAAGAAACTCTTTATCTTCTTTTTCAGTTAAAAATCAAAAAAAAAAAGTTAAAAGACAATGAATGAGGAGTAATTAGGGAGAGGTCATTAACATCCATTTTAAATTCAAACTTAAAATTTTGAATTAAGAATTCAAACTTCAACCTTAAAATTAAAATAGTTTGAAATTCAAATTCATAATTTGAATTTAAACGAGTAAGGATGTTAACATTAGGCTTACCTAAATTTGAGCCCAAACCAAATCCTATTTGATTTGACCTAGATATTCATAGCTCAATCAAATTGAGCTAGCTAGTAATCGTATTGCCATTTAATTCTTTAATTAATTTACTAACATTTAGTTTATCAATCATCCAGTCAAGTAGAATCCCTATGGTGTGTAACCCCATAGGTTTGAACACTAAGCCGGTAGCACTTGAACACTTTCAATACTAATCAAAGTCATCATCTAGCAATGACATCCGACGTTCGGATAGGTCGAAGGTTGCAGAGCAACAATCAAGAACCTCTGTCATATGGTTACCATATAATTTATCCCTTTGACCCTCAATGCTCAAGATGACTTAGGTTTTAACTGTCAACCCTTAATCAGCTCATCCATAAAGTGTCTTAATCTTCGCAAGTCCTATGACTCCTCACAAGGACTATCTGGCCAAGGTTTTGCTAAATTGAAACATAGTGAGACATTTATTCCAAACTATTTGGAGGGGTCAATCCCATCTTGATCCACTCACTGCTCCATAAGTACTTTAAGGCACCCAAAAACCTTCTGTCACTGGATTAAAACTGCAGATAATTCACACCAAAGTACAGTAGGTTACTTGCAAGCTACCATGGTGATCTCAGGTCAGAGGAACACTTATATCCATATTCCTTCACGAACACTTCTTGGCAGAAGAGTGTTCCACCGATTGGTCACGTTCAGTAGGATGTCATATACCTCACCTGTATGTCATACCAGTATCACTACACTCCTTGGTAAAGAGGACAACCAACCCATATGGCATACAACGACCTTTACATACATAGTTATCCTATAATTATATATCATTTGGTCGCGACTATTTTAAGAACCACTCAATAAACCCTCTTTTATTGAATAGATTATAGTTCTAAGGACTCCATCACAAAAGAATTTATTTCAGGAAGATGCAATGTGATGAACTACCAAATAAATATTTTATTAATTAATAATTCATATATATTTATAACTTGTACAATCATCTACATGTTAGTTGATTGGCTTTAGACACAATTCCAACATCATGTCCATCGCATGAGCATGGATCCATCCTCCACGTGGCACGATCTTAGCCCTCGATTCAATTAGATTTCAATGAATTAAATCATGCCATCATATGAACCTAATTAAATACTACATTATTAATTTAATCAAATCTTAATTAATCTAAGCCATTTATCATATGAATCAAGCCTAAATGAATATCCAATTAATGGATTTCATATATACATCACATGTACAAATGGTCTCTCCCTTGAACATAAAATTCTTTCCTCTATGATAAATCCTATTCATCAATTTCATATTCTCTCATTAAGATTGAGTCAAATTCAATCCTAATTAATTGATCATCTAATCTGAATTAAGTCCAACTTAATTCCCATTTTAACTTCATCAAAATCTCCTTAATGCGTGTAACCCATTAGGTCCCTTGATACGTTGGCAATAATCATGTCCCTAATATTGACCCTAAGGATGACCTGGTCAATACTTGTCCAAGTCAATTCTTTGATCAAATCAACTCCTTGATCAAATCAAAGAATTCATGATTATAGATCATGAGCGGTTTGTAGCAAAGCATCATGACTATCCAAATATTAAGGGTTTTGTTGACGTGGTCATCAACACCTGTCTATGAATGGTTATCATACAATTCAATCACTTCGTCATATATTTCAGATCAATTAGTGGTATGGAATGTGTCAATCCTATAATTGATCTTTGTTTACTTGATCTTAAAAAAAATTGATCACATGAATTGGAACTTCGAAACCATTTCGAATTCCAACTCAACTTTGCAAGGATTTAAGAGTCAATTTAATCCATCAATGGCCGTGAGATATAATCCTTTCTATCAAGGGAGACGAATCCTATCTTGATCAAACATCATCTTCATGTGCTTCATGCCATACCCAACCGATATCATAGTTGCCATCCGTGGCTAGAACGATATTTGTATGACGTCAAAGCATGACATTCCATGCATGAGATGCAATGAAGATCTCAAGTCAAAGGATCACTCGTGCCACCATCATCAGAGATCAACCATTGATACTATATAGAATATTCATATGGGATCTCTATGCGGGTCATCCAATGCATCGTTACAATAACGAGCATCAACATACCTATCCAAGTATCTTCATACTTCAGCTTGAGAGACAGCTGTTCACTACAATGGTTAAGATATGCAATGTGTGCTAGTCTCATGGTGTTCGATAGTGCCCAATTCTGTCTATGCATCGACTAAAAAAATTTAAAAAATTAAACCATAATGTGCAATTTTGGATCTCATAATTTGCAATCTCTATTACAAATTTCATATGCACATTTCACATTTTTGGACTTTATCTCAAAGGTAAAATATATCTAATATATATAAAATAACATTTGAATAGATAAAGAAACCAATAAATTTGATTTACATTCATAAAGAAATATGTACAGACTAGCATCTAATCCGATTGAATTTAGGGCACACATTAACAATTTCTTCCCCTTCAACCTACAAAATTATGTTTCTTTTTACTAGAGTCGACAGGAGAGGGAGGATTTACTCCAAAGAAGAAGTAAGAGCCATAAAGATTGGGCCTTTCGGTTGTGTGTGCATGTGGGGGGGGGGGGGGGGGGGGGGGCGGGCCTGCGCCCATGCCAAGGGCAAATAAAACATGTTTACCCTTATCATGTGCACACATCGCCACACACCAATCACTGAGGCTAGTACGCACGAGCTGCATCGCCCCTTATGCACAAAGGTTTTTCCTTATTTTTTACTAGAGATGTGTGCGCGCGTGCCAAGGTTAAGGTCTAAAAAGGTGGTTGACTAATAATAATAAAAAAAAGAAAAAAAGCTTTACCTAATTTGATGAGAAGTATTGTTGTAAACTATACTCATTTTTTTTTTTATAAAGTATGATGAATGTAATTAATTACATGGCAGCTGTATGCCAATCAATTTTGATCAATCAATTTAATTGATCCAGTTGTATATAGTGGTTTTATATGAGTTTGTTTTGCAATATGTATTTCTATACTGGGTTCATTCCTTGATTCTGAATTTTTATGTAAATGTATGTCATCAGTCTATTGTAAACATATCATCGTTAATCTTGAAAGTTGAAACTTGTACAGGCTCTGATGTGGATATGTGTTCTCTCCCGTTGAGAGATGTGACAACAATGGCAATCAACTTGAGCAATGGTAGAAATAGACCTGATTTGATAATTCATTTATAGATCTTTTAAATTAGGGCAATGTCATGACTAAGATACTATGAAAGTGTATATAAATAGAAATGGTGAGCGCTTTCCATCGCTTACAAAAGGGGCAGCAAGAAGCATCAAACCTAGATCTGATCATATTGAAGGAGGACCACATGCTGAAAGAGAGCTTAGAGACAACAAGGAGGAACCGCCACAAAATCGCTTATGCAGCCTGCGAGGTGGGCTAAATACTTGGTAGCTTCCAAATCTACAATAGAATCTCCTGTGGCCCCAACGTCGGGTCACATACGATGTCACGCCATAAGCAATGTATCAAGATTGAGACTGTTGCCTCCGGGATCCGTCCTCCGACTCAGGCGCGGTCGATCTCCAGGAAGAGGGGGGCGGACCTGCACAGAAGTCCACACGCGGAGGCGCTGGGGGTGGCCCTCCGCGGAAGACCCTCCGACGCTCAAGTCAGTGGAGAAGAATCGGCGATCAACCAGATAATGGGGAGGTGGATCTCTCTGGGAAGCCTCTCCAGGGGCGGCCAATCGGAAGCTCCAGAGGGCAGGAGCACCGACGAGCTGCCGGAGAGAGCAGTGGGAGTACGCGTGTGAAAGATGCGTACCTGAGGGAATCTGCGAGTCTGATATTTATAAACTGTCACCTGGAACTTGAGCGTCTTCTGGAAGGTTCAGGGGTTGTTACGATATGGAGGCGGACAGAATCAGGCCGTTATGGGGCCGTTAGAATCCATATCTCGTTTGTTAAGGGATCGACGGCTGGGAGAGCTCCTCGATGTCTCGAGATCTGGTTAAGTAGACCTGGGGCGGTTATGATAGGTTTTAGGCCATGCCTCATGATTCCTTGTCTAGGGTGCTGTTGGGTAAGTCTGGGCTCTCCCGCGTCAGGTTCCGCGGAGGTAGGTGTTAGGGTGTGGATCGCTTGGTGAAGCCGGGCCGTGGAGACTCGGGGGGAAGCGAGCCACGGAATGTTCAGGGAAGACCGAGCTAAGGAAATCCTGAAAAGCTGAGCTATGGGAGCCCGGAAGGGCCGAGCTACGGAGGCTCAAAAGGGCCGAGCTACGGAGGCTCGGAGGGACCGAGCTACGGAGGCTCGAAAGGGCCGAGCTATGGAAGCCCGAGAAGGCCGAGCTAGGGAAGCCCGGAGAGGCCGAGCTACGGAAGCCCGGGAAGACCGAGCTACGGAAGCCCAGGAAGGCCGAGCTAGGGAAGCCCGGAGAGGCCGAGCTACAGAAGCCCAGGAAGGCCGAGCTACGGAAGCCCGGGAAGGCCGAGCTACGGAAGCCCGAGAGGCCAAGCTACGGAAGCCCGGGAAGGCCGAGCTACGGAAGCCCGGGAAGGCTGAGCTAGGGAATAGGTCGGTCTTAGCCGCCTCGCACGAATATTGACGCAATGACGATTTTACCTCCCAACACATGCCCTCCACTCCCTAGTTCGAAGCGTAGGTTCGGGCATAGGGAGTACAAGTTCAAGTGGCGCATCCCGGATGGGACGTCTTGGCTTAGACAGCTCATGCAATGATGCCCTAATTAATGCGACAGGGTCATCGTGCCTTCGGGGGTAAGTCTCTTCCAAGAGCGACGGTTGGGATTATGCCACGCTGTGAATCCTGATCGATCGGCGTTTGTCAAGGCGATTCCGGACGCCTCGGATGAGACGGCCCGCCTCCTCAGGGTGGCTTCATTGGCGGGGAAGCAAAGCGACAGCCACATTATATATATGCACGCATGCTCGCGGCGTTCTCTCGTCTTGCTTTCAGAAGAGTTTTGTCCTTTCATCCTCTTCGACGCTCATCATTTTTGCTTGGTATTTCTTTCAACCGAGATGGCGATGAGCCCCGACGATGTGGTCTTAAAAATCGTTGCCGAGGATTTGGGGAGGATTCACCAGTGGTATGGCATGCCCTTGGATGTCGTTCTGCGGGCGCCGGAACCCGGAGATAGAGTTACTCGGGATTTAGAGTCTGGGGTTTTTTTCTATGAAGATAGTTTGAAGGCGGGTCTCCATTTTCCTCTCCACCCCTTGGTGAAGGAAATCATGACCCACTATAATATCTACCCGTCAATGGTGGCTCCAAACAGCTGGCGGAGCATCGTCGGATTCATCTCGATGTGCCACCAGATTCAAATCGTCGCTACTCTCCCCCTTTTTCGCACCTGCTACCACTTGATTCCTGGGAGGAAATCAGAGTGGCCCTACATCGGACCCCGGAGATCTTTCAACGTCATTGCGGATAAGCCATCTTCCATCAAGGGGTAGAAGATTCGGTTCATTATCGCGGAGGGGAACATCGGTTCCGGCTTCCCTCAGAGATGGGGGGATTTCGTGAGGGATGCGGAGACGCATCCGATTTTGTCGGCACAGGAGGAGAGGGACTTGGACGTCCTTGTAATGGACAGGTGTTTTCGGCCAATGACTTGCTATCGGAGGGGGCCCTCTTCGCAGCCGGGCTCAGCCCTCTGGACCCGCAAGGTGAGTCCCTTTCTTGCTGTGTGTTTTTCTCGATTAATGTGTTTGGACCTGAGTATGTGTGTTCCGTTCTGACAGCCAAAAGGTCGGCGTTGTCGAACCTCTCCAAGAGGAAGAGAGGAAAACGCCCAGGGGAAGGTAGCGGCGCGGATAGTGGCCGGCCCAAAAAAAGGGCTCATACTTCCGCAAGAAGCCCGTCGGACGCCGGAGCAGTCACTACAGGAGCGCCGGGGGCGAAGGAGGACCCGGGGAGAACGGTTATGGCCCCCGACCCTCTGTGTTGGAGATATCAGACAGCTCGGATGAGGCTCCGTTGGCTCGTCCGACCGCGTCCCCCCTGAAAGAGGAACCAGCGACGGATCTGGCGGAGGCGGTCATTTCTGAGAGGCCTACTGTCCCCGGGGGATCACCACCGGCTCCAGCAGAAAAGGGGGAGGGGACAGCTGCGGCCGAGGAGGTTCAGGGGGAGCCCCCTCTTGGTCTTTCCGCAGGGGAGTCTGGTAGCAGCAAGGTCAGACCGCCTTTGATGGGTCATGAAGCGGGTTAGACCGAGGTTTTGGGGGAGCCTACGGAGGAGATGCAGGTGATGGTAACCGAGAAGGATGCATCGGAGGAGGGAGCGCAGCAAGGTGGGAGTCTCGCAATCGGGGCTCCCTCGAAAAGATTTTGGGGAGGTTGGCATTTGGGCTGGCCAAACTATCTGAAGGAGCCCAAGCCAGGGCCTTGGTAGAGGAGGCTGGGAGGTTGAAGGCCTCTCAGATAGAGGTCGCCCAGGCCGGTCCCTCAGGCGGGGTTGGTCAACCCAGCAGCTCGGATGCTGGTGTTGAGGAGGCATTTTCCGCCATGATGAGGTCGGCCCTGTATCCGGGCGCAGATCCTTCGTCGGACAAGTTTGCCGATTTGGAGTTGGTGGATGCTGCGTTCGGTCAGCAAGGTGTGGCCGAAAGTGTCCATCTCCTTCCCGACATCGACAATACAACCCTGATGAGGATGACTCGGGCCTATGCCTCGCGGGTAAGTTATTTCTCTTGTGCGGTAGATGTTTTCCGATTGACCCCATCGTGGGTTTTTATTCATCTTTTGTCTCGCAGAGCATTTTGCTTTCCCGGGCGATATGCTGGCGCTTGAGTTTGGCGACAGGGGCCAGCATTCAGGCCAGGCGGGACAATGCCGAGCTCCAATCACGACCGAAAGTGTCTGAGAAGTTCGAAGAGCTTATGGATATGACTGATAGGAGCTTGAAGGGAATAAGGGCGGCACACCAGGTCGCTCTGGCCGAGGTGTCCAAGCAGAAGCGTAGGATGGAGGAGTTGCAGGAACTCCTGGGGAAGAATGACAATGCGTGCTTGGAGCTAGCCAGAATCGAGTCGAAACATTCCGCGGAGGTGAAGGCGATGCGGAGAGAACATAGCGAGAGTATGGGTCGGCTTGGGAAGGAAGCTGCCGACGAGAGGAAGCGTTTGACTAGGATGCTCGAGGAGGTGGAGGATCGACTGAAGCATCGCGACAGTGAAATTGCCCACTTGAGGGAGGGCGCTAAATGGCAACAAAGGGTGATAGCTCGGGTGAACAACGAGCTATCCCAAGCCCGGGAGGATGCTGAAGCCAAACAGTCGAGAATCAACAATCTGCAGGAGAGAGTCGAGCTGGTCGGGGCCGACAGAACAAGAGCCAGGAGTGAGGCTGAGGAGTCGGCCAGGAGGTTGGCCAGACGAGAGGAGGAGGTACGATCTCGTTCCCCCCCCCCCCCCCTTTTTTAGCTTTTTCTACTGGTTTCTTTTGATGCCGACTTACTTCGGCTTTTTCAGATGGTGAAGTTGGAGTTGGAGGTTCGGGCTCTTCAAGGCGAGCTTGTGTCCAGCCGCAACAAGAGCTCAGAATTCGAGACGCGGGCCGGCGAGTTCGAGGAGCAAAATATCATTCTGCGGGCCCAAGTCGCCGAGGCTGAGAAACAGGCTGCTGAGGCCAACACGCAGCTCGCCATACTCAAGGGGAGGCAGGATGCTATCGACGTTGAGGCCTTCCAACTCGGGCTGCAGGAATGCAAAGAGAAGATATCCAGCGAGCATCCAGGATGGGATCTCTCTTTTCTGGACGCTGAAACTCCTGATGATGGTGAGTCCGACGGGGAAGAAGAGGACGAATATGTCGACGTTTCCGACGCTGATCCTGGTGCTGTCCCGGGTTCCAGCGAAGCCGCAGTTTCTGGGGGGCGGTCGCAAACTGCCGCTGAAGGGGCAAAAGTATTAGAGAAGGGCGAGTCTAGTCACACTTCTGTGGACGTAACCGAAGACTCTTCTAGAGCTGACGCGGTTCCCGGCCCTTAGGAGCCATTCTTGTATTTCGTTTTTCAGAAGTCTGTCTGACGTTTCTTAATAAGAGAATTTCCTGTTTCCACTTAAGTGCTTTTCTTGTGTGGCCTCGTTGTCATCTGGTTTCGCCTTAATCGCGAGCGACTTAAGGCTCGCTGGTGCCCTTAGGTCATCCTTATTTCGGGATTGAAGGAGACGCACTGGCTAGGGCCGATGGGCGAAGTAGGTTGGCTGGGGCCGACGAAGAAGATAGGTCGGCTGGGGCCGACAGGCAAAGTAGGTCGGCTGGGGCCGACAGGCGAAGTAGGTCGGCTGGGGCCGACAGGCGAAGTAGGTCGGCTGGGGCCGACAGGCAAAGTAGGCCTTCGCGCTTTCTGCCATTCCGCCAACGCCCTGCTGTCCCGCAGGTGATTTGGTTTTTATTTCACCAGAATTGATGATACGGCGTAGTGGGGAACATAAAGCTGTAGCAGAGCTTTCCGGAAGGTGCTCTTTTCCCATGCAGGTCACTTTGTCGTGCCGTGCACGCAACCGTCTACCATTGGAGAACATTATTTTCTCAGGACGATACTCTGAACCTGCCAGTTTCCGTAATGCCAGTGGTCGATCCTCTGCATTTAATGGTCGTGATTCGGTATCAGAGGGGAAATCATTGCGCGCGTCTCGATTCAGGTGGTGGGCTCGGTGCGCAACGGGTCGTTGCGCCTATACTGAGGGGCCACGTGGAGGCATGGCCAGATGTTTGGGTCTCGGGACTTACAGCTTGGGTAACTTTCCCGGTTTGTTTTGGCCTATAAAAAGGGGAAAAGAGGGGTCACGCTTGGTTATCCCCAAAGTGTCTTTTCCATCAGAGCTTCCATTATGCTCATTTCTCTGCTGTTACGAGTGGGAGGACCGAGCTTTCCTCTCATAGGCTCCTTGCCACCGGATAGCTGGGGCGACCGGGGAGCTACCGAAGAATGGCTCATCCTTAGGGGATGAGTCCCGGAGATCATATGGAGAGCGCACAAGGAGGGCGCAGAGATCATATGGAGAGCGCACATATGCGCTTCCAGTGTAATCTTTGCGGCCTGTTACGGGGGGCTTACGGTAGGAAGTGTATCGATACCCCCGTAGCACGCACAGATTCTCCCATCCCTTCTTTGAGGGGAATCCTTGCCACGGGATGAAGAAAATGGGAGCAACCGGGGTCCGATGGTTCCCGATCCTCTCGGTCGGGCGGTGGCCCTCGATCCAGCACCCCCTCCCAGGGGAGCGGGCTGGATCGACCGAGTCCTCAGAATCAGCATCCATGGGCCGCGCCACCTTCTGAATCTCTTCATCGGGGCCATGGGGGGTCAGATTTACCGACCATCCAGGCGGGCTGGCCATTTCGTGGTTTGTCTGATTTGTCGATCCAGACGCCGGAGCATCACAGTTGCTTAGGTCTGCTTTGGAGCAGTTGCCCGAGTTTTGTATTTGCCTTTATTTTATGCATTTCAATGCTCTTGTAACGCCTGTGAGGCATTTGTAACTGATCTTGATCGGCAATAAAGAGAGTTATGTTCTGTTTTTCAATCTCTATCTTTTTTGTGCCGAGCTTGTTGTCATTGTTGTTTGTGGGGTACAAAGGCGTTCCGCTCGTCCTTAGATGAGGGTCCCACGCTGTCAGAACTAATCGAGGTTCGCGCGATGGTTCAGGGATCGTTCGGCAAAATATGCCCCTTACTTTGGTCCGAAGCTCGGTATTTTTGTGCTTCGCTCTTACTGGAGCTCGAATTATTGCGGGTCGGCTTTGGCCGAAGTTCAGGGAATCCGTACTTTTTTCCATCATGGTTCAGGGAACCTGTCACTCAGGCCAGCCGAGGTTCGGAGATATCTGACTTGGCCCTGCCAAGGTTCGGAGATTTAGTCGCTCGGCCCAGCCGAGGTTCGGAGATATCTGACTTGGCCCTGCCAAGGTTCGGAGATTCAGTCGCTCGGCCCAGCCGAGGTTCGGAGATATCTGACTTGGTCCTGCCAAGGTTCAGAGATATCTGACTTGACCCTGCCAAGGTTCGGAGATTCAGTCGCTCGGCCCAGCCGAGATTCGGAGATATCTGACTTGGCCCTGCCAAGGTTCGGAGATTCAGTCGCTCGGCCCAGCCGAGGTTCGGAGATATCTGACTTGGCCCTGCCATGGTTCGGAGATTCAGTCGCTCGGCCCAGCCGAGGTTCGGAGATATCTGACTTGGCCCTGCCAAGGTTCAGAGATTCAGTCGCTCGGCCCAGCCGAGGCTCGAAGATATTTGACTTGGCCCTACCAAGGTTCGGAGATTCGGGCTCAAGGGAGCGACTCAGTTGTCATTGTGGGCCACAGCGTCAGGCCCACGTGGCGCTTGGTAAGGGGCGCCGGAGCGGAACGGGTGGTATATTGTCATGCTTTTTTATTGGTGACGCTATTCTTCCCGAGGGAATAGGTTATTGGCCGAATGCTGGACTCCTACCTTCCGTGTTTCCCGAAAAAGAGACCAGCCTTAAGAGGCTTGGAGAAGCGCTGAAAGTATTTATTGCGAAGGCCGACAGATCGGAAAATGCTCTGTTTGGGGGGAATTCCCGAATAGTCTACTCGCGCTTACCGATCTTGCTCGGGATGGGGCGCGGCACGTCGGATTCTGCAGGCATTGAAATGACGATACGTGGCAAGCCCTTATGGGTCGGTGGTTACGGTGCGACCGATTGAGATACCTGCCCAGTGAGTATAAATGTGGCCGAGGGATATCGGCCTCGGCCATCCATCGGCTCAAGTTCTGAAATAATGGCCTATCCAGGGCGATCGTCAGGTGAGCTACGTACCTCGCTCGATGGTCTGCTGCGCTCGGAGAAGGGGCGTGTCTTCGTTACTGTCGATGGTTTGGGATTGGCGTCGACTCTTGCGAGCAATCAGCAGCTCGTAAAGGTCGTTGAAGAGTACATGGATGTGTGCTCAAGGGAGGCAGAGGCCCTGCACCGGGTGGTGGACCGGCAAAAAGAGGAGATCGCGTCCCTTCGTCAGCAAGTGGCCGACCTGACGGAGCGCCTGGAGGAACTGCTAGCCTCTGGGAGCGACTCCGAACCATGATCCGGGGGCCTCTGTTTGTTTTTTTTGTTTTCTGTCTATGTAACCCTTTTTTAAATGAAAATGGATCTGCTTTGGAAGTCCTCTTCTTCTTCAAGAATTATAGCCTTGATCCGCGTGATAAATTAGGGTGTTGGCGTGGCCCCATCGTTTTGTGCGTTGATGTAGACGCTTTGAACGACGGGTTATAGGGGAGTTACCCAAAGATTTTCAGCAGCGGAGGGGAATCTCCTAGCTCTGCTTGGGGCCTCTGGCCAATTACGTGGGGCTTAATGGCCTCTTAAAGGGGTTTGCCAATGGTGGCTTCTTTTTGCGCGTCGATGGTTTTTGCTTAACGCGCTCGTTTTCAAACCGGACGAAGTCCTTCGGGGACTATTTGGAAGTTGCCTGGCTTTAATCGGGGCCTGCGTACTTCGGTTTTTTAGCTGGGACTTTAGCCCGAATGATTTTTACCTGGCCCTGCCATGGCTCAGAGGATTCGTTGCTCGGCCCGGCCGAGATTCGGAGAATATTTTACTTGGCCCTGCCAAGGTTCGGAGACTTTGTTGCTCAGCCCAGCCGAGGTTCGGAGAATATTTTACTTGGCCCTGCCAAGGTTCGGAGAATTTTGTTACTCGGCCCGGCCGAGGTTCGGAGAATTTTTTTACTTGGCCCTGCCAAGGTTCGGAGAATTTGTTGCTCGGCCCAGCCGAGGTTCGGAGAATATTTTACTTGGCCCTGCCAAGGTTCGAAGATTTTGTTGCTCAGCCCGGCCGAGGTTCGGAGAATATTTTACTTGGCCCTGCCAAGGTTCGGAGAGATTTGTTGCTCGGCCCAGCCGAGGTTCGGAGAATATTTTACTTGGCCCTGCCAAGGTTCGGAGAATTTGTTGCTCGGCCCAGCCAAGGTTCGGAGAATATTTTACTTGGCCCTGCCAAGGTTCGGAGAATTTGTTACTCGGCCCAGCCGAGGTTCGGAGAATATTTTACTTGGCCCTGCCAAGGTTCGAAGATTTTGTTGCTCGGCCCAGCCGAGGTTCGGAGAATATTTTACTTGGCCCTGCCAAGGTTCGGAGAATTTGTTGCTCGGCCCAGCCGAGGTTCGGAGAATATTTTACTTGGCCCTGCCAAGTTCGGAGAATTTGTTGCTCGGCCCAGTCGAGGTTCGGAGAATATTTTACTTGGCCCTGCCAAGGTTCGGAGATTTTGTTGCTCGGCCCAGCCGAGGTTCGGAGAATATTTTACTTGGCCCTGCCAAGGTTCGTAGAATTTGTTGCTCGGCCCAGCCGAGGTTCGGAGAATATTTTACTTGGCCCTGCCAAGGTTCGGAGAATTTGTTGCTCGGCCCGGCCGAGGTTTGGAGAATATTTTACTTGGCCCTGCCAGGGTTCGGAGAATTTGTTGCTCGGCCCAGCCGAGGTTCGGAGAATATTTTACTTGGCCCTGCCAAGGTTCGGAGAATTCCTGTTCAAACAGATAACTCGGTTGTACCGAGGATTGGTAAGCAGTATCTGTTTCTTCTTGCAATTTATAACAATGCAGTGCATAATGATTCACGCAACAGGTTTGAAGAAATAGATAAGTAGGAATGTGTAGTGGGGCATATGAAGACGAATTCAGAGAGGACATACCCTATTGATAATATTTACGAAGGTTGTCCGCGTTCCACGTCTGGGGAATGGACTTCCCATCCAGACCCTGCAGTTTGTAGGTTCCCGATCCAATAATCTTTGTTATTTGGTATGGGCCCTCCCAGTTTGGCGCCAGCTTTCCTTGCTCCAGCGGTTTGGAAACAAAAGCCTTTCGGAGGACAAGATCGCCACGTAGGAAAGCTTTTCCTCTGACCCTGGAGGCATGGTAGCGGGCCACCCTTTGCTGATAAGAAGCCGTTCTGATCCGGGCCTTCTCTCTGACCTCTTCTACTAAGTCGAGGTTGGTGCGGAGCTGTTCGTTGCTAGCTTCCTCCGAGTAACTCTCCACCCACAATGATGGGAGGCCTACTTCCCGGGTATAACGGCTTCTGTGCCAAAAGCCATTCGGAATGGGGTTTCACCTGTCAGGATTCTCGGGGTGATGCGGTAAGCCCATAAGATGTGGTGTAGCTCATCCACCCATCTGCCTTGGGCTCTGGAGAGGCGAGCTTTGATTCCCTGGAGGAGGGTCCTTTGGTCACTTCGGCCGCTCCGTTGGCTTGTGGGTGCCCGACCGAAGTAAGGTGGTGACGGATTCCATGTTCTTCATAGAACTGGCGGAACTTGGAGTTATCAAACTGCTTGCCGTTATCGGTGATTATAGTGTGGGGGAGGCCGAATCGGCAGATGATGAACCTCCAAACAAAGTCTCTGGCTTGTGCCTCGGTAATTTGTGCAACCGCTTCCGCCTCGATCCATTTGGTGAAGTAGTCAATGGCGACAAATAGGAACTTCCGCTGTCCCGTCGCAAGCGGGAATGGACCGAGGATGTCCATCCCCCACTTGGCAAAGGGCCAAGCAGAGGATATAGAAACTAACTCGTGGAAGGGAGCCTTTGGACGCTTGAATGCCTCTGGCAGGGTCAGGCTCGGACTAGATCGTCCGCGTCTTTTTGCATGGTCGGCCAGTAATAGCCTTGTCGCAGCACCTTGTGGCATAGAGACCGGCCTCCCAGATGGTTGCCGCAAATCCCTTCATGCACCTCGTAGAGCATAGTCTGCCTCGGATGGGCGAAGGCATCTAAGCAGCGGCATGGAAAAAGACCGCTTGTAAAGTTGGTTGTCAACCAATACGTAGTGGACGGCCCGCAACTTCAGCTTTCTGGCCTCTCTTCGGTCGGACGGGAGCAACCCTTCTTGAGGTATTTGAGGATAGGGTCAAACAGATGGTTCGGACTGACTTGCATTATCGGTCGGCTTCCGCGATGCTGGGGCCTTTCCAGGGTCTCCAAGTGGAATTTTGCTCGGCATCCATTGTTTCCGCGGTCACCAATCGGGAGAGTAGGTCGGTGCGGGCATTCTCGGATCTGGGAATCTGAATAATATCAAACTCGAAAAATGTGGGAGCAGTTTCGTACCTCCTGAAGATATCGAACCATGTTCGGTTCCCGGGCTCAAATCTCCCCGAACATGGCCGGCTACCAGCTGAGAGTCGGTGAAGGCATGAGCTTTCCACCTTCAAGTTGCGGGCGATCCGGAGACCGGCTAACAGAGCTTCGTACTCGGCTTCATTGTTGGAAGCCGGGAAGGAGAATCGGACGCCATATTCGAAGATCATCCCTCAGGACTGGTACGAACTAGACCCGCACCGGAGTGATGGGTATTGGATGACCCATCGACGTGGAGGAGCCACCGGGCTCCAGACTTTGGCTCTTCAAGAGAGTCTGGGGTAGAACCGTCCTCCGGGATGGTACACTCGAGGAGGAAGTCGGCCAGTACTTGGGCTTTGATGGCCGGACGAGCTGAAAATGTATGTCATGCTCGCTTAGCTCGACGGCCCATTTGGTCATTCTCCCCGATGTTTCTGGACGGTGGACCACCGCCTTGATGGGTTGGTCAGTCAGGATCGTCACGGAATGTGCTTGGAAATACGGTCGCAGCTTTCGAACTGAGGTGATTAAGGCCAGCACCATCTTTCAATTCTACTATACCTCGTCTCCGCATCGCGGAGCAGCCTGCTGACATATTATCGGCTTCTGGACTTTGCCTTCTTTGACTAGCACCGAACAAACCGCGCTCTCCGAGACAGCCAGGTACAAAGACAGGGTCTCTCCCGGGGCTGGACTACTGAGAAGCGGGGTGAGCTGAGGTTACTTCTTGAGATCTTGAAATGACTTCTGGCATTTGGGAGTCCACTGGAAAGTTTTTGGCCGATCGGAGTTTTGAAGAAGGGGAGGCATCTCTCGGCCGACCGTGCCACAAAGCGGTTAAGGGCCGCTATCCTTCCGGTTAAGCGCTGGACCTCCTTAACAGACACTGGGGCGCCATTTGCTGGAGAGCTTGAATCTTTTGGGGGTTAGCCTCGATACCCCGCTGGGAGACCATGAAGCCAAGAAACTTCCGGAATTGACGCCGAAGGCGCACTTGGTCGGGTTGAGTTTCATCCCATATTTGCGCAACGTTACAAAGTTCTCCGAGAGGTCCTCGACATGCCGTGGCGCTCCTTGCTTTTGACCAGCATGTCGTCCACGTATACCTCCATGTTCCGGCCGATTTGCTCCTGAACACCTTGTTAACCAGCGCTGGTAGGTTGCCCCTGCATTCTTAAGACCAAAAGGCATAACACGGTAACAGTAGGTACCTTGGTCGGTTATGAAGGCAGTTTTTCTTCATCCTCGGGGGCCATTCGGATCTGATTGTATCCTGAATAGGCATCCATGAACGACAGCATTTGGTGGCCTGAGGTGGCGTCCACGAGCTGATCGATCCGAGGGAGGGGGAAGTTGTCCTTCGGGCAGGCTTTGTT
>UESW01004663.1:335924-419207 GCA_900491605.1 Calamus simplicifolius | reverse complement strand
TTTTTTAAAAAAACTTAATTTAAAAAATAATAGTTAAATTAATTAAAAAAATAATAATAATTAATTATTTAATTATTTTTTAAAAATTAATTAAAAATAAAAAAATTATGTTTAAATTAGATTTTAATTAATTTTTTAATTAATTAATTAATTTAATATTTTAAAAAAAAATTTAAATTAATTTTAAAATTTAAAATTAATTTTTTTTTTAATTAATTTAATTTTTAAATTATTTTTCTAATTATTTTTTAGTTTATTTTTAAATGTTTTATTTTAAAATTATTTTTTATAAATTTTAAAAATAGTAATTAAAATTGTTTTAATTTTTTTTTTTTTAATTAAAATTTTCTTATAACTATTTTTTTTTATTTTTTTTTTTTTTTTTTCTATTCTATATTTTTGATAAATAATACCATGTTTTTTTATTTTTGGATATGAAAAAAAAAAGATAATGATGGGCTGAGGTAAAAGAAAAGAAGAAAAAAAAAAAGAAATGATTTTGTTCGAAGAAAAGGATAATTTTATTTTATAAAAAAAAGATAAAAATAATTTTATCAAAAAAAAATTATTAAATTATAACATAGCCGGTAATATGATAACTACATCCATGAGGTAATCTAAATTACCAGAATAGATTGCATTTCAAATGCATACCAAATATGATTATCCAACGAAACCTATAGATTTTCTGCTACCAAACGTCCCCCTAAAATCAAAAGTAACATGGTATACTTATCATCTTCACCAAATTCTAGTTGACATATTTATAGCATAATCCCGCAATGCGATTCTTTTGGAATTATTCCTGTTTCCAATTATTTTATTAAGAATCATTGAAAAAGAGCAGATTTTGCATAAGTATGTCTGTCAAGTGTCAAATGCCTGTCATGACAAAATACTCAATCCAAATGTCTGTCATGTCAAATGCTGGTTGACCTATTTTCCATTCAGAGATGATTCCAATTACCATTTGAAATGTCAAATCTGTCATGACAACTTAATCGCAATCCAAAACCAATTGTCAGACCCTCAGTTTCGTTATGCCCATTAGCATTCTAAACGTACCATAAATTCCTAGGCCAAATTTTAAAAGTAATTTTTTTAAAAAAAATTTGAGACCCAAAAGAAAAAAAGTTATAATATACCATTTTTGCTAGCGTCCAATGATCGGTAGATTCAATATAAGAGCTGAACTGAAAACGCACAAAAACCACGGAGCTGGACAAATCGATACACTAATAAAAACTACAAATGCCTCATAAAATGCCAACTGAATGCCCAGGTCATAACACTTATCAAGTAATTAATATCATATTATCATACATATATCCACCATTAGACAGGATTCATTAGGTGTTACTGCAAAATACTGAAGGTGAAGCAGAACTATTCACGTCATAAAATTACAGCCCTAAGTTCATAATCTTCCTCGACGTTGCCATTGCCAGCAGACTACTACGACTGGTAAAAGCTCAATGCGGCCTGCATGTCTGCTGCAGAAACAAAAAAACATCAAAAATTAACAAATTGTCAGATGCTTGTATATCAAAGAAAAAATAAATTCAAAATCCATATCATAAGTAGCAAGTTGTGTTCAACATTTGGTCCCCTCGTTTTTTGTACTTAACAAGAAGAAATGTACTATCTGATTGTTTTACTGCTTAATATCATCTCTGTTGGCTTCTAGCTGAATGGCAATTACCGTAGCACTCCTACTGTATACTTTTAAAATGGCATTGCCTAGAATGCAAATTTTCAGAACTATTTGTAATCCTTGTCAATGGCCTTGATTAAAGAATATATCCAGCAGCAAAACCAGAAACCGAGCCACCTCCTAAACTCATCATTTTAGCTATTACGTACACATTCATTTGACTGAATTTTGGGTGAAAGCAACGCATCGCTATCTCATTCAGATGCAAGACAGCCCTAGACAGTCAAAAGCTTTAGAGCCACGTCAAAAAGCTCTCAAACGTAATTGTTTTTCTTGCCCTTCTGCAGCATATATTCACAGGACAACAGGCAATAATCCTCTGAATTTGGGACAGCGCTTCAGCTTGAGTCCTTTGCCTCGTAACCATTATCAATCACATGCATAAGAGGCAAAAAAAACCACTCTCACATGCCCTCGACGGTGAGCACTGCTTTATAAATACATTCCCATGTATATAATATCGTTTTAAGCATGCACTGTGCTGACTTCTAGCTGCTCTCAAAATCTTAATCTTATAATCTTACAGACTTTGGGTGACAATCCTTTGCCATCTGCCTTGGACTTGACGTCACCCAAGTCAAAAGTTGAATCAAGGCTACGTCAACCAGCTCTGAAACCAAATTATTTCCCTTGCCAATCTGGTAGCAGATATTTCATAGCAATTCGCTGATACTCAAATTTCGGACACCGCTTTAAACTTTGATGCTATGCCCAAAATTCATCTTCATGTCCATGCATCCTTAGGCCAACAAAAGAAAACGAATGCACAATATACTCTATTTACCTGCCCCCACAACCACTGCTTTATGAAGTATTATACTTAAGTTTTCAGTCTTCTAGGCACTCTTAAAATCCTGAACTCATAATTACATCAGGTGAAAGGAATTCATCACCATCCTTGAGTTTAGTGCCAGCCTAGTCAAAACAGGGTTAGACTTGGTTAAATGGCCAAATATCATGCTTGTTCCCATGCCTGCACACTACAACCACTGCTTTATAAAGAATGATAGCTCCATTAACATCTACAACAATTTTAACCATGAACTCCTCTTCCCTTCAAATTCTTTTCAGTTTGCAAGATGTAACTGACTTGCACCATAACCACCTTATTGGTGAAGCAATGGTAGGACAATGGTTGGTTTGGTCACTCTAGTCAAGGGCAGAGGAGCAAGAGGAGACATAACTGTAACTTCTCTCTCTCCTTATTCTCCTCCCTTTCTTCTCCTTCTCTACTCCTGCTGCTACCGCCGCTCCTCCTGGGTTGTTGAATAGATGAACAATATGGATCTGATAAAAAAAAAAAAGAGAGCAGAAAATGGAGGAGATGAAGGGAAGAGAGGATAAGAAGGTGGGAAAACAAACTGGGATGCGTAGCACAGAGAATGGATAAAGGTATTGAAATGGGTAGAGAAATGAAAGAATGGACACAAACAAGATCAGTTTAGATGGTATAGTGGGAAATATTCAATTAACTGGAAGAGTCCCATTCTCCTCTCATTCCTGACTTTCTTGGTCTCGGCAGCCATGTATATGGCTGGGATTTACGCATGAGAAGGCTAGGCATGGCAGCCTAGTTTTCTTCTTTATCTAGATATTTTTTATCTACATCAAATCTAGGAAGAACAAACAGATTGGATACAAATAAAGATGATAGATAAGGATATACTGATAGGTCAAATCTTGAAAAAACAATGCAGCATTCAACTAGGATATGGTTATATATAATACAAAAACACACACAACATCTCTATTAATACATTACCCAGCAGCAGAATAGATGCACTAAACACATGAAACGATGATGATATGTTCAGCAAGCATTTAATTATCCTAGAAAAATCTGGCAACATAATAAAAATAAACAAAAAAGAAAAAGCATGAAACATGTATAAATTAATAAAAGCAAACACAGGAAACCTTTCATTGTTCTAAAAAAATGCAGCAAATATAAAGATTTGTGGCAACTGCTGGGCTTCTTCAACCCTACTACTGCATCAAGAATTTCACTCATCATGTGAATAATGATAGCAAAGGGAAGGAAGATAACCCAACACCAGTGGAGAAAAAGGAAAAGGGAAAAGAGGGGGGCAGGGAGCGCATTCTCAATCATGCACAGAGGAGATTGAGGTGAAAGAAGGTTTTGCAGGATGAATCAAGAAAGCACAAGGAGGGGGGAAATCCTGTTTATATCAGACCCACTGTCATAAAGCCATGTCCTGCTGCTGGTCTCCAACCACAGCCACTGCTTCCCTCTCATTCTTCCTCTCTCCTCCCTCCTCTCAATTAGGGCATGGGAGAGGAGGAAAGCAAACTGAATTTTAATTGTATCTTATTGGGAGATCCAGTTCCAACACCTACTTAACCCAAGACAAATAGACCAATAGCAGCTCTAAAGTATTCTGCAAAAGTCCAAAAGTATCTCAACATATCTAGAAAGACAAGAAATTTTAATTAAATAAAAAACCCATAAAACTTATTTTCCATATTTGAGACATGTAAGTCCATATCCACAATGCCAGTTATCTGCTTCTTACAGTATGGTCATGAGTATGATCACGACCAGTGTGTTTTGGAGTAACCATACTTCCAACTTTCAGATGATTTTGACTCACTAGTGAAAAATTCAGTCTATTTTATGTAAAGCATATCACACATTAATTATACAGCCAAATGCACCCGGACAAACTGCCCCACCCCAAAAAAAAGGGAAAAAAATGATGCCAAGGATCTGCCCTTGAGTAATTGAGTTAGATATCCACGATACCGGAGTTAGCTATATGTCAATCAAATTATGCTGAAACTTCAAACTAGGGGTGGAAAAATAGGGCTTAGATCAGGTCAAATTCGAGTCAGGTCAAAAAACCTTCAACCCAAAACCAACCCATTCATAAGAGGGCTGAAAAGAATAAACCCCATGTCTCACCCATTTATTTTAATGGACCCATACCCACCCGCCAACCCAATTAGAGCTTCACTTGTCAATTGCATACCTTAGTAAATGAAAACAAATAGTACTAAAAATAAGGTATTTAGGGTTGCATCCACGCAAGAAGGCAATGAAAAAGGAAACACAATGAATCTTAAACATGCCACCCTCTCAACTATATTCAGTATTTTTGTGATTTCCTTATAAGCATTAATTATGCAACCTTACTAAATCATCAAACCAATCACTAACTAGTTTATAGCCATAACACAAGTACTACAATCTTGGAGTTTGGGAATGAATTTTAAAGGCTTGTTTAATTTATGGTGACCCAATGGATTACCCAACACATCTATAATTTGGTTGGCTTTGGCTCGCTCATGCCCAAGGTTCGCTGTACCAAGAACGGGTATCGTTTTGGTACTAAACTAGTATGATTTGATATAGGACGTACCGTACCAAATTTGAAAGGTATCAATCAGGTTACTATGGAATCCTAAGCCATAAACTGTCCTAAATCGGGTCGAACTAGATGGTTCAGTTCGGTTTGGAATGCTTCGGTTCGATTTGGGACAGTTCGGATCAGTTTGGAATCGATTCTCCTTTTATACCAAACCGAAAGATCAAACCATCCCAATTCTGAGCCAGTTTGATTTGGTTCCGCCTGAACCGCCCGATTCAAGATAGTTCAGCATACCATGCTCATGCCCAACCCAATTATAAAAAACCCTCACCAAACCCGTTTATTTTGAGCAGGGTTGGTCAGTTCAGGTCAAACATTGTGACTCCTTCAAAAAAGACATGTCATGACATTAAGTACTTTACAAGCAAAAAATGGAGGCAAACCATCCAAGGTAATAACACAAACCATCCATGGCAATAACACCATATACGGCCATAAGGAGCTAATCTCTTGACACCTACTCGAGCAAATTGTAAACTTGCACCCTTCTCGTTTATGGAGCTATCCCGGTGTGGGAAGAAAATATGCTTGAATTCCATTTAAGCATCAAAAAATGATAATGAGATTCTGTGAAGTTTCTTTTGTTAGAAGGGGCATATGAACAAGCACCTGATAAGAATTCCTTACCCTTTACATTAACTTGGTGACCGGTACGACCACCCATTGAAATCGTTAAGCTAGACCACTAAAGAAATAACACGACACATTTACATTTCTTCAGAGAATTATGTATATCTGTATATGCATATTAAAATGCCTTAACAGCATAGAAAATTTAAAAGTATTGGAATACCTTGTGAAACAGGTTCACAAGCCAAGATTTTGAACTACATACCCAGAGGACAGACCATAATAGTCAATGGTAAAAGAGATTGACATTTAGGACTTGGGAACGGTAACATTTAAGATCTTGACGTCCTGATATGGCTTGTCATTCTTATCCGTCTTGACTTTCTCGATAGCCTGTATAATTAGCATCAGCTTCAAACAGTCAGCAGATGGAGGTAAAAAAACAAAGAGAGACTTGTCTATGTGCTACACAAGATTTGCACCTGAACAACATCCATCCCCTTTACAACTCGGCCAAAAACAGTATGCTTATTGTCAAGCCATGGTGTGGCGACAGTGGTAATAAAAAACTGAGAACCATTCGTATTAGGTCCAGCATTCGCCATAGATACTGTGAAAGGTCTGTCATGCCTCAAGCTGAAAACATGCACACATGCATCAACAAGATATGCAAATGACTTCTTCATTGAAAGTTATAATGACCATTATAATCAACAAAATAGAATTACTACAAAACAAAACATAGTGGTGAGATTGAAATTGATAGAAATACTTAAAAGTGAATTAAAAAAAGAAAAGAGCACAGAAGATTGAGAACATAAATATAAACATAAAGTAACATCAATAGCAAGCCTTGCTTATTTTAACATAGTCCAGCCTCTAACAATGGAAGATTTCTATAAATCCCTTCTCACCGTTATTACTCAAGTTTATTGCTATAACTCTTTGCCCTGAATCTAGAGACCTCTTCAATGGAAGGACTGACTCGTGAGATCTACAGCTGAACCATTTCAAATGGTTTGCAAAACAGGATTACATGAAAACAGCAACAAGATATGATGCATGCTGGATTCATGACTAACAGTTGAAGAAAACACAATTCAGTGATTGAACAAGATAGAGGAACTGGCAAAAAAAGAGTTTGTTCAGATAACTTCTCCATGGATTGTCATCCCCAAGCTCTGCAATTATATACTCATTAGTTATAAGCAAGGTTTTAAATCTCACGGGACAGAGCTATCCTGATTTTTTCATAAAACGAAATGCCCCACGTTTTGTTCTATCTCGATCTCCGATCCAGTCGGCATCCCAATACTTGCTTAAGATATCTTTTCTTTAGAAAAAAATTAGTTGTGAAGCTTTAATATTTATTTGATTTTTAAACATATTTAAACTTTAAAATTATCTCTTTCGATAAATTAGATCTATTTGAAAGTAACACTCGGGATGGGATAAAACAGCCAAGATCAGTCTCAGAATCTCTGTGGAACGAGATGTCTCAACTATCTCGGCCACCATCACACCGAGACTTAAATGCCTGATTATAAGGACCAAAAAAAGCTATAAAAATAAAGTTACGAAAGTCACTCTAGCTAACTGGACCTATAAAATCCCTCAAAACTACGATTCTGACTTTGTTAGACATTTTCAGAAAAAGACATGCATAAAGGCTGGTGTCTACTAGCAGGAATCATGTAAAATTTATCATTTTGAGTTGCAATTCATCCTTAAAAATGAAATGCAGTTATACATGTCTATCCGTTCCTTCTTCCTCTCTGTCAAATTCAATCTTCTTTCAACTAGGAATTGAAACATAAGCTAAAATTGTGCAGCTAACAGTGCAGGTCTCACAACCCACCCAGTAGCCAATAAGGTTCCCTGACATCCCCTCAGCCCATATCTCCTGGGAGTCTTCTTTTTCTTTCCCCCACCACACAAGCTCATTCCATAGCCAATATTGCAGATCTCCGTGCCCATCAACTAGCTTTCCCTTCTCTCGCATCCATAGCCAATATTGCAGATCTCTGTGCCCATCAACTAGCTTTCCCTTCTCTTGCAAAAGTTACTTCAGCTTTTGGCACCAAACAATTGAGAGTTTACTTTAAAATAGAGCCATATTATATTCTGGGAACTTAACAGACCAAAACAATCATATATAAAGTTGGTCCTGACAAACTTGCCAACTGGTTGGTCAAACAGGTTGACTAGTCTTTCAGCATCATAGCTTGGATTATCTAATAAAGGCGGTGGTCTCAGGAAAGCATGCATTTGTAATTTTTATTATCGTTGTTGTTTGAAATTTGCACCATCTTGGATAGACTTTTAGGGGCCCAAGCTATAACAGTGGATAAAAAAGCAAGAAGCTGCAGCATGAAACTACAGAGTTCATGTCAATCAGCTCACACAAATATGATTACATGAGTAAGCACAGGCTAGGAAATCAGAAGAGCAGTTAGAATATTAAAATAGAATTATTATATGTAAAATAGCAGCACTTCAACTGCTCGGCTGCATGGACAGCTAGTTCATTCCATATGTTCCTACAGGTCTGATGACAAAAGACACCATACCAAGCTTCCTATCATAGTTCTCTCATTATTTGTACTATACTTTAGATAAATGTGTAAGGGTTTGATGGTCATGACTTTACCACTTGGCCTTGTTAGTAATTTCATTGTGACTTTACTTTAGATAAATGTGTAAGGGTTTGATGGTCATGACTTTACTACTTGACCTCGTTAGTAATTTCATTGTGATTCACCAACCATGAAATATCAAAGTTGGGGTGGACAGTACAGATTGTACCTCACAATTGGAAGATGTCTTCCAATCAAAGATGACTACTTCCAGCCATCTCAACCTAACTTTTATGTCGAAGTAAACCTGTAGCACAAATGATCCTACAGGAGATATTACTGTAGAAATAAATAAAAACCAGCAAGATAAAAATAAAAGAAGCCATGTTTGTGCTACATTGCATACAAAACAAGATTATAGAACAACAATAACTCTGATAAAGACAAAATATTTATTACCTTTTGTGAAACTCATCTTCAAATTCCCGTCCCCATATAGACTGCCCACCAGTGCCATCTCCCAAAGGATCTCCTGTCTGTATCATAAATCCTTTAATTACACGGTGGAAGATGAGATTGTCATAATATCCATTTCTACAATGAGTCGTAAAGTTCTCCACAGTTTTTGGGCATTCTTCTGGGTATAGTCTCATGTGAACGTCACCAAGTGATGTGTGCAAAACCTGACAACATAAAATACACTGTTAGATATTCGAGGGACATGACACACCCCTCTAGCATCCATGATGCCATCATGGCATACATGATTGCAATCCATAACATCATCATACCACACATAATTACAGAAAAGGAAACTGGAGTCTCATGTTCGAGTTCAATATTTAATTCATCATCCAGTGAACTTACTGCATAAATTACCTTATCTAAGTGCAAGCAAATGAAAATCTAGAACTACTAAGGAAATGTGAAATGCTATGCTGAAAATAAGTTGTTACTGCATATTATGGATGCAAATAAAGATTACACTAGTCAACACATTAATTTAACAAGTGATCTTACCACACTATCAGGAAGGGATGTTGTGACAGCTTTTCCTATATCAGATACTGCTAAAAGCTCCTCAGGTGGTGGCTTTTCATTAAAAACATCCCTTCCTTTTGTCGCATCTTCAGGTTCTTCAGGCTCTCTTCGGCTGTTGAAGGTGCAGCGAAGATAGAAAGAATTTACAAAGTCACAATCAAGGAGCTTAAATAACTAAAAAGTGATTTACAAAGGAAGATATTTTTTAAAATTTTTTGTGTTACCACAAAATGATTAAGCACAAGGACTGTTCCAACCTAAAACCCACAAATATCTATGTAGGAATTTAAATTTCAGCCACCAGTCACTCAGTCACCTAGTTTAAGGGATTCATAGTTTCACTTTCAGTTTGCCTTTCCAAACTTACCAAAATCAACTGCTGAGCACTGATTGTATTTAATAATGGCTCATTTGCATGACAATGGAAACAATTTAATATTTAGTCAATTTATCAGACCTTGAACATAATACCTGAACAAATAGATTCGATGTTTCTTGAAAGCACAACAAAGAAGCGTAGGATCTGTCAAAGGCTCTTTGGTCTCATTGACATTTGATGCTGCTGCAGGAATCTTCCGAACCTTTTTGTTACTCCTGTCTCCTTGATATAAAGCAATTCTTAAAAATCTGTCATTATTCTCTACTTTTCCAAGAATCCGAGCAACTTTATTTGTGTGCAAATTTACTACCTGAAGCAACAAAAGTAAAAGAAACACTCAACAACAATTATAACCATATCTCACAAGCTATTGAATAAAAATTATTGTTAAGAAGGTACAGATAATAATTACTGAGCAAGAATTATGCAAGTGCTAAGAAGAGATACTAGCAAGGTATGACACCATCTTCAGAAGAGAAAAGGTTGTAGATGTTATTTCAAAGTCAAAAACCAATCACTTATTCGTCAATTAGATGCTTTAGAATGATCAGACACAAAGCAGTGCAGGACTTATTCTTGGTAAAAGATATCTTTAAGAAACTTTATACAATAATTTTGAGAAGTGAGAACACCTTCAAAAATTACTCTAAATCTCATATCAAATACTCCACAGCTGAATGGAAAATTCTTTGCCCCAAAGTAAATGTTTAGATTATGAACCCAATCTTGTAGTATCACTATGCAAATAACAGGCCAAAGCCAAATCATGCGTTAGACAACTAAGCAGATGAGGCACCTTTCAGAGGGCACATAATAATGAGTTACTATGATCCTGAAAATAGATATACTAATAACCTGGCCAACATGCTTTAGTTTCAAGACTCCTGCATACATGAAATAGTGTTTTTGTATAGTTTAATTAACATATTTTACTATTCAACAAACTCTGCCTATGTCTGAAATATGGCTTTTGTACATAGCCAGCCCCAAGCTCGAACAAAAAGGATTGCAATAGGTTGACGGCCAGCCTAAAACTATAGTCACATCCTATAAACATAAATCTAATAGAGAATCGTTGGGACATCTCCTCCTTGTAACATACTACGTCAAACCTCGAGCATAGTGAAAAGTTTGCAAGGGTTAGTTACGGCATTTTTCAAAAGCGATGCATCACATCAACGCCTTATTGTAGTAGAAAGTTAACAAGGGTTCTCTTAATTTTATAAATGGGTGAGTAAAAAGTTAGAACATATAGCAACTTAGATAGAGGATTATTAATAAAAAGTTAATGCAATGAATAAATATAATAACTAGAAGGATAATTAATATAGCTTGCCTACAAGACAACGGATAGAAGACAAAATCAAAAGATGCTGAAATTTTAAACTTGGTATACAGGCAAAGATAAAAATAAAAATGGGATACGAATTATTGTAAATAAGAGTTTACCATTATGTTTGGGAGAGGGGCATTAGGATACCCTTGTCTAGGATTTTTTTTAAGTTGGGAAATAAAGGGTTTAAAAGGGTTCCCAATACCCTCCCAAACCCCTCAACAGTAATAATTTTTAACCCCCAAATGAGGGGATTTAGAAGGGAAAGGAATAAGAAACCTCATTGTTTTTTGTGCTTCCTATTTTACCGTAAGACGTTATTAAAATTTACAAATTACCCAAATCAAAAAAAAAAAAAAAATCTTTGCCTTTATCATGTTTCTCCTTTTCTTTCCAGACAAAACCTCTCTCTTTCTGTCTCTCTCCTCTTATAGCCGCGAACTCCCCCATGCAATGCCTCCCTCCTAGTATGTAGTGATTTTAATCTCCATTTTTATATCTCAACAATGAACTAAGATGTAATGAAAAATTAATATTAACAAATAAGGGTATATTTGTCATGTTAGATTTATAACTCATTCCTTTACTTTCCTCCTTTTAACCAAATATAGATAGGATACAAACCCTCCCTTCCCTTCTATAAATTTTATGAGACTTCCAAACAAGGAAAGGATTTCAACCTCACCTTTATTTTACTTTTTCTTTACCTTACTTTATTTTAAAACCCTTTCCTTCCTGTCACTTCTAACTCCCTAATATAGTGTAAAAAATGAGGTCGTAGATATTAAGAGAACAAATGGTATAATTTTAATTAAATTTGTGTTAAGAGATGAGTCCATAATTATATTAGTGCCGATGCTCCTTAAGTGGATTTAGATAATGCTATAAACCACTGCTTTTAAGAGAACATGAATAAAGTAACTTAGGAGATTTATAGTCGATAAAAAATATTATCAAAGAAAATTTGAATGGATATGTAAAAAATACAATATAGGTTTTGAAAAAATACATGAAGATTATGGTTTCAAGGACAAAAAATAAATGAAATGCAATTTTAGAGTTTGCAAATGCTATGTGATTTAATTTTAGTCAACACATATTATAAAAAGAATTACTCTTATATAATAAATAACCTTTAACGTATAAAGCCAGTCAAATAGATTTTCCTTATTAGATAGACAAATCAAGTATTATATAAAACCTGAAAGGTTATACTGGATGAGAGTTAACCATCAAGCATTAAATTGACGGTTGTGAATGTATGTATTTGAAAATGAATGAGATAGACTAAAGAAAATAAAATTCAAGGATTAGTTGGTGAAATTTGAAAGAAGAAAAACTAATAGTGTTTAAAAATAGAATGACAAAGAAAAATAAACCTAGATAGGAAAATCATACGATATGAAAAGAGATGGCTGATAGTATTAAAAAGGTAATTATAAAGGTACTAGAAAAGTTAAAAGGAAAAAGACCATGTGAAAAAAATTTAGTAGTAAAATAAGAAAGTTCAATTAATGGCTGATAATAAAAAAAGAGTGCCATAAAAAATATCTAAAAATAAAAATAAAGAAATATATGAAAGTTATAAGAGGACTAAAAAAGAAGTTAAAATGATAGTACAGAAGGCTAGATTCAAGATATATGAAGCGTTATATCGCAAGCTAAAAATTAAAGATGAAAAAGAATTGCAAAGCTAAGAAAAAGAAAAACTAAAGATATGATTCAGATTAAATGCATCAAAGATGATAATCAAAAAATTAATTAAAAGGATAAGATCAAAAAAAATGAAGTTATTTTAATAAATTATTAAATAAAATCATGTAAATAATTTAGGATGCCTTACTAGTTTCGTTATGAATAGAAATATCATATATACTCATATAATAGTGATATTTAATGTAAAAGAGGCTATATCACAAGCTAAAAATGAAAGATGAAAAAACAAAAGATATATATAAATTACGAAGCTAAGAAAAAGAAAAATTAAAGATACGATCCAAATTAAATACATCAAATATGATAATTAAAAGATTTTGATTAAAGAATACGATATCAAGAAAAATCAAAAAGTTATTTTAATAAAGTATTAAATAAAAATTATGTAAATAATTTAAGATGCCTTACTAGTTTTGTTATAAATAGAAATCTCACATATACTTATATAATAGGATATTTGATGTAAATGGTGAAGTTATTTTAATAAAAAGAGCTGTGGAACCTAACAAAATTCCTATCAATGTTTGAAAATATTTAGATGTTGTACGAGTAACTTTAGAGAGTAAGAAGATGAATACTATAGCACCAATTTACAAGAATAAAAAGGGATATTTAGAGGTACTTTAGTTGTTGTGGTATTAAACTCATAATTTATACTATGTAACTTTGAGAGAGGATAATTGAGCATAAGTTAAGATATAATATAAAAATATTATAAAATCAATTTGATTTTATGTCAAAAGGATCATCGAAGCTATTTTTCTTCCTCAGTTAATGAAAAAGTTAAAGAAAATAGATGAGATCTTTATATAATTTGTATTTATTTAGAGAAAGTGCGATAGAATCTCTAAAAAGGCCTTATAGTGGTGTTACAAAAAAAAAAGAGTACCTTAACATAATTTAAAAACAAAAAACTTGATGAAGCTATTACAAGTATAAAAACTACTAGTAGTAATACTAATGATTTCCCAATACAATACACTTACATTAGGAATCTAATCTTAATCCTTATCTTTTTGCATTATAGATGAACTTACTAAACATATTCAAGACGATATTACATCATGCATGTTATTTGCAAATGATATAATATTAGTAGATGAAACTAAAGTTGAGGTTAGTAGTTGAGAAAAGGCTTAGATGAGTTGAGTTGAGTTATAGAAACTAAAGCTGAGGTTAATCGTAAGCTAAATTTATAAAGAAATACATTAGAAATTTGAAGGTTTTAGATTAGATAAAAGCAAAAATATATCGAATGTAATTTTAGTATAATTAAAAATAAAGATGAATATAGAGTAAAACTTAAGAATTATGAAGTTTTTAACAATGATCATTTTCAATATTTAAGATCGATTATTCATCAAAAATGAGAGATTAAGAATAATGTTGTCCATAAAATTAAATTAGATTGGATAAAATAGAAAAGAGTAACTGAAATATTATATAATCATTGAATACTTATCAAGTTGAAAAGAAATTTTATTAGATTACCATAAAACCAACTGCTTTATCATATGAAATGTTAGACAATTAGAAAAGCACATATCATAGAGTACGACTATGTTAGAAAATTATGTATACATTATATAAATGTAGCTGAAATAAAAACATTGAGATGAATGTGTAGTAATACAAGAAAATATAGAATAAAAAATGAAATCATTCATAAAAAAATAAACACAGCACCAATTAAGAGTAGATTGAGAAGACAACTTAAACGGTTTGAACATTTGCAACATAGATCTGAAGATATACCGGTGCAAAGAAGTGATTTAATACATGTAGAAGGAAAAAAAAAAAGGGAAAAGTGGACCAAAAATTACATAAGTAATCAAGAAAGATTTAATATTTTTGCATTTTATAAAAAAATATAACTCTAGATCAAGCAGAAGGGAGAAAAAGGACTCCTACAACCGATCCCTTTGAGATTAAAACTTTATTGTTATTGTTGGGGCCATCGTTGTTGTATATTCTAGTTATTTGACAAAAGACATGTGTAAGTGCTTTCATTAATATTTCATTGGGTAATGAAGAAGGTTATATGAAATCTAAGAATTTAATTGCTATGATAGTAACAGGATATACCATAGGCACAAGATCAATGAGTTAATGCACAAATAAACAAAAGATCTTCTAGTGTGGTCCTGAGAAGCCACATGCAAGAACTTAACCTTGTCATAGTGAAAATAAGCATGGGCTAGCAAAGCTGACTCTTGAAGCAACTAGTCCATAATTTATAACTCATTGCTGGAAGAAATAGGCAAGCATGGACCAGCCATCCCTTGAAAATAACAAGTTGGAATGAATTTACTTGCAGTACAGATGAGGTTTTCTCTATCAAACAGAAAGCACCTAAAGTGAATCATACACCAAACAAAGTGCACTCATTTTACAGCATCAAAAACAGGGAACTGCAGGCATTGATAACATAAGTTTACTCCAGCATGTCAACAAGATACAACATGGAAGAAGTAACAATCAGAAAAAACGCATCTACATATAAGGTTTTCGCTGAACATGGAGAGCAAGGATTTTGAACTTGGAACAAACTGGGAGATGCTACTAGTGCAAAGTCAGCCCAACAAATCAATTTCTATAAAGGATAAAAGATAAAGAATTTTAGAGTTCCACCATGGTGATTTAGATCATCTAGCAAAAGTGGTTACAGATGTCTACACTAATCTTTGATCTATAAAGGATAAAAGAGAATTGAGAAAGAATTTTAGAGTTATCCCCATAGTGATTTAGATCATCTAGCAAGTGCTTACAGATATTTACACTATTAGCAGCAAGTACGTGAGAAAAAAACATGACTTTGATCAATAACCAGAGAAAAGCACAAGGTGTGGAGTGGGAACAATGGTCCGATGATGTAAGGAAGGATCTGGACTCGGCTGAAGTATTGGAAAAAAGAAGTGAACCAATAACTGAATAAAAAAAGATAAAGCTTTAAAAAAAAGAGAAAAAATAGAAGCATAGGATTTATATATATATAGGCGGACCTGGCTATGTAGCCAAGCCTAAATCTGGTCATCTCCCACATCCACATCCTTGAATCTACACAGTTCACGAATCCTAAAGATAGAAAAAAAAAAAGATGAAGTAGCTCCGGGATGCATATGGATCCAAAGGTGGGGAAGCTAACCGAATCCAAGCTTGGCTACATTTAATTCAAGAATCCCAAAAATGAAAAAAGTTAAAAAAGATAGAATGGCTCCAGCATCCGTGTGAATTCAAGGTGGAGAAGGTGATCATATCTTGAATTTGGCTATATTCGTATGTATACGAGCTGGACTTAACTACATTCGTATATAGCTAGGTCCAAATCTGATTATCCTTCCCATCCTTAAATCCACATGGATCATGGATCCAAAAGATGGAAAAAGTAGGGTGGCTTCGATATCTATATAGATCCAAGAATAGAAAGAATGATCGAATCTAAGGCTTGACTACACACAAGTGTAGCAAGTCCAACTTTCTTTAGCTACTTATATATTCCAAAAGAAGTATAAAGTAGCTACCAAGGTTCGATACCTTGATGCAAGACTCCATGCTCACATATCATTTGGTAAAGTGGTTATACATTTAGTATAGGGTCCATTTAGCATACCAACACTCAATACACTCCTCATACCAGTATCATTTTGGTGCTGGTATGGTAAGGTATACCCAACACAGTGGTAAGCACTATGAACCTCAGCAGCTATTGTGTACATTGATTTAATGGTTTCTACCAAATATTAAAATTTAATAGAGGTTATGAAGAGTTATTGAATCTATGAAAAAAATGGTTAAGAAAACTAGAGGTTCATATCACATAAACAATGGAAAAGTAGATTTACAAGATAATGAGATGGAAGACAGAAATGATATGTTTAAGTTATTCGATAAGAATAACAAAAAAGCATAGAATCAGGGCAAGATCCAGTACAAATGTAAGAGTAGATTTAACAAAATTATATAGCTGAAGGACCAAAAGGCATGCAAACTGAAGTATGAACGATAACATAATAACTGAAATATGTTTGTTCAGTTGAAGGTAGCAGAATAATAGAAGAACAGAGGAAAACCATATTCACAATGGTCTCAATATTTACAAATAAAAATATATTGTCTTCACAAATATGTGGAACTAGACTTATTAATTTTCTAATGATGCTTGGATTTCAAGTATCTCCATTACAATAAATAGCAGGGAAAAAATCATGAATAACTTACTTATCATCTTATCCCATTTTTAACCCACCCCTTTTCACCTTTTCATCATCACAACTTTTTATCAACATATTTTTCTAGGCACAGTTTGGTAGGGGCATGTAGCAGGTATAAGGCTTGGAATAAATCTAGTGTGCTAAACACTCTTAGAAAATGGGAATAAGCACGGAATGATTATGCTGGTTAAACATGTTTATACCAGTCAACTATTCAAGGGGGGAGGCTGTCATAAGCTTTATCTCCTAGCATAAAGCCATCCCTTATACTTACTTTCTATTTTCATTAACAAGAACCCTCATCCAAAAGATTTTCCAAAAATCAAGGTTTTAAATACCAACACCAAACCTCATACTAATTTTTTGCCCAAACAGTACAGAACCACATACCAACACATGATATGGGATTGCATTTCTTATTGACATGCTGTGAATCGATGCTGGAAACCCGCCAGAATGGTATGGAACAATTCGTACCAACTGGCATCCGAAACCTTGCTAGGAATTGTAACCCAACAAAATTCAAATAACTCTTGGCATACCTATTTCGAATAGGCATAGCTTTTCCTATTCTTGTACTTAGATCACAAAATGTATCTCATATTTGCAAAACTCTCAAACTTATAGACAAATGGTTCGATAATCTCAATTTTTAACTGTTTACCAAAGAAAAAACCATAAATTTCTCTCTAGAACATCTTGTAAGGGTGCATGATGCAGATGCATTCTGTATATAGAAAACAACATTTAGCAGATGGAAAATGGAGCAAAACAAGACTACCTATGAAGACAGTTAACAGTCAATAAATATGCAGTTTTTTGTTTAATCCACAAGATCTGTAAACAATTTGATGGGTGAGAAGACAAAATAGGGCTGCCGAACAAGACTTAGATGAAGATCATCAAAATAAGATTTACTTTTCATTTTAAACATGCTACTCATGGATAACAATGGAACAGTAAGATTATTGGATGGCTAGTAAATTAATGGGATAGGCCTCTCATTTTATTATTTAAGAGCACTAGAAGTAAAGCTTACTTTTATACCCAAGAGAGTCGCATAAATAAGAAAGTTACTGCTCTCATCAAAAATAGCATTTGGTTGCGGAGCACTTTCTGTTTTCTCTATTTCCTTCTCAACAGCCATTCTTCGCCCAAAGTCAATTGCTTCAAGCTGATATAAAGGAGCACCACTTCTTTGTAGATCTTGGGCCACCTAACAAATTGCAGAATATGAGAACATAAATTATTGGAAAAACAGCTTTCAAGTGAAAATGGATGTTACCTCAAGAGATTCATCATACACAAGCCTTAGTTTACCCGTTTTGAACCAAAAGACACGAATCCTGCGATCAGGAGATGTTATAGCAAACTGATTGCCATCTGGGCTCACCTGAACAGAAAGAAAAACAGAACAAGCTTGGCAAATTTGCTAGATTACTAGAAAGTTTTATTCAGTATTTGGGCTGATAATATTGGCATATAAAAAATCATAGCTAAATAGAATGTAGATTAAGGAATTCGAATTATAAAATTGAAACAAACAAACAAAATCAAATCTCATAGGAACAACAAATGTATCTTCTCCTACCGTGCAAAAAGGGCATCTAAACAAGTTATGTTAGGAAAACAAAGAATAAGTAGCACTTTGACAAAGGAAAAAGTAGTAGTTGTGATTCACACATCAATTATCCATATGTAAAATTGAAAACAGTCATCATTTCCAAATTAATTATTAAAAAAAAAATCAACCATGGATAACTGTCAATTAATAAATTTCTGGTAGAAAATAGTATAGCTCCTGGCAGGATAGCTCTCAAAGTTATAAAAAAGTGCTCAACAATAAGAGACTTCTATCAATTTTCATGAGCACTGAATTGAATTTGAATAGCTGTCTGGCCATGCATCCTACTGTTTATGAAGGAAATGACACAAATCTGTTATGCCTACCTGGACAGCACTTGAAGTACCAATTTCATTGGCCATATTCTCTCAGATCTCATTCTTCTTCTCTTGTCCTTTTCTCACAAATCAATCAAATTGAGAATCCAGTGACTTAAAACTTTCTTATGGAAAAGATAATCACTTCTAAATCAAAAGGCATGAAGAAGTGTGGAACAGAGAGTACACGAGGTGAGAAGGAAGGGTGCACAAAAATACATTTCTGATGCACCTAGATTCCATAAAAGTATACCAGAATGAGCACCCAAAGGTATTGAACTATGTCAGTGCTGCATATTCATGACTCCTTTGGCTCCACATGCTCTGGTGAAGAAGGAAGCACCAAGAAGATTACAAAGGGTATAGAAGCACAATATTCCAACCAAAGGCACCTTTGTGAAGGTAAAGGAATGCCATTTTCGTTTATATTGCTTTCATGGGTTTGTCTAGACAACATACTTTTAAATTATTGAAGACAAGATAATGGATTACAAACCATCAAGAATGATTACTGAATACTTAAGAGTGGCCAAATAAATTACGATAATAAATAAATTACCATAACAGAAATGTTACAGTAATTTATTTATTTAGACATCATATGTCTCCCTCCAAGTGATTAAGTAACTGGTTAGCCCATTAAGCATATAAAGAATAAGCAAAAAAAAAAGGTTTGAAAACTCAATTTAAAATATACATATTAATCTAATAATTGTAGACGACCATTTATTTAAGTGAGGCATATATGTTTCAGTCCAAGCGGTTAAGTAGCTGTTTAGCCCATTAAGCATCTTAAGGATGAGCAAAAATTTTGGCATGAAAATGAAATTGATAATGCACACATAAATCAAACAAATGTAGTGCAGTAACTAGCATATCTTGAATATTGATAGGTTAAACTTCTATTTTAATTTCACTGATTTTGTTTCTATAATTAAATATAGTATTACATAACTTTAAATGTTTTACATAAACAAGTTTCTATTGTCCAGCCATGTCGTCATCACTGGCTTCTCATTTGTTATCTATCCTGTTACCAAACCTGCTTGTGCCCATCTTTTCTTTTGCTCAAAGAGCTGAACATGCATTCATATTAAGTCATATTTGCATTAATCAGTAACTTTCGACAAGTCAAATCGTTATTTCTTATTTTATTAGGTGAACCACAAAGAGATTTATTCTACCATGAATGTACCCATTTATATGTTAAATGTTCAACAAGCATTTGATAATTGTATAACCATACTGACAATCATGGTAGATTGACTTGAATATAATACAATCCTGCTAGCATGGTTTCATATCCTGACACGACATCCAAAGGGATGCCCGGATGGGCTGCCATCCAAAGTGTCGGGTTGAGATATCTTGCCATCATCCCAACCTTCCTAATCAACATGTCCTACAACATCCCCCATCCCAAAAGTTGAGACATAATGGGATGATAGTAGATCCTCAACTCAACTCAACTCATCTAAGCCTTTTCCCAGCTACATGAGGCCAGCTACATGAATTTGCTTCCTCCACTCTACTCTATTAAGGACCAATCGATATTTAAATTACAAATAGTTATATCTTTTTTAATTATTTCTGCCTATGTTAGTTTAGATCTACCTCTACCTCTATCCTTGCCGTGAATTATTAAAAATCACTCTTTCTAACTGGAGCATCTAAAAGTCTACGTTGTATATGTCCAAACCAATGTAATTGATTTTCTCTCATTTTATCTTCAATTGGAGCTACTCCTATCATTTCTCTTATATGTTTATTTCTAATTCTATCTTTTAAAATTTTACCACATCCATCTTAACATACGCATTTCTGTTACACTTAGATTTATTCACATGTTATTTCAAATATTGCCCAACGCTCTGTTCCATGTAGCATAGCTGGCCTAATAGCAGTTTTATAAATTTTTTCTTTCAATCTTAATGGGATGCGCCGATCATACAATATTCCCGAAGCACTCCTCCACTTAATCCATCCTGCTTTAACTCTATGATTCACATCTTCACCTATTTCACCTTCTTGTTGGATAATTGATCCCAAATACCTAAATTTTTCACTCTTGATATTTCTTGGCTTGCAATCTTCACTGTTTCTTCATTTGCATTTCTATTCCCGCTAAAATTACATTTCATGTATTCAGTTTTAGTTCTACTAATCTTAAAACCTTTAGATTCTAAAGCCTCTCTTCAAATCTCTAGCTTAACATTTACTTAATTTATTTTCATCAATCAATACTATATCATCTGCAAACAACATACACTATATATTTGCAAACAACATACACCATGGGATATCATTTTGAATATGTTTAGTTAATTCATTCATAACTAATACAAAAAGATACGACTTAAGGCAGATCCTTAATGTAAACCTACAGTAATTGGAAACTCACTAGTTTCTCTTATTGTTATTTTAACAATAGCTATTGCTCTATCATACATATCTTTTATCAATTCTATCTACCTTTTGGTAACTCCTTTTTTTCTCTAAAAATCATCATATTATTTCTTTAGGTACTCTACCATATGCTTTCTCAAATCAATAAAGACTATATGAAGGTCTTTTTTTTTTTTTCTCTATCTCTCTCTATCAATCTTCTCAATAAATAAATAGCTTCCATGATCGATCTTCCAAACATAAATCCAAATTAATTATTTGGCACCAAAGTTTCGGCTCTTAATCGATTTTCTATTACTCTCTCCCATAATTTCATTGTATGACTCATTAGCTTAATCCCTCTATAATTTGCACAGTTTTGAATATCTTTTTATTTTTGTATACGGATATTAATAGCTTTTTCTCCAATCATCCAGCATTATTTTAGTTGCTACAATCCTTTTAAATAAATTGATTAACCACATAACTCCAATTTCTCCTAAGCCCTTCCAAACCTCAATAGGGATCGCATCTGGTCCTAATGCCTTTGCATTTTTTATTTTACTCAAAGCCTTTTTAACCTCGAACATGCTAATCTACGAAAAAATCTATGCTCGTTTGTTACTCCTAGGTTATCACATCCTTCTACCCTTAAATTTATCAAATTATTTTATTTAATAATTTTTTAAAATAACTTTTTCATCGTTCTTTTATCCCTTCTTCTTTTACTAAGACTCTTTCATCTTCATCTTTAATACATTTAATATAGTCAAGATTTTTTGTTTTCTTTTCTCTTAGTTTTGTTAATTTATATATAGTTTTGCTAAATTAATGACAGTAGATCCTATTCTATAAAAAAAAAAACTAAGACAGCTCCATCTAACAAGATTTAGCAATAGAGAGAGAGTCAAAGGCAAATTGATGGAAAATCAGAATCCTAACAATACTTTGGTCTGCCTCAGACTTCCATTAAAAATTTACCTTCACCCATTTCAATTACAAATATTAAAAAAAAAACTTCACCAATTTTTACTGCAAATATAATGTTTTAAAGTGTGCAGGAAAACTACAAATCATGAATAATACTAAAAATCTTTTCTACCACAAAGAGGCTTAACCAAGGATGAGAAAACATGGCAGTAGTGAAAAAGTTGAGTAATCAAGCTTTATAATTAACTTTCATAGCTTACAAGCACAACAGTATATGTACATGCACTCATAAAAAACCCGAATTAAGAAATGAACGTCAATTGGCATGGTTATCAATGCCAACGAAAATGATAGAAAAGGAGAAAGAAAAAAGCTAAAATACAAAAGAAATCTGAATATATTACCTCAACCGCAGAGACAATGGTCTTGCATTTGGCAATGTCAAAAAGATTAGTATCCATTTTTAACTTGAAATTCACGCTGCATGCAATAAACAGAAAAAAATAGCCAAACATCAAACAACCATCATCAACACATGACCTGGTAAGAAAGAACTATCTGACCCATTTCAGTCATCAAAGAGAAGGGCATCAAGAATGTATGGACATGATGCTGCTAAATTTTATAAGGTACACAACAAAGTTTAGACATAAATATCATCATGAAGAATGTTACAGGCCGAAACACTCATTGTAGAACAGTGCTTGGCTTTCCAAGAAGACATGCTTACTTTCCATAGCATCTGCTCTATCTTCCCAGGATGAAAGCAATAAAATTCCAAGTCAAAATGACAAAAGAAAGGATCCTATTAAGCATGCTTCAAAGGCTGATAAGTGCACCAATGATTTAAGTTGCTTACCTGAGATTGAAGAATTTCAGTTGCAGTATGCCTACATTAGCAATGGTTATGGGACAATATTTCAATTATTTGCATTAGGTGAGCAAACTTTTGCCAAAGTTGAAGATGAGTTTTCTTTTATTTTTGCAAGAACAAGGTCCATGATAGGGCTGAAGCACAAGATCTCAAAATCCATACTTTAAGAAGATACTAGAACCCAGCACATGCAATGCACATGCTCGCATGAGCATATAATTCTATTTTAAATATCATGCAATACAATCCATGCAAATCAAGTCGTTTATTTCACAAAAAGAAAAAAGAAAACATAGGCAATAAAGTTTTAGGCAAGTTCAAAGTTTTTATTTCATTGGGATTCCAAAATAAAGGGAATAAAAATATATATCCTGGTGGCGAGGCCAACGTCCATACAAAAAATAGGAATACGCTATGTCTGTTTTGAGATTGGAAGGCATCTGGTTTAATTTTTTTTGGCCAGTAGTTCTGTGGCTTTAGACTCTAGCCGGCAGGTTTCAAATTCCTTCGCATTATACATTAGTAGATTTAGAAGATACTGGTGATTTCTGTAGCAACTGATAGGATATAATATATCTATTATTTGAAAAAGATGAGCAATTTTTGCCAAAGTTAAAACAGGCATCTTTTTATTTTTTCAAAAACAAGGTACATGTTAGGGTGCTATTAATTGATCCGAGGAATTCAAACTTCAATTGAGTTCAGCACAAACTAAGCTCAAATCAAGCTTGACTTGAATTTAGTTGAATTTAAAACCAAGCAAAAAATAACTTGGCTCAAAAAGATAGAAAGATTATAACATGCATGTGCACCAGTGGGTCACAGTACACTATGTAAAAGCTTTGATTGATAGCTTACTTAAAATAATTAATATCAATTCAGGCTTAAATGAGATTCATTTAACCTTGAATAGAGAATGAATGAAGTTTGAAGTAAGCTTGATTCGAGCTTGATACGAGCTCATATTGATTTTAGCTTGATTTACAGTTATCAAGCTGATCAATTAGGCCCATGTTCAGCCCTGTCTGAAATAAAGTTTGAATTAGTCTTGCCCAGATAATTAACAAATCAAGCTTGACCACAAAATGAAAGCTCAAAAATAATGTCAAACAAAGCTCGATCAAACTCGAGCTCCATCAAGTTTGAACCAATTACACCACCAGTCCATGTTCTACAAAAAGCAGCTGGTAAATGGCAGACCCACTTGGGATATTCTGTGTATGTGTAAATGGATCAAAGATATTAACGCAGATCATATTCACCAGAATATGAACCAAGAATCAATCTTCCCTATTTTCAAGTTCCCCTGTAATCAAAAATATTCTTCTGTTGGGATCACCTCATGTTTTCAAGGGCTGATATCAGAAACATCAAATTTAAACTGCTGGTTCTAAATAAGCCTTCAGTAGAACCAGTAAAGAAATCTTGGTACCTTGCAGAATGAAGGAAAGAAAGGAAAGGCACTAGTTCCTTCATTTAATTCATTATGAAATCTAAAGAGAACATAGCTCTGAAGAGAAATAAAGGATGGAAATGAAGAGGAGAGGAGTCAACAGGCAAATTGAAAGAATATTAAATGAGAAAGATGGGCGAGAAGAAGCAGAGTAGCCCTTCTCCCCTTTCGACAAAAATACAGCTTCCAGATTCCCCTTTTAGTCATCCAAAACCTTCTATTTATCAGCCTAGCCAGCCAACCCACAATTTTCTGATTGAGTCTTGTTAAAACTCTACAATTGAGTAAAATCTCTCATAGAAGCACCCAAAACCTTTCCTAGATTATAAAATTCAACCCGTGGAATACAATAATCATACTCAACCAATATACTAGTATTGGACTTAGAAAGAAAAAACATGATGCACAGGAATATATAATTTATTTACTTCATAATTGAAAATATTAAAAGATTTTGTTCATGAAGACAATTTCAAAATGCATGTTTCTCATCAGATGCTATATGAAGGATACAATGCACATGGCACCTCACAAAGTTATTTAATACCTACATTCTTAACCAAGAACTAAAAGCAAAAAAATCCCACTTCTAATGTTATCTCATAGTAGGCTGAAACATTGTTGGAAGAGTTTCCACCAATATCAGAAGCTGCAACAAATTTAATAACTGTATTTGGAAAGTATATGATTCATGCATAGAGTGAGAGAGCCATATATAAGGACAATTTAGACTTTCCAAAATCAACTCTTAACAACTCTAAAACATCATTCAAATGGATACCTAAAATTCAACCTTCACATGTTAGCAATAATCAAAATGCACTATGCAAATAAATTGCATCAACGTTTTACAGTACACTATATACGTTAGTTTATGGTCAAGCAAACCAAAAAAAAAAACAATAAACAAAAGAAAAGGAAAAAGAAATTCATGAAAAAACAGATTTAGGATAACCGCGCTAAATTAGCAACCAAATAAAAAATAATTACGTTAATAAATGGAACAAATTTCTTTAATGTATCGATTCCGCAACAAACTCAGCAATATGTAAAAGAAAGAAAATAATAGCTAAGCTAACAACTCTAAAACATCATTCAAATGGATACCTAAAATTCAACCTCCACATGTTAGTAATATCAAAATCCACTATGCAAATAAATTGCATCAACGTTTTACAGTACACTATATATGTTAGTTTATGGTCAAGCAAACCAAAAAAAATTACAATAAACAAAAGCAAAGGAAAAGAAATTCATGAAAAAACAGATTTAGGATAACCTAGCTAAATTAGCAGCCAAATAAAAAATAATTACGTTAATAAATGGAACAAATTTCTTTAATGTATCGATTCAGCAACAAACTCAGTAATATGTAAAAGAAATAAAATGATAGCTAAGCAAAATAACTGCGAAGCAGCTAAGAAAACCTGTTCTCTGGAAATTTGAGCGTAGTGGGACACCAATATTCTAGGACACCTTTGGCATCGGCTGATATCACAACATCATACACCTGGTTGTATTTCATAACTTTGACCGGCCCCATATGAATCTGCAAGAAAAAGATACATAGGACTATATGTACAAAATTGGAAAGAGCTGTAGCTTCCAACAAGGATTTTTGAAAAGAATGTGTAACAACAAGGACAATGTACCTCTTTTGAGATAATTGGTTCATTTGAACCAGAATGTGCATCATATATGTGAACAAAAGAGGAATTCCTGTCACTAATTGCTAGCTTAGCTTTGACATCTCCTTGCCTATAAACCCATTCAATTGCACCAGGAATAAATGGAAGACGCATCATCACCATCATGTCATAGTTTACAACATCATAAACCTTCACAGACCGGTCATTAGAGATTGTACAGCAAAATAAACCATCTGCACTAACCTGCATTACTGAACCTCATCATAATTGACAACCGCTCAAATAATGGCAAGCATATGGAAAGCAGAACATAATGATCAGCAGAAGGGCAGAACTTGTAGTCAAATAAACATTCAAGACAAAAATAAAAAGGCAGAAGCACAAGTGAAGGCACAGAAAACTCATCACCCCAAAGCAGCCATGTGAACAAAGAAGTCGCAGCTATAGCATACAGCCATCCAACAATGACATTTCCATTATGCCATTGTCTCTGTACTTATTGGACACATGCAGTTTGACATGATTATGATTTGGGTAGAAATGAATATTTGCATTGTAGTGCGCCAATGTTAATTTTGGCAATACTTATGCCTAGTCATTATCAGTATAAAAGTTTATGGTCAAGGAGAGAGAAAACTAAGGATGAAAATAATATGATGCTCCCCATCCTATATGTTTCTTTAACCATAAGTACATTGAATTAGCAGTAAAGAACAAAATAGGTTTGGTCTTCATGAGCAATGTCCACCGAACCATACCGACAACTCATGCTGGCTGATGACCGGTTCAGTATGACACATACTGGTACTGTACTGAACTACAGTGAGCTAATGCCACAAAACAAAGAGGAGAGAAATGGAGGAGGAGAAAGAGGAAAAGAGAGTGGAGAGCACTTATCTCCGACCACTGGTGAAAAGGACTACAACAGGTGATGAACGATGGGTCACGGGCAATGGATCATGGGATGACAGAGACGAGCGACAAATGACCGACGATGAGTGACAAATGACCAGCAACCGGTGATAGACGACCGACAATGGACAGCAAGTGGTGGGCGACAGGCCAAGGGTGAAAACTTCTGCATGAGAAATCAGGCAAGAGTACGGGACAATGGCCTTTTAATAGCTATCAAACAAGTCGAACCCTCACAAAACCCAATCCCGCCATCCAAACCCGGCATCCAAACATGAAATGCAAACCATTTCAAATCATCATACTTGCCTGACTGCTGACCAATACACACCCCAACAGGCAATAATTCAGGATGATTCAGCAGACGCTGTTCATGAGTATAATATTTTATCAAGATATATAAGCCAAGTAGAACTCTGACACAACCCAACAGGCTAGTACACTCATTGTCCAACAGTCATTAGTAAATGAAGCCCGAATCCCTTAGAAGCCCTTCCCATTGGACAAGAACTTCCTACTAGATAAGAACACAAAACCTACACTTAGATATATGGCTGACATAAGATACTGGAACATGCATCCTTGGATTTGTTTTGCTCTCTTGTTTTCTTTCACATCATCCATGATGGTGCCATCAACCATCCATCCTCAGACTAGGGTTTAAGGGATGAACATGCACACCATGTTCCTCATGTTCAGCCTCACATGTGATCATTGCTAAGGTATATATAGTTGAGGTTCACACAATCTCTACATATTGGATTTAAAATCAGAGTTAGAATTTTTGCATATTACAAAAAATATTACTCAGAACAAAGATGAATGGAGAAACAAGATTCATGTAGCCTATCCCAACTAGTTTAGGATTAAGGCTTTACTGTTGTTGTTGCTGCTGCTGTATAACTCCATCCAAAAGAGGTTAACTAACCTGGAAATGGGCATGTAGTAGACTGACAAGCCAACCTATCAGACAATGAATCATCACTAACTTGATATACATATCTGATTCATTTAAGTGATTGTTTTCAACAAACATGGATATCACTACCATTAGAATTGTAATCACATTTTTTTAGAATAATTCTATATAAAGCTTAAGAATCCATTGGGTATTCAAATATATTTGTATTTATTGAATAAAGTAGATATTGATATGTACCAATAATTTGTTTTTAGCTCTAGATTGCTTCCATAAGAAGAATATGCAAATCAAAAGTTTGATTAACAACAACAATGACGACGAAGCCTTAATCCCAAAATAATTGGGATCAACTACATAAATCCTTTTTCTCTATTCTGCTGTTTAAAATCATATTTTACATAAGATGTGAAGATATTAGGACTGCATTTGGTTTCCAAAAATGTTTTCCATTTAATTTCTATTTTATTTTCTGAAAACAGCTTACATTTTCTACTTTCTGATCTTTAAAAAATGCATTTGGTAAGTGAAAATGGTAAGTAAAAAATTGAAGGCAATATCATCAAATCCTATGTTTTTAAATTCTCTACCTTTTGTTTTCTACTTTCTTCTTTCTTTTGATAAAAATAGTGAAAATATCTTTAACTATTTTTAGTTTTTTGGCATTTTAGAGTTATAATTTCCAGAAAATTGTTTGTATTTTCATTCACCAAATGCATTTTTACAAGTATTTTCTATTTTTTGAAAAATGATAAAATTAAAAATGGAATTGTTTTTAAAAACTAAATGCATTCTAAATCTATCCTTATCACCTTCTTCCCTGAAATTTTTGGTCTATCTCTCCCTTTTTCTCCTTTTATATGGATCAAATCGCTCCTTCACACCGGTACATCCTTGCTTCTATGTTACAAATGTCCAAACTATCTAAGTTATCATTCCCTCAATTTATTCTCAATTAGTACTACATCTACCTTTTCATGAATGACTTCATATCTTACTCTATCTTTTCTCATATTACTACATATCCATCTCAACATTCTCATTTCAACCACATTCATCTTATATGATTGTAATTTTTTAACAACCCAATATTGTACAACATAAAACCTAGCCAGTCTTATGATGATCTTATAAAATTTTTCTTTAACTTAGCAGGTATTCTATGATCACATAATAATCTAGTTACACTTTTTATTTTATTTTATTTTATCTGTAAACAATATTATCCCAATCTCTCCTTCTCTATAAATAATCGATCCTAAATATCAAAAATGATTATAATCAATAGTTCAAATGCAATGGTTAAAGAATCATGAGGTCTCTTAAACTAGCCAATAAAAAAAAGTAACAATGTCTTTTGATAATCAAGATGACGATGTTGAATTTGACATTCTCCCATAAGACAACACTTGAACATCTGCATGACTTAATTGCATTTTAAACAATTCAATTCAATGTTCTTTGATCTCCTCTTTTTTGGATATGAAATCAATAATTTACATAAACCTTGAAAAACATCAAATCTCTCATAAACCACACCAAAACATAATCAGCAAATGTATATATGAAGGTGGATGCATAGCATGTACCACACACATCACATATGTATTTACCACATTTATGATATCTATAAAAGCTTAAATAAATTCCTTTACAAATAATTACAACCGTCTGATTTGATTGCAAACGTCCTAACCAATGATTCAAGTATTAATGGGATGGAGGATGTATTAGTCATCCCATCATGTCTCCTTTCAAAGAGATTCGAGGATCAGTCTCAACCATCCCATCATTCTTATCTCAGCAATAATAATTATAATATTAATTTTAAATAGATCTAATTTATCATAAATACATAACTTTTGTTTAAATATATTTAAAAATCAAATAAAATATTAAAGTTTCAAAAAAAAAAAAGCATCCCAAGAAAGTAACAAAATGCTCGATCGGATCAGGAATTGAGACGAGACAAGACATAGAGCATCTCATTCCATGTAAAAACTAGGACACTTTTCTCCCATAAGATTTAAAACCCTGATCCAACCATTAAAATGAATACTTCAAGCTGAACTAATCAGCCCATAGTAATCGAACACAAAAACAAGACAAGTATAGTCATAGTGAGGTCCAACTTATTGACTTTGAGGCCATTATTCCCTGGCTACATGCAATTCCATTTTAATTATATGTTGTATGTGTGATCAGTTATAAAGAAAATAAGTGGCATAAAAAGAAAAAAAATAATTTAGTAAATTTAAGAGTAGAACGTTATAAACTAGGAGTAACAAACGAAAATAAATTTTTTTGTAGATTTAGCATGCTTGAGGTTAAAAATGCTTCAAGTAAAATAAAAAATGTAAAGGCATTAGGACCAGATGCGATTCCTATTGAGGTTGGAAAGGCTTAGAAGAAATTAGAGTCACATAGTTAACCAATTTATTTAACAGAATTGTAACAACTAAAAGAATGCCGGATGATTGAAGAAAAAACATATTAATACCCATATACAAAATAAAAAAGATATTCAAAATTGTGCAAATTATAGAGGGATAAAGTCGATGAGCCATACAATGAAATTATGGGATAGAGTAATAAAAAATCGAATAAAAACTGAAACGTTGTGTCAATAATCAATTTGAATTTGTGCTTAAAAGATCGACCATAGAAGCTATTTATCTATTAAGGAGATTGATAAAGAGGTACAGAAAAAAGAAAAAAAACTTTCATATGGCCTTCGTTGATTTAGAAAAAGCGTATGATAGAATACCTAGAGAAATAATATGATGGGTTTTAGAAGAAAAAATTACAAAAAGGTACATAGAATTGATAAAAGATATATATCATAGAGCAATAACTATTGTTAAAACAACAATAAGAGAAACTAGTAAATTTTTAATTACTGTAGATTTACATCAAGGATCTGCCTTAAGTCAGTATCTTTTTACACTAGTTATGAATGAATTAACCAAACATATTCAAGATGATATCCTATGGTGTATGTTATTTGGAGAAGATGTAGTGTTAATTGATGAAACTAAATCTGAAGTAAATGTTAAGCTAGAGATTTGAAGAAAGGCTTTAAATCTAAAGGTTTCAAGATTAGTAAAACTACAACTAAATACATAAAATATAATTTTAGTAGAAGTAGAAATACAATTGAAGAGACCGTAAAGATTGCAAACAAAGAGATGTCAAGAGTGAAAATTTTAGGTATTTGAAATCAATTATCCAGCAAGAAGGTGAAATAGGTGAAGATGTGAATCATAAAGTTAAAGCAGAATGGATTAAGTAGAAGAGTACTTCGAAAGTATTGTATGATCGACGCATCCCATTAAAATTGAAAGAAAATTTATAAAACCGCTATTAGACCAGTTATGCTATATGGAACAGAGTGTTGGGTAATACTGAAATAACATATGAATAAATTAAGTATAACAAAATGCGCATGTTAAGATAAATATATGGTAAAACTTTAAAAGATAGAATCAGAAATAAACATATATGAGAAATGATAAAAGTAGCCTCAATTGAAGATTAAAAAAAATTGATTATGGTGGTTTAGACATATACAAAGAAGACCTTTAAATGCTCCAGTTAGAAACAGTGATCTTTTAATAGTTCATGATAATGACAGAGGTAGAGGTAAACCTAAACTAATATGGACAAAATAATTAAGAGAGATAACTATTTGTAATTTGAGTGTCAGCTTAGTTCTGAATAGAGCAGAGTGGAGGAAGCTGATTCATGTAGCCGACCCCATATAGTTAGGAAAAGGCTTAGATGAGTTGAGTATGTGTGATCAATTATAACTTTTGCTCATATTTTCACCTCTATACTTGCATTTGCATAAACATATATACGAGCGTGCAAGGATACAAAGCCTACATCACCATATTTAGCTTTTCAACATATACCCAAACTCCAATCCCCAATAAGCCAATGAACACCTTGAAGCAGTTTACCTTATAAACAAAGCGATGTTAGCCACATATCTAAGAATGCATGCATGGAGCAAGCTTCCATCATTTTATCCCTTCTTTCCAATATTTTTGTTGTTCCCTATGTTCACCTCTATTTTACCCTTTCTATCCATGTGTGTTATCTCTATTCTTTCTTCATTTTTCTTCAATTCGCTACTCAAGGAAGTTTAATACAGCCTAAGAATAAGACAAGAACCTTATTCTACACCCGGTTTCAACAAGTAAAACTAGACCTTGATCCACATTACAACTCATACCAATAACAAGTTTATTTTATCCAATGGTTCACCTTGAGCGTTTTATCATAACAACAGACTTGGTGAAAGTAACCAATTATTGTTTTCGAAAGGATGGAAGGTACCTAGGTAAACCTGATTATGATTGGATCCAGATGCTGTTAATTGTATCTACTTAAGTTGATGATTGCGACATGTTTCTTTATGCATACTTAACAGCATCCAACTAGCAGCTATTTGGGGATTGGCCATTAGTTGTTTCTATCTTAGCTCCTTTTTGACTCGAGCCAACAAAGTCCAGCAATAATGTTCTAGGATTGGCCAAGAGTTCTTCTTTCATTAGGTCCTTGTTCTTTGGGAAACCCACCTTTGGATGTACACACGAAAGCAATACCATGCAGAGACTATGAACTACAACATTAATTTCTCAATTGATAGCATGTGAAAGGGCAATTATCTATATTCAAGTTTTTTAGTGTGTCAAGCCATTTATAATTTTTTTTTATATCCACAAATATTTGCCATGGGAAAATTTATCTTCATGATCACCTATATCAGTCCACTCATCAATTCCATATAGATGGGAGCTTGTTCCACATTTACGTAGCTCGTCATTAAATTACTAAAGTCAAGATTTGCATTAAAATGTGGGCAAGATAAACTGTTGGCATGATAAGAATCCATTCTTAAAATGCTTACAAACTGAATATTACAGATATCAGATAAGGCTCTAATAATAATTATAGGTCTTAGGATGTTCTACTTCTAGTCCTTATGCTGATGACAATGGATTGATCAGGCTCAAATTAAGTCCAATTTGGTTTGGGCCAACAACCTCTCAACCCATAACCAGTGATTCACAATTGATTTTAGAAAACTAAACCCATAGCCAGTGATTCACAATTGATTTTAGAAAACTAAACCCATAGCCAACCCATTTATTTCATGTGGACCCATACCCAATCCATCAACCTGTTACAAGTCTTCCCTTGTCAGACAAACACCTCAAAAAAAAAAAAAAATAAAGCTGAGAAGAAAGGATCCTATGGCTGGGCATCCAAACAAAGTAGAAGAGAGGAGAAAAAATTAAGGTGAAGAAGAAAACATGGTAAAACCTAAACACACCATGTGCTTAACTTTTCTCTGCAGCATTGTTTCTGTTTTCCTCTGAACCTTTAATTGCATAACTTCCCTAATTATTTCAACCAATCATTAACTACCCTGCAGCCAGCACATTAATTAGCATTATTCTAAAAGTCTAGGATCAGGTTTTAAAGGTTTTCCCAGGCCATGAGGCCCCATTTGGGTGGGGGACCAAACCAAGACAACTCATTTATGATCAAGTTGGTCTTCACCAACCGAAGCCCAACCTAATTAACAAAAACCCTCATGCAAACCCATTTATTTTGGGTGAATTCAAGCTGCTTTGCAGGTTCAGGTCTAAGTGCTTATACTAGCTAAATGTGAAAAGGATTTGAACGTTTACAAGATATACATATTTCAAAACTAACAGTTGCATGTGCTTGAGTTTTATATAAATTAAAAGAGGCGCGTCCTTATTCCAGGTTCAAAATTCAAACATTTTTACAAACAGATGTAGAGCCTAAATAGACTAACATGCTAACATTTAGAGGCATTACAGCACTTCAATCTTTAGACTACAGATGTTAAATAGTTCAGACAAAGGTTCCCAAAATGCCGAAGCTTGAAAAACCTACCAAATTTGCAACAAAAATAAGAATTTTCACAATCATATGAGTGAAAGTTTAATGGTTGTTGTATTGCACTTTCAAGGTTTTAAATCCCATGGGACAGGGCCATTCTAGTTCTATCTAGTTTTTCATAGAACGCAGCACACCACCATCCGACATCATCCTGACACTTGGGAGATGAGGTACCCAAGACACACCAATTGGGACATGGGACAATGGTAGGATAATTCCAACCCAACACTAGGAACAACAACTTATTCCTGCATCCCACGGAACATTCCGTTGGGCCCTGAAACCATGCTTTCGAACTCTAAGAAAGCATTGACAATATCAGGACTAACCCATCTGAATTGATGCTAACCATAGCATAAGACATATCATATGAATAACTAGTTCTCTGCAGGCAACAACAAACAGCCAGATAAGCACTCACAGTCAGGCCTTCAATAGGACCAAGATGAGATCTGAAATGTTTAGCAAATTCAATTCCAATAGCCTTCTTCTTCCAAAATTTCAGATGTCCTAAAATGAAAAATAGAGAGGAATATATCAGCATTCTGAAAGAGACAATGAAACTAGCAAAGAAGTTAGGACTTAGAAATAAAAGCCTGAATATTCCCATACAATGAAAATGTTCTAAACATGAAAATTTTGACAGTTGTAATGAAAAGAAAATTGTTCTCTATCAGACAGAAAATAATTTTCTTTGCATGATTTTCTATACAAATCCAAAGGCACCCTTTTTTGTTTCGTTTTTTTGGTTTTAGCAAAGGCACCTTGAAAAAGCAATATTAATAAAAAGGTGGGAACCAATGAGTTTCAGTGCTAAACAAACAGAAAATGTAACAAAAGAATACAACTAGCTGTACTTTCATTGATCTTGTCCAATTAGTAAGCCTATTAGGGCCTATATCTAACATAGTTGCTGGGAAACAGCCACTTAAATCCCACAGCCAATCAAAACAGGGTGTTGGTTTGCATTGCTTTTTTATTCACAAAATCAGCATTTGACTTGAAGGAACTTGAGTGACTCCAAAACAACTTGCTAAGCAACTAAAAATAGATAATTAGAAATACCAGTAAGCAAACTACTGCAGTCTAAAACAATAACATAAATTTATTCACGGAACAGGGTTATTTAGCTTTCTCTAGCATGCATGTGCATAGCAGTCAGGAAGCAGCAGTACATAATGGTCTTCCCTTACACTTCTATGCAGTCATCTCATTTTTCACAAGCACAGATGAGAGAGAGAAAATAGCTTGCCAAGCAGCAAGGATAAGTTATTTTACCAATCTAAAGCCCCTTTTGTCTGTCCTAGTGAATTTTTTCTTGCTGCTAGTAAGATGGTAATGTACTTCTCCACACATTTTTCAGATGACTCGCAACTAAATCCAGTATTATGTCTTAGACTAGATTTTGGCCCAAGGGCTCTTAATCTTGATGAGCATGAATTAAATCAGTTCAAAGTTACTCAAAACTTTTTACACTTCCACCTTTTTCAAAAAAATTGGAACAGAGAATTTAGAAATAGTTGCACTTAATTTATACAATTTTATAGTTGTATACAGCTTTCTTTCCTCTAGCAATTAGGAAGCATTTGGTCTTGCTCAAAGAAAAATATCTTTGTAAATTTTAAAGTTAAAAAAAAAAAAGGAAACTTCCTACAAAAACTAAAGCTGTCTGGTGTTGCTCAAAGAAATCACTTTTGCTACTTTTAAAAAGTGATTCCTAGAAAAGGTCTCAGTAAAAATATCCTTGAACCCCAAACTTTATGGAAATTGAGAGAACATGGACACTTGGAATGGACTCTGATCGTACCTACAGCTGATTTCAATTGTGTGGCAGTGTATGGTTATGAATTTGCCTCAGGCATCTAAAGAATGTGTGACTTAGGAAATCCTGTTGTAGTTTAATTGGTGTCTCATATTATGACAAAACAACTAGAAATGATTATTTAAAAAAGAAAATTCTCAAGTAACATGAAATTATGTAACTTGACAACCAAAAGTCAGTTTGATTAGACAAACCAGACAACTAAACGCAGACAAGTTTCCAGTTTAATTACATAAAAAAAAAAGGCATGGTCGTGAGTCATGACAGCTGCCATCACAGCCAAATAATAACAACGTGTAACCAAGGTATTGAACATCGATGCTGTTATCGAGAAACAGATAGATAAACTTAGATAGCCAGCGAGTGCACACCATCGATGCTTCCAGTGATGAAGAAGTCTGCGGCTGACACAGCAACATGAGTGACCACATCTCGATGCATGTAACTCTTCTCGTACCTGCAAGAAGCTTCGAATTTAAAAAGGGGAGAAAACGCTCACCTTCGCCAAATAGATAATTAATCGCCAGAAATCTGCTAACTGGTCCTTGGTTTACTCAGCAATTAGTAATTACTACATCTGGCTTACAAGCAAAGCATATAAATTAAGTGCTCGCTGAGCAAAACAGCAGCCCGTAGAAGCAGCGTCGGAAAAGAAACACTACGATGGAGAAATTTTTTGAAAGGCGGTAAAGAGACGGATGGGGAAGGGTTACATGTGGGCGCAGGGGAGGGCATCAAGGAAGGCCTGCTCGAACTGGAGAGGGCGCTTGGGACGCTGGCGAAGGGCGGGCCCTGGGCCGATCGTCGGCTCCACGTCATCGTTCTCCGGTGGATCCAATGCTGCACTCCCATTCTGGTGTTCCGCCATAGGAAAGGATCGATGAGCGGGAGAGGACTGGAGATCGTTTCGAAAGAAAAGACTTTCGCGATGGAGAGAAAGCGAGTCTAGGGTTCCACAGGGATGAGGGTTTTAGAACGCGAGAAACGTCGAAGGGTCAGTTCTCCAGGGCCGATGCGGCGTTTAGATCGGAACGTCTAAATAGTAAATACACCACAAAATTTGCTCTCTACGGTCTACACCCACACTTAAAATAAAATAAAATACCTATTTTACCCCGTTATGTAATGACCATTGCACCTTCAGATTATGTTTGAATCTTTACAAAAAAAAAAATAGAAAATATAAAATAAAATAAAATAAAAGTAAAAGGATAAAGAAAAAAGAAAAAAAATATTTTTTTGTTTGAAAAGGAAAAAGGAAAGATAATATCAGTTATTTTATTTAGATAAAGAGAAAAAGAAAGAGTTATATGATAATTATACCTTTCAGAATAAGGAATGAATTATGAAAATGAAAGAACGAAGAATAAAAAATGAAATGATATTTTGGTGTTCAACAAAAGTATGACTTAAACTTTTTATCTTCCTCAGTTTACCATATGATTTTGGGGTTAACAAATTTATCATGAAGAAAGGAGGTGAACCCATTACTTCCATTCCTTTCCCTTTCTTTCTTTACCCTCCTTCCAAATAAGATAACTTATGACCTTTCCTTTCCCTCCCCTCCATTCCCTTCTATCCAATCAGGGGCCTGTTTGGATAGGAGAAAAACGGAAAGGAGGGAAAGAAAAAGAAAAAAAAGTCATAAGTTACTTCATTTGAGAGAAATGTGAAAAAAAAAAATGAAGAAGGGATTTGGAGTAATTGGTTCCCCTTCTTTCTCCCTCAGCAAATTTATTAACCCTCAAATTGGGGTAAACCATAGGAGAGGAAAATATTTAAATCATTTTTTTTTGAAAGACCACAATATCCTTTCATCTTCTATTCTTCATTCTTCATTCTCAATGTTCATTCCTTATTCTAAAGAGGTATAATTGCCAAATAACTCTTTTTCTTCTTTTCTTTCATTTTCATCCAAACAAGATAATTGATATTACATTTCTTTTTCCTTTCATCCTTTCCAAATGAGAGAAGAAAAAGAACATTTCATTTCCAAACAAAGCCTAAGGGTTTCTCTCCCCCCCCCCCCTCCCCCAAACCCCTCACCGTTTTAGCTAACCCTCTCATTCCCCTCACTCCCCTCAAACCAGTAATGAGCATCTAAACCCCTTATTTGAAGGGATTTGAACTTCCTTTTCAACAATGGACAAATAATTAGTTATTTGGGAAGATTCTACAGATGCAAAGGTTCATTTTTTAATATGTTTCGAAGCTTTTTTTTCTCAGATCATGCTCCATTCGACCTTGCTATACTGAATAGATCCTCTCTGTTCAGCCTATCAGGGCCGAACAGTGAATCAGGGCCAAACAAAACATTGTCCAGCCCTGATGAGTGGAACAAAACAGAAGGCCAATCAGAGAGCCTCTGTTCAACCCCATTGGGCCATGCAGAGAGCTTCTAGGACCGAACAGAGGTTAAATGTTCAGCCCTATAGGGCCGAACGAAAGCTATATGGGTCAAATGTCAATTTAAGATGATTTTTTTTTACATGTAAGGTGATGCTTCAACCGAATGCAATATGATTGGATCTAAATGTGTGATAGATTGCACAAATAATTTACAACTTACGAGATCTAATAATTTATATTGAAATTGTTTTATTAGTTGACTGGGTTATGTGTAAAACTATGTAATGTATAGATATTCAAGAGTAGAGAAAACTTGTGTAATTGGTATCGGGAAGCTAGGAGGAGAAATAGATTTGTTGTTGTAATTAAAACATCCAATTCGAGAACAATGTTAGGAAACCAAGAATTATGTTTGGTTGTGAGAGGAGTGGTACCTATAGAAGCACAAGCATAAAGAAAAGAGATTAAAGACCAGGGCTAGTGGCATAAAGAATGTGGATGCCCTTTTTGCATTAAAAGAAAAAAAAAATGGACACTGCAGATGATTGGATGTTAATAATCATTTATGGAGTACACAATTATCGGGCTGCGAAGCATCTCGAGGGGCACTCAAATGCTGAAAGATTATCTAAGCAGGAGACTTCATTGTTTGTGGATATGTCGAAGAGTTTGGTTTGACCAAAGGACATATTGTCTATATTGAAGCAAAGGAATGCCCTCAATGTTATGACAATCAAGATGATCTATAATGCACGTCAGAGGTGTAAGGTTGCAGAGAAAGCTGGGAGATCACAGATGCAACATCTTTTGGGTAAATTAGCCGAAGGTAAATTCATTGAGTGGCATAGGAATTATAATAATATTGATGTTGTGTGTGACTTGTTTTGGGCACACCCTGGCAGCATAGATTTGTTATATACATTTTCTCATAATTTGATAATGGATTGCACATACAAGATGAATAGATATCGTCTTCCTCTCTTAGAGATCGTAGGGGTGACATCAACTGACCTCATATTTTTTATTGTTTTTACATACATGATTTTGAACGAAAAGATAACTATATATGAGCATTAGAGAGATTGCGCAGTCTCATGGATGCTGATATTTTACCTAAGTTGATAGTCATAGATAAAGACTTGGCTCTGTTGAATGCAATTCAAAGGGTATTTCCTATAGCAACACATTTGTTATGTAGATGACATATTAGTAGGAATGTTTTGGCCTAGTGCAAAAGTTTATTTGAAACGAAGAAGAAATGCGATAAGTTTATAATGAGTTGGAATATAGTAATGTTATCCTCCACATAAGACGAGTATAATGATCACTAAATGCACTCCAGAAAGATTTCTATACATATCCGGATGCTTTATAGTATGTGTCAGATAGTTGGCTGAGCAAATACAAGGAAAGATTTATCACAGCGTGGACGGATGCATTAGGCACTACGGGAATGTGACAATAAATAGGTATCACAAGAAATTGATTCATTTAACAACTTTATAATTTAATTGAGTCTTTGATATCTAACTTTGATTTAATTTTATTTACTTTACTAGGGCTGAAAGTGCATATGAAAAGCTTTAAAGACAGCTTGGATCAAGCCAAGGGACTTTTGAGTCATCTTGGACAAAAATACATGGTTTGATTGAGTTGCAGCACAATGACTTAAAGCCTCATTCGAGAAGAGTTTGATGGTCATGCAACACAACTTTAAGTCTACTAAATTTAAAGAACTACGAGGTTTCATATCTATAAGTACATTAAATCATATCATCACCCAATCGAACCGAGCCAACTCAGTTGGAATTGATGATTCAGCTTGTGGGTGTGCTATTCGATGTGGACATGGTTTATCATATACTCATGAGATTGCACGGTACAGGATGGAAGGCTGGCCTATTCGTCTTGACTGCATAGATTCTCATTGGAGAAAACTTGATATGGTGCTTGCTACAAATGTGCAAAGTATGAATCTGAGCTGTGAACTTGAGTTGAATATAATTGCCTAGAAATTCAAGCATTAGATGGGGCTTCTCAATTACAGATATTAAAGAAATTGAAAGAGATTGTAAGTCCAGATAGTACTTCTCTTGTAGAACCTGCAAAAAGAAAGACTGATACACGTGGTCAGGCTTCAATGGAGGTTGATATGTCTACTCGTCATGACCCATCTGCCTTTGAGTTGGTTCTATCTGGATAAGATAGTTACTCACCTGGTTCATAGTCAATTAATACGGGCATCCCAACAACGTAGATGCAAAAGAAGTAGCCAAAGAAGAATGTAAAAAGCATATGTTTCATTTTTAACAAAGAGTGCTATGCCGAGGTGTGCCGAGGCGGGGCGTGCCAGGCCATGCTGGGGCATGCCGAGTCATATTGGGGCATGCCGAGCCATGTCAGGGCATGCCATGCTGAGGCATGCTGGCCCATGCCGAGGTGTGTCGGGGCATACTGTGCCAAGGTGTGCAGGCCCATGCCAGGGCATGCCAGCCCGTGTTGAGGCATGTCGGCCCGAGGCATGATGGTAATTTATAATATGTGATTATTTTTAAAATAATTTATAGCATTCGATATGGTTTGCAGGTAATTCATCCTCAAACCTAGTCACATGAGCCAATGATCTATATTGATGAATTTCTACATGGGTTGAGGCCATACATCCAGCATATCAAGGATGTAAAAGCTGATGGCAACTGTGGATTCAAGGAAATAGTTGACTTGCTGGGATTTGAAGTGGATGATTGGTTACATATTAGGAAGGATTTATTACATGAGTTGCAATGTATTCAAAGCACTATCGCGCATTATATGATGTCGAAGAAAGGCTTGATGAGATCGCTCATGCGTTATCATATTTTGAGGATTGTCCACCATATGATCGATGGATGACTATGCCAGATATGGGGCATCTTATAGTGTTCTATTATAACGTTGTCCTATACCACCTCTCCTTGCAACAATGTCTTACATTTTACCTCTTAGATCGGTGCCTCTTCCTCCACTATTTTGCAAAGACATTGCAATGGCTTTCGTAAATGGCAACCATTTTGTAAAGATATTAATTAAATGACGTCACTTTAAATGGCTCATAAATTAAACAAGTAATATTGTTTACTAATTTATAATTTTTTATAAATTTGAAGGCATTCCTGCTGCTAGGTCATCCCGTTCCGCCAATAGCGACCAATTAGCAAAGATATCATTTACCTTGTGCTTTTGGATGGGCAAATTCAAATGAATCTCAGATTCAATAGTTCAAAGAAAATATCTCTTTAGATGTTATAATTAGCAAGACTATGGAGTTATAGAGTGCATTTTTTATGAAGTTCAAATTTGTAAACATATTTTGAACACTGTATAATGCTTAACGTAACATATTTCGATTTAGTAAACCAAAATTTTGACTCTTACACACAAAAAGAAAATTTAAAGGAACCTGAAACCTTCATTCAAAATGCATTGTATTTTACAAATACAAAATATTATGTCTTTTTCACAAAAATAAGTGCTCAAAGTTACGGAATACATGAAAGCTCATCATCAATCTTCATCCTATCATCGTCGATGCCTGCACTGCTATGGCGGTGCATGACTAGGGCCAGGCACATCATGCTCATCTATTGAGATATACAGACCCTGCAATACCTGTCATATAAGAAATAACGTTGTACAAGTACCCGATCCCTAGTGATGCAACCTCCTCCAGACCCATCTATAGAATGTCGGCGTCAATGCTGATGGCATCTGCATTATGCCAATGCACGTAGCACCAACATCTCCTCTAGCTCGAGAATAGATACTGGATCAGCCCTTTGGGAGGTGAACTCTCAAGTGTGTGATATGAGAATACCAATCTATATATCCTGGTATACAATCTGATGGTCGGGTAACCAAATGGCTCCTACTCACTCGGCTCAGCAGATGATCCTCCAACCTCTCCCACATATGATTCAAGAAGACATATGCAATGCGGTACGATCATGCAGTGGATCCTCTTGCTGACTCGGGCAGGGGCTAGTGGCACGCAGAGGATCGTCTGTATCCTGCTAAACTATCTAAGAACCCTTTCAGGATGATAGGGTTCTATGACATCCATACACTTCAGGCATCCACTAAAGAATGCAATATCTAGAAATGGATGATCTTTTCGAATATGACGATGGGGTCCCAAACTACTTGCAACAGATAAACATTAATCAGTTTGGTACTATATGGCAAATCAAATTTATAGAAATATACAAGCGAATGGTCCTATGATACATACCTTATTATCCCTCAAAACGTCCAATGACTCATGTAGAACCACTAAATGGTCATCGTGGTATGTGATGGACTGCTGGGAATCCAACAATGCATGTAGGGCCTGACATCAGTATAATCAAGGGATGGGTGAGGAGTGAGATCTGAAAATTGTTCATAAATCCAAGCCTGAAGCAGCATCATGTATATATGTCTAACAGATGCCCTAGACGCAATCCTCAACTGGCGATATAAATAAGTCAAGGCAGTAGCACCCCAGGCATATATGCTCATCCTATCCAAATCACAAAGTAGAGAAAGATAAGCTATAGGCACCCTCGTTCCACTTTTATCAACAAAGAGTGTACACTCTAACAAAAATAGAAAATACCCTCGCACTGCACACTCTATCCTGTGGTGGCTATCTCTAACAGATACAGTATGAAAATGACTTTTCAGCCACTCTAAACTCATAGATTGACCACGTACTGATAACACCTCCTAACGCGCATCTATCTGTAAGACACCCAATAGTTCCATAAGTAGGTCCTCATCATCCTGATCACTCATCCTATCACATGATAGTGACACTAAGGCACCTAGATATTAATCCCTAATAGGCAGCTACATCATCCAAGGTAATAATCATCTCGCCAAAGAAAAGATTGTAGGTGTTCGTATTGGGCTATCATCTCTCTACGAAGCTCGAAACAAGAATCTTATCGGTAAACCGATAAGAGTAATGCACTAGTTCTACTAGGCCTGACTGCTAAACTATTTCTCTAAACCTCCTATTGGATTGCCTTAATGCCCACCACGGCCATTCACCTACCTTGGCAGCATAGTTCATGCACTTTAATGGGGCACATTCCTGTAATATAAATGGATAACATTAATAATTTATATCACAGCATTGTAATAATACATTAAAGAAAATATAATACAATAACAAACTAACAATACCTGTTGCCTCCAAATGGAGGCTGTTGTATATGTTCTGAAACTAATCAGGACAGACTCATCCTCTGAACCTTCTGGACATGGCCTAACCGCTTCATCTTCAACATCTCTAGCTTGCATATCCCCATCTACTTTCTCAGTTGGGGGCGATGGTGTAACAGGAACCTCAGGCTCAGCATGCTAACTGATCGTGGGTCTAACTCGTGAGGAACCAACATCCATTTCTAAAAAATGGCATTAACCAGTATTAACATGCAAAATAAAAATATATAATATTTTTTTTGGATTCCTTGATACTATTCGGCCTGATTAGGCCAAACATATATAGGACTGTTCGGCCTAACACTCTAAGAATGTTCGGCCAGGCAAGCCAAACATTCTTGGACCGTTCGAGCTAACCAAGCCGAACATTCCCAGATTGTTCGGCCTGGTCAGGCCAAACAGTCGGCGAATGTTCGGCATGGTCAGGCCGAACGGTCCAAAAATAGATGTACTCACTGCTGCTCATCATCGGAGAATGGGGGAGGATGGGGAATAGGTCTCGCCGCTCGCCACTGCACGCATCTGCTCGCTGTTGCCACTCACCGCTGCTACCGCCGCCGCTTGCTGCCCTGCCCTCGCTCGTCGCTCCATGCTGGGGAAGAGGGAAGAGAAGGGTGTCGAGCGGGTGGGGTGTGAGGAAGAGGGGTGTGGAGAGAGAAAAAAAGGGTGGAAGAGGGTTTTAAGGGTAATTTAAGAATTTTGTTAGGATATGTAGAGAGAAAATTGAGGGGTGTGGAGAGTAATCCAATTTTTTTTAATTTTTGGAGTGTGAAGAGCAATATTTGCGATGTATTTAGAATTTCCGTTTAGATCGTGGAATCCCGATGAAAGTTTCATGTTGGGATGTTGGTTCATGGACATTTTTGCCCATGAAATCACATTGCGATAAAAATATAGTAAAATGATTACCATTAGGAAGATGAATAGTTGATAACGTTTGTAAGGCTGCATTTAGTAGCGAATAACCTATTCAGAATATTGATAATTTAAATTACATTTATTAAATAATTATATTTAATATATATTTGTAAGAATATATTTGATGCATTACTAGATAATCTTAAATGGTAATATAAATTGCCTACAAAATAGTTTATCACTAGATAGATTGCCAGTAATATTGATTACTATGTTTGGTACACATAGGTAATCATACATTAATATTAATAATCGTGTTTGGTACGACAAATAGATTATTGTCATATAATATCAAATTCTAAAATACCCCTAAATTAAATCTATTAAAAATTCATATACTATTATATATTTGATTTGTAAAAACTTGCATTTAAAAAATCGTACTAATCATTGACGATGGCTAGAATGGTGGTGATCTTCCCGGAGATGATGTAATGGCAGTTTATCAATGAAGATAGGCACTACAAGAAAATAAGCGTTTGAAAGGAATGATTTTATTTTCATAGAAGAGAAGGGGATGATTTATTTTCATGGAAGAGAAGGGCATGATTTTATTTTCACGGAAGAAAAAGGGGAAAGATAATTTTGTAAAAAAAATTTATCAGATTACAACATCTGTGATAATGTGGATAACTACCTCCTCTTGAGGTAATCTGGATTACCTCTCATGAGGTAAGAGGTAATCCAAATTACCACTACAAGATATTACCATTAAAAATATATAGCAAATATAGTTATATGATGGGCCCAATTTAAATTACCGATAATCTAGACAGATTACTAGCTACCAAATGCAACCAAATGGTAATCTATCTTGTAGTGGTAATCTGGATTCTTCTTATGAGACAATCCAGATTATCTCAGAAGGAGGTGGTTATCCATGTTACTTGAGATATTGTAATCTGTAAATTTTTTTTTTAACAAATTTGTCGTTGCCCCTTTCTCTTTCATAAAAACAAAATCATTGAAAATAAAATCACTCCTTCCAAATGTTGCTTTGCTTATCCTCTTATCCTCTCATAGTACCTACCCTTGCCGCTGAGCTTCCATCACGTCACCTCCGAAAAGATTGCTATCATTCTAGCCATCGCCGATGATCGATATAACCTTTTTTTTCATATAAAATCTCCTTCTTCCCCTCTGCCACCGTCATGCAAGCCCCTTTCCACCTCGCCTCCATCTCACTGTCGCCCTTCTCCTCCTCCTCCTTTCCTCTATAAGATTTATCCATTGATCTCTAATCCACTGGCCGATCTCTCGTTGCAGTTGGATTTTTTCCTTGAAAGCTAACAATTCCAGTTGCTGCCCCCTCCCCAATCCAGTTATCTATTCCTTATCTCTAGTTTACACATTGTTTATTTGGAGCATCAGAGTGTCAACTCAGTTGAGTTTTTTTTCCCCTCAAATCGATATATTTTGCTAGACATCTCGTAGATCCATAGAAACTTCATAGCTTTCTGTCCGTAGTCGTAGACAGTAAAATAAAGAGCCCTATGTAACACCAATCTCTATGTTCTTTCTTTCAAAAAAAAAAAAAAGGCCACTGCATTCTTGTTATCTTCTCCTTAAATGTAGTAGTAATATAGTAATAATATAAGAGATTGAGTTCTAGTACTTCTCTAGTGACTTTTTGTTAAGAACAATATTTCATGTTAGAAAGTTGAAAACTTAAAATAAGAGTTTACCTACGCAAAATTTACTAAAATTTGCTGAAATATATTACTAAAAAATATGTTAGTTTTCTTGTGATAATACTATCATTCAGATGGATCAACTGCCAGAAGAGTTGCTTCCAAAATTGGCATATATCATTGCAATATACATCAATCTTCATAGGACCATTATTGCGTTAACTGGTATATTGCATACATATTGTGTCACTTTATTGATTAGAAGAAGTAACAAGAGAAAAGGATTGATCTTGATGAGTATGATAGAAACAAGATTAGGAAAATTAGTTTACATAGGATTGTATTTGATTTGGAGCTAGCATGTATAGAAAATACGCATATGGATAGGAGAGGTTTTCACGCATTATGTGATATGTTACAAACTACTGAAATATTATCGGGTACCAAAATATGTGTATTGAGAAGATGATTATCATTAAAAGACAGTTTGTATGGAGTGGTGAGACAATTAGTGGGCATTTTACAACTATGTTGGAGTCCATTCTTCTTTGTCAATAAATATTGCTTAAGAAACCAGAGCCCATTCCCGATAACTCAACTGACTACATATGGAAATGGTTCAAGGTAAGTTTTCTAATTAGGTGGATAAATGTTATGTTAAATTTAAATTATCTAAGAAGCACTTTATATTAACATAATAATATTTTTTTATTATAAAATTGTCTAGGTGTCGTAGATGGAACATACATTAGATGCACAGTCAATGACATTGACAAGCCCAGGTACAGAACAAGGAAAGGTGAAATAGCTATGAATATTCTAGGATTTTATAGTCAAGATATGCAATTTATCTATATTTTACCTGGATGAGAAGGATCAGCTACAAATGGTAGAGTACTAAAAGATGCATTATTAAGACCAAGATATTTAAAAGTAACCCAAGATAATAGTTCTAGTTATTTAAAACTTATTTTCATTTATATATTAAACTTATTTTCTAATAAGATTTTTACTTATGTTAGGTTTTTATTACTTATGTGATGCTAGATATACAAATGGAGAAGGGTTTTTAACTCCATATAGGGGTCTGTTTAGAATCATGATGATGCTGGATCCAAAAGGTCAATAAATTCAACTAACTTCTCGTCATTAATTCCATCCATATAAGGCTTCAATCGTTGACCGTTCACCTTAAAAGTATTCCCTTGCTTAGGATCTTTGAGTTCTATCGCCCCATGAAAAAATACTTGGGTTACAATAAAGGGTCTGTCCCAGCGGAAATAAAGTTTTCTAAGGAAAAGTCTTAATCTTGAGTTGAAGGGCCACACTTTCTGATTAGGTTCGAAGGTGTTTCTCGAAATGTATTTATCGTAGTTTGCTTTAGATCGAGCCTTATAAATTTTAATATTTTTGTATGCTTCATTGTGTAGCTTTTCTAACTCATTCAATTGGAGTCTTCTATTAGAACCTGCATTTTTTATATCAAAGTTAAACTATCTAATAGCCTAAAATGCACGATGTTCCAATTCTACTGGCAAATGATAAGATTTTCTGAACACAAGTCGGTAAGGAGACATTCCTATGAAAGTTTTAAATGCAGTACGATAAGCTCATAGTGCATCATCTAAACATGCTGACTAGTCTTTTCTATCGGCCTTACCGACTTCTCTAAAATCTGTTTGATCTCCCTGTTAGAGACTTCTATTTGGCCACTAGTTTGGGGATGATATGGTATTGCAACTTTATAGGTTATCCCATATTTCTTCATTAAGTTCTCAAAATGCCTATTGGTAAAGTGTGTACCTCCATCACTAATGATAGCTCTTGGGCATCCAAATCGACTAAAAATGTTATGTTGAATGAATTTGATTACGACCTTATGATCATTAGTTTGGGTTGCTATAGCCTCAACCCATTTTGACACATAATCTACTGCAACCAATATGTATTTGTATCCAAAGAAAATAGAAAATGTCCTATAAAATCGATCCCCCGGACATCAAAGATTTCAACTACTAATATGGGAGTTAGTGGCATCATATCTTTCTTGAAAATATTTTCAGTTTGTTGGCACCACAAACAGTTTCAGCCAAACTCATATGCATTCTTGAAAAGTGTTGGCCAATAAAACCCACTATGTAGTACTTTTGCTGCAGTTTTCATTCCACTAAAGTGTCCTCCACAAGCAAGGGTGCATCAAAAAGTAAGTATACTTTTGAACTCACACTTAGGGATACAACATCTAATTACCTGATCAGGATAGTACTTAAACAATTCAGGTTCTTTCAAAAATAATACTTTACTTGTAAGAAAAATCTATCCTTTTCTTGTTTAAACCAGTGAAAAGGAATTTATCTTGTTGCTAAGTAATTGACAATATGGGCAAACCAGGGAAGACCATAAGAAATTAAAAAAAGTTATTCATTAGGAAATTTCTTCCTGATCTTATCTGTGTTTGATGTGTGTTCAACTAAAATTCTAGAGATGTGGTCAGCTACCACATTTTTAGAACCCTTCTTATCACGATCTCTAAGTCAAATTTTTGTAGAAGCAAAATCCATCTGATCAATCATGGTTTAGAATCTTTTTTTGATAAGAGGTGTTTATGGACCATGTGATCAGAGTAGACCAGAACTTTAGACCCTAAAAGATGTAATCAAAATTTTTCTTGGGCGAACACAATAGCTAATAACTTCTTTTCAGTAGTAGTATAGTTCAGTTGAGCATCTGAAAGGGTTTTGCTAGCATAATAAATCACATGTCGCTCCTTATTGATTCTTTATCCTAACACTATACCAATTGCAAAATTTGATACATCATACATGATTCAAAGGAAAGGACTAATCAGGGGGCTTGATAATTGGTGTTGTGGTCAAAGCTGCATAAAGAGTATAGAAGGATTTTAAACAATTATCATCAAAAACAAAAGGGGTTTTCTTGGCAAGCAATTTGCACAAAGATCTAGAAATTTTGCTGAAGTCTTTGATGAATCTCCTATAAAATCCAGCATGACCAAGAAAGGACCGTATTTATTTGACTAAAGTTGAAGGTGGGAGTTTTGAGATGACTTTGACTTTAGCCTTATCTACCCCAATCCCCTTCTTAGAAATAATGTGGCCTAAAATAATTTCCTCTCGGACCATGAAATGACTCTTTTTCCAACTTAACACTAAATTTGTTTGTTTACATTATTTTAATACTTGAGCTAGGTTATTAAGGCAGTCCTCAAAGGTAGTCCCAAATACTGAAAAGTTATCCATGAATGCCTTCAAAAATTTATCTACCATGTTTGAAAAAATTGCCAACATGCATCGCTGAAATATAGTAGGTGCATTACAAAGTCCAAATGGCATGTGTCTGAAAGCAAATGTTCCATAGGGACAAGTGAAGGTGGTTTTCTCTTGATCATCAAGAAAGACGAGTATTTGATTATATCCTGAATAACCATCCAGGAAGCAAAAGAATTACTGACCAGTTAATTGTTTTAGGATTTGATCGATAAAAGGCAGCAGAAATGATCCCTCCTAGTAACATTATTCAATTTCCTATAGTCTATGCAAACTCGCCAATCAGTTATGGTACGAGTTAGAAGCAATTCTCCTTCTTCATTCTTCATCACAGTAATTCCTGATTTTTTAGGTACAACTTGGGTGAGACTAACCTATTTGCTATCAGAAATTGGATAGATAATCCTGCATCTAACCATTTTATTGCCTCTTTCTTCACAACCTCCCTTATATTAGGATTAAGTCTCCTTTATAAGGTTTGACATTTTTCTTGCAATGAATATGATGCATGCAAATAGAGGGGTCAATTCCTTTCAGATCGGCAATTGACCATCCAATTGCTTCCTTATATTCTTTGAGCACTCCTAAAAGCTGGTCTTCCTGATCAATAGTTAAATCAGATGCAATAATTACCGAAAGGGTATCATTGGATCCAAGAAATGAATATATCAATGTAGCATGGCGAGGCTTTAACTCTTGGGAAGGTGATGCTTCTAGGGAGGGAACCATCAGTGTACTAAAGTGTGAGTATGTAGGTAATTGGTCATATTTCATAGTCCAGAAGGAAATGGTGCTAAAATTGGATGGCTCTAAAATGTTTATTTCTTTAGTATATCCATCAATAGCAAAATCATCCACTTCAAAATATGTCAGACATGCTTGTAAAAGATTTGAATCGAATAAAGAAGGGTTCTTATCATCTATAACTTTCTCTAGCATGTTGATCTCATTATGGTCGTATAGAGGTAGTCCTTGAGATGCATTAAAAATATGTAACCTCGGCTTTTTATTTCCAAAAGATATATCCATGACCTCGGTTCTACATTTTATACAAGCATTAGCAGTTGCTAGAAAGGGTCTACCTAGAATGATTGATATTTGACTAGGGTTGTGACCAGATTCCATATCTAAAACTAGAAAGTCTACTGAAAAATAAAATTCATCCACTTTAACCAACACATCCTTCAGTATTCCACGAGGTACCTTAATTGATCGGTCAGCTAATTGTAGGATTACCGTCGTTGGTTTCAATTCTCAAATCCAAATAAGTCATACACTGAACTCGGAAGAAGGTTAACACTTGCACTTAAATCTAGCAATGCTTTCTTAATCGTAAGGTTTCCTATGACACAGGATATAATTGGGGTTCCAGGATCCTTAAGTTTGGATGAAGTAACTTGTTAAAAGATTGAACTGGCCTGCTTAGTTAGGTTAACTTTCTTCAATATGTGTGCCTTAGATTTTTATTTTTGAGTGCACAAATCTTTTAGGAATTTGGCATAAGTAGGGACTTGTTTAATTACATCAAGAAGGGATAAATTAATTTGAACTTGTTTGAACAATTCTAACATTTCATTCATCTTGATATTCTTCTTATCAAGAGATAGAGAAGATTCTAGAGCACATAGAAATGGAGCCTTAAATATGGGTGTTGAATCAATTGGTTCTTTTTTTTTCTCAATATTTTTCTTTATGGCTTGGTCGGCATGAGTTGCTCTTCTTGTTGAGTCACTTCATGCTGATTTAAAATTTTTCCATTTCTAAGAGTTATGACAGATTTGGCATGTTCAAGAGAAGTTTCTGGACCAGTGGAGCTCTCAGCCATGTATTGCCCTCTTGGATTACTAATGGGCTGACTGGATAGTTTACCCTTCTTCTCCTACTGAAAACTGTTGCTAGCTGACCTATCTAGGTTTCTAGCTTACCTATCTGGGTTTCTAGCTTGGTGATAGACTGAGTGTGGGAGTGAAGGAGTTGAGTATTCATTTCTAGCCCCTTCAGTACTTGTAACATCTTGTCTTCGAAAGTAAGATCATAATTATTCGATAGAGGTTGAGGAGCACTTGGATATTAGGAATACAACATGCTTCTGAACTGGGTCTCCTGATGGTTAAGCCTAATTGATGTTGGATTAATGATAGGTTGGGGTTTTCAAGAAAATTTGGATGATTTCGCCAACTAGGATTATAAGTATTCGAATATGGATCTTTTCCTGGTCTAAGAGCCATTCGAGTTTGGGCTTAATGGGCTTGCTCCTGAACAAGCTTAGAAAATTGGTATGCGGCTGGACAATCACTTATAGAATGGGTCGGACTCGAATAGATTATACAAACCTCATGTAATTGAGTAGAAGAAAAAGAGATGTTTCCAACTTATAGAATTTAATCAAGTTTCTAAGACAATTCATCTACCTTAGTATAGATATCTATAGAATGACATTTTTCATATATTCCACCTCTTTTAGGTCCTATAGGAGGGTCTCTACGAGCAACTGACATATGATGTAATGAATTTTCACTCAATATCTCAAAGAGTTACCCAGCTTCATGTTCATTCTTTAACATAAATGTCCCACCACACGAAGCATCAACCATTTGCCAATGCTTTTTGTTAAACCATCATAGAAGCACTAGACCAATTGCCATTTGGGTATAGCATGATGTGGACATTTTTTAATCAATTCTTTTAATCTCTTTCATATCTCGTGAAACATCTCTTCATCTGTTTGGAAAAAACTTGTTATGACTTTTCTAATTTGATTAGTTTTTCCTATACAAAAGTATTTCTTAAGAAACTCTTTCTAAAGATGGTCCCAGGTTGAAATCGTTACAGTATATAAAGAATTTAACCAATATTTAGCTTTGCCCTTAAGAGAAAATGGGAATAACTTAAGTCTAAGAGCATCATCAGAAAAATTTTAAATTTTTATGGTTGAACAAATTTTGAGAAACTCATCTAAATGTTTGTAAGGGTCCTCATTTGCAAGTCCATAAAATGAAGGTAACATTTGAATCATGATTGACTTGATCTCATATTGAGTGGCCTCCATTGGAGGCATTTGAATGCAAGAAGAATAGGTATACTTTGAAGGAGTGAAATACTCTTTAACTGGCATGGTAGATCATTTTTGTTATTAGGGTCCATAATTCTAAGTCTGTTTACTCTAAAGGTTCTCTCTATTTCAGGATTTAGGAGTATAAGGTTAGGTTGTAATGATCGGTGACCAAGCATACACCCTATCGGTGTACTCTAAAGCAAACGATAATTCAGTTTTTTTTAAACTAATGTAATAAAGAGAAAGAAAAAGATTCTAAAAAAATATCCTAAAAGATTTCTAGAACTAAGAGCAATAAAGAATAATTTAATTAGGGTTTAATAATTATTAGCAATCAAGTTAACAAAGATTAGACTCTCTACTCTAGGCTTAACCTAGATCTAGACAGCTCCTAACTTCTAAGACCGCCTTGGAGCCCCCCAAATCAAAAACTAGCTGATCAACTAGCCAGTTAAGGGTAAGGTCAGTGGGGGTCCCTCCGTTGCTTGCCTTAGACGCCAATTAGATTGGCTAGGCAAGCGAATAGAACCAATTAAATAACCACTTCTCTTTTCTTTTTCTAAATACTAGTTACTCAGTCAATCACGATTCGGTCCAACTCTTTTAGATGCATTATCCTATTGAGCTTGAGTTCCTTAAGAGCTGACGCCTAGTTAATTTTAGAGTTAAAGGCTTGAGTTAATGCAAAATGAAGGATGTGATTTGTGGGCCAAGAAAGGATGATCAACTCCCCATCTTATATTGATTAGGGGTTTGTGTCCTTAATGTTAATTATGAAAATGCTATACAACAAGCAAATATTAAGCTTTTGAAGTTATCAAACAAATTAATCTAATTACTTTTAAAAAAAAATTTGTGATTGGGTTTTTAATCTCCTAATAAATTATGAGATGTCAATGGAAAAAAATTTAGTTTTGTAGAAAATAAATTTACCTAAGTCAATCTAGGCATAGAAAACAAATAAAACAAATTTATTTATTTATTTATTTATTTATTCTATTTATTTATTTATTTATTTTTATTTTTTTTCGAAATAACTACACTTAAGTCCTTGGCAACAGTACCAAAATATCAGATGCGTGTCATAGTGCAATGATTAAAACACCTTAATTTTATGAATCTACAGAGACTTTGAGTAGTTATTTTGAAATAAATTTATGCAATTAAAAATTTAAATAACTAAATAATTGGTTGTAAAATAATTAAAATATGATCTATCCTAATTAGACTCGTAGATCACGGCCCATCCCTTTTAAAGAATAGATTAATTAAAAATTATTTTTGCTTGAAGAACATTCAATAAAAACTAAACATAAATAAATACTTTATTTCATAGCATCCAAAGGAGTACATAAAAAAATTAAAAAATATAATCTAGTTCTACTTCCTGAGATGATGAATCTGCTAACCGCTTTTTGCTTTTGCAATTTCGCTTCCGCTTTCTGAGATAGAAAGATGGTTGATTATGGAAGGTATGGATGGCTGGTGGATGAAAATAGATGAAAAGAAAAATGAACCGGAAGGTTTGGGTTATGGGAGTAGGATATAACAAAGAGAAGGATGAGGAGCGAAAGGATTATTGGGTGATTCCTCAAGTGGCTCCGATGATATTCTTTTATAAGCAAGGAAGACGCGTTGACTCCGTATGTAATCCATGTTAACTGCTCACCTTATCTTCGTAGATCAGATTTATTCTTTTCAAAGTTTAAATTGCAGCCTTAAAAATATCGCACGATTTCCTCTGATTTGCGACTGCTTTAAATTTCGTGTAATTCCTAGGTTAAACCTTGAAAATTTATTTTGAGCTCGTTTCAAGTCCGATTTGAGTATCGTTTATATCGTTGGACTTCTAAAATCGAGTTCTTTGAGTTGAAAGGGTCTTTTCCAAAAAATATTATATAAAGTATTAAATTTAAAAGAATAATAATAATTTGATTTATAAATTAATACTTTTATGGTTAGTATTTATGTACTTATCAGGGTCAATGATATTACTTGAATGATTGGAAACAAAATCTTCAATAGACAACACCACAAGAATACTTTAACTATAGGCACTCATCTACTAGAAATGTCATCGAGAGATGCTTTAGTTTTCTTAAAATGAGATGGGCGATTTTTAGAGAGGTCATTTTATCAAGTAAAAATACAAACAAGAATCATTAATATTTTATCTTCTTCATAATCATATTAGAAGAGAGATGTCAATTGATCCAATTGAAGATGAAATACTTGTTGTCCTCTTGATAAAAGAAAACAACAATGAAGGAGAAATGATTGATTAGGTTATGAGTACAATGTTTGTACTCAATTTAGGAATGACTTGGCACAAGAAATGTGGGACCATCCAAAGCTTGAAGAAATTCCCAATATTATTGCAAGTTTTGCAATGTATTACTATTTTATGTATTTGAGTATTTCTTCATTATGAACCTTGTTGCAAATTTAATATGAACCTTGTTACTATCATTTGAAATATAGATCCTTATTACTGTTATTTTCAGATTGTTTGCCTTTATTCAATTTATTATTATTGTTATTTAAATTTGCAATACAAGCATCTATTATCTTTTGTATTAAATAATTATCTTTTAGATATGGATGCTTCTTTAAGTCAAAGAAGAAACCATGGGAAGAAGCATTAATGGAATGCAGAGGAATATGCTATATTAATTGGATGTCTACTTGATTTGAAGAATAATCCTATGTGGAGGGAAGAAGGTGGCAATTTTAAGATTGGGTTCTTGCCTCAATTGAAAAAGATGATGGCAAACAAGATACCCAATTGTAGCATCAAGGCTTATCCACACATCCAATTAAGGTTCAAGTTGTTGAAACAACAATATGGTGCTATTTATGATATGTTGAATACATCAGGATTTGGATGCGATGATACAAGAAAATGTATTACTTATGATCAAGATGTATGGGATAACTGGGTCAAGGTAAATGTATAACATATTAATTAATTCTTCATTCTTATTTAATTTTTGATGCTTTAGGTATAGTTTGCTCAATTTATATTGGTTCATTATGATATAGTCATCCTCAAGCACATGGTCTTTGGAATAAGCCATTCTTATATTTAGAGAAACTCTCAATCATATTTAAAAAAGATCGTGCAACAGGTTAGAGGGCTGAGAATCCTGCAAATGCAGCCAATGAAATCCTTATAGAAGCATAAATAGTGAAGAGAAGGTCCAGTTTGTAGATCCTATTGAATTTGATAACAATTCTATTTCCCAAACTGCTACAGGTCATGTTCAACAATGTGCTTCTTCATCAAGTTCAAGAAAAAGGAAGGCTTCTAATGAGGAAAAAGTTGCTTTTATAGGTATTTTGATTAAAACTATAAACAATCTTGAAGTAATGTGTCAAAGTTCAAGTAAAGGTATTGATAACTTGGCAAATTATTTTCAGTTTCTTACAAATGATCAAAAGATGAAGAAAAAGGTTTATAAGGCAATAGCAAAGATTGAAGATTTGGGGTTCCATGAGTCATTGATGGCTAAAGCTGAATTGATAATTACTCGTAATAGTGCAAGTCTGACTTCTTTTCATTATCTCAGAGGTTAAAAAAATATCATGTATTGGATGTTCTTGGTTTGAGTCCTAGTTAAGACATCTATGTTGCTAGTTGTAGCTATTTTGGATGCTGTGATTGTTTGGTTATTTATCTATAATAGTTTGGTATAAACGTTTGGTTAGCTAGCGGATAGTTTTATTAGTAGTTTTGGATTTGAACATACTAACTTTTGTGTTGTGTTTCTGTTGCTGTTTTAACAAACTACAAATACTTTTTTCTGAGATAATTCAAAGTATTTTAATTTTTTTAAAAAATATTTATATTATACTACTGTTCAGATTGTTGCTGAATTATTTATATTGCTTATTACTATTCAGTTTAATATTAGATTATTATGCTAGTAATTTTTATTATGTATGTTGCATATTTAGATCATGTCCGTTCTATTTTGTTATATATAGAGTGATATTTTCTTAATTTGAGAATCATCAAATTTAGACATTGTTATTTATAAATGCAAGTTTTTACAAACCAAAGATGTAATAGTATATAAATTTTTAATAGATTTGATTTATGGGTACTTTAAAAATTTAATGTTATATGACGAGTACTCTATTTTCCATACCAAATAAAAGTTTTTAATACTTTTCTTCCTTCTCCTCTTCTCCCTCTCTCATTAACTTTCATCCAAACAGACTCTTATTTTCAACATTCAAAATTGGCCAAACCCAATCGTTAGCTTTAAATATTATTTAATTATATATATTTATATATTATTAATTAAGAAAGATACATATATTAAGTTTCAATATTATCTAAATTTTTTTGTGACAAGAATGTCCCTTACCAAAAAAATATTTATGTATAATTGATGAATTTGTTTCCATTTTTCTAAAACCTTAAATCATTTATAATATATTATAAAGGGAAGAAAATATCTACCTCATTATCCCAACACCAAATTCTATTTTCAAGAAGGCAATATGGATCTATGCCAAAGATTTTCAATTGGATATCAATCACTTAGATGCTTGAAAGATATGTCTTATGTTTCCATATCCATTTATTAATAAGCAAATGATAAATAAACAAAAACAAATAATAGCAAGTAAAACTATGGGATAATTATAATTTGGCCCCTGTAGTTTTGGAGGTTTTCAATTTTGAACCATGGAATTAGTAAATTATCAAAATGAACCGTAAGATTTTTAAAGTATTACATTTAAAACCCTCCATCTATTTGGCAGACATCATTCATTTAGTTAGTATCATAACCTCCACATCTTCTTGGTTTATTTGTCTTTATCTTATAGAGATTAATCCCTTCCAAGGTTCTAGCTTTCTTGTAATATAAATTCTAATTATTTCTAGCATGTAGACTTCTAATAATAGGATTTGTAGTAGGAGGATCAACTCAAAGAACATGCGATATTAAGACAGCTAACAATAGTAGCTGCTACTCTATCAAACTACTTAGATATAGCAGTCATAACACTTTGATGCTGTTCAAATAGCAGCTTTGTAATTGTGCCATTTGGCTCATAACAACTTTAAAATGTCTTGTTAACTTTACTTAAAATGGAATCAAAGATGTGAGTCATGTTGGCCATCCTTTTAAAGGTAGAACCCCATGTTGAACATAAGGGCCAAGCCTTGGGGACTTAGTTTGCTTGACTTTGTTATTCATCGATAACGCATGAAGTAAGCCTATTAGGGTATATTGGCAACCACACTTTCTTGTTCCTCTTCTTTGATGCCATTATAATAGCTACTTGCATCTCATTGGGCACATTGGAAGGAGACTATTATTGCCCATTTGCTACTCTCTTCTTCCTTGCATCCAATTAGACTCACTAAGGACACGTGGAGGAGATTGATCGGCTAGATGAGATATATGATTAGTTGGACTGTGGTACTATGAAGATCAACTTATGATCAGGCTATTGTATTGTAAGGGCATGCCATCAATATAAATCAAAAATAAGAAAAAAGAGTAAGCTAAGGTTTTACTGCTTTAACTTCGAAGGACTTTCATCACTATAATGCTATGTGATGAGGGTAAAATTATTAAAAGTATATGATAAAAACACATGGCAAAAAAAAAAAAAAAGATGATGACAATTGTCAAAAGTAATTAAAGAAGTAAGAAATATTCAAAATCTATATCCTAAATTATGAATGGTTGAAAATGGCCTGAATCACTTTTTAACCATCTTATTTATTTCAAGAATTGATTTAACCCACTAAGGCTAATAAATAATTTTGAGTCATTTATTGCTAGGAAGCCCAATCTATAGTTATCATACTAAACCCACTTCATATACCTATAAAGGAAAAGACTTGCAAGGGCATATCGGATGCGCAGATTGGTCGTGCGCCCATGCCACCGTATATACGATGTGTGCTAAGGCCCATTGGGCATCGGTGTGTGTAGTGGCATAGGTGCGTAGCCAATTCGTACATCCAATGCATGCTTGCTGTACCGAAGGACGGTGCAACAAGTTTTTTCCATCTATAAATAGAGGACTAGGCCTTATTTGAGGACCAAGTAAGGCTCGCAAACACTCTTTCTCCTCTTTTTCTATACTACTAAATTTTTATAATTCTATTTACTAATTTGGGCATCTAAGTGTTTTCTAGAAAAAAACTAAATCCTCTCATATATCCTTTGGGTATGGTTATGCTGAAGTTTTGATTCTTAATTCTTGATTGTCATTGACCGACTTCTTAATTTTGCGTTAAGTTTTCACAAAGACTTTGCGTATTGATATATTATTTTGCCAATTTTCTATTAAGAAATTTTAACTGTTGGTGTTTTGAGCCAAAAAAATAGCATCAACACTACTGATTGAAAAACATGCAATAAATGTTGCATTGATGGAAACTTAGTTATATCTACTTGTCACGCCCCAGTCCCAAAATTTGAGCTAGGGTGACAACCCGCCGCATGCCAGGCATGCAAGGCGTCTTGAATTTCGACACATAAATCAATAAGGCAAAAATTCAAATCCATGATTTATTACAAACCATAATTATCAGTTTTTGGGCTACCAGTCCTACACACAAGCAATACTAGCCTACATCAATATAATGGATCTTAATTTATTTAATAGAGCTCCATCTACCCCAAATATCCTTCCTCTTCACTCCTGTGGCTCTGAAAAATATTGTGAGAATTATATGAGCTCACACTCAATAAGTAAGCCTAATACAGTTTCAATTCATCATATCTTATCATATCATATCAAGATATTCTCAAATCACATTTTTATAAAAACTTTCAATTTCAAATACATTTATCATGCTATCGGTACATTCATATCATCAACTCAAAATAATTTGAAAGCTTAATTAAACAATAAATACTAAAATGTAAATAAATCACTGTTTATATATTAATTGTTTTATATTGTGTCCCACGGCCCTACAACACTCATCTATTGTATCACTCTTAAATGTTCCCTAAGAGGAAGGGTCCTGGTACCAGTGTTATGCCATATCATAATCTATCATCAGAACACATCTTACGGATGTGTGTCCTCCACATATCTTTTCTTGTGGAGGTGGATCACGTATCACTTGGCATTTCAAGTCATATGAGAACTGTAGCGACACACAAATAAATTCCACTATCATCCTCATGATTGCATATTATCATTTCGATAGTACCAACATAATTTGCAAGATTAACATGATATTTTTGCATATACACATATAAGTCATAATTTGCAAAACATTACCCGCTACGGTAGTCATAACAAATGCTTATTTGTAAATTTATAGTACTATTTATTAATTCAATATAAACGAAACTTCATTTTTCACATTTCATAAATATGCATCTAATTATAAATTCATGATTTATGAATTAAACAATTTATAAAATTTATAATACTTGGCTTACTTACCTCAGTACGCAAATCACAATTGATAACCTAGCTATTTGGATACTTGGGCACCTACAACATCATTTTACATAATTAAGTTTCTAAAATCTGAATAATACAGTGACTCTTAAAACTCTACCCAGACCACTTCACGGGCCCAACTTTGGGCTCGAATATCTCTCAATGTATACACCCAAATAGGGAAGCAAAATTATTCCCAGAAACTAGAATCAATCCTGATTCGGGCCATAATTTTATTTTACCATTTTGGCCCATTACAGGGCCCAAATAGTGGCTCAAATATGGCTCTCGACTGGCCCAATAGGGCCCAAATCAAGGCAACCCAGTTGGCCCAGTTCTTCTTTTCTCTGTTGGTCCCTTGTTTCAAACGAAACAGGGTTACCTAGTGCCGGTGGCCAGGGCCGCCGCCGGCCAAATTGAGAGCGGCTCGGCCTTCGGTGGCCGGACCTCCATCGGACGAATGCCTGACGCCAGTGGAGGTCGCCGACCACCGCCTAGGCCCGGCGAGGCGACGGGCACGCCACCGGCCTAAACCAAGGATCAGGCGTTGCACAACCGTCACAGTCTCCCTTTCTCTCTCATCTCTGGCACCCCACCATACGTCGTCTTCGGTGCCGGTGGGGCGGTCGGCCAAGGCTCATGCCCGGCGAGGCGGCGGGCACGCTGTCAAGCCTGAATCATAGTCGGCACGGGAGCAGGGTGCCGGGGCTTCTTTCAGCCCAGTTCCTCTCTCTCTCTCTTTCTCATACTTTCTCTCTCTCCCTCCCAGGCATGGATAGAGGGACTTACCAGGAGTAGATGCGCGCACGATGATGATGGGAAGGAGGCGTTCGAGGATGATGGGAAGGAGGGTTCGCGTGATCCTTTAAAGGCGACGCAGACTCCTCAAATCAAGGGATTTGAGACTCCATTATTTGAAAATACAACCATCAGGTGTTATCTATTCCAAGAATATCGTGATTAAGTTTCGCGATCAGGTAATCATATCTCGGGGGTTACATTCCCCTCCTTATAAAAATTTCGGCCTCGAAATTGATACACTTTCATTAGAGAAAATTAGAATTCCAAATTTTGTCACACAATCAACTAAGTTTTTATTGAAAAGCCAACAGTTGTCGATACATCATTAACTATATTAAGATACAAATAGATGTGAATACTTTTTTTCATTTCCTCCTCAAGTTCCCAAGTAGCCTCCCTCAGAATGATTACTCCATTGCACCTTGACATAGGGAATGGTACGCCGTCTCAGAATCTGATCTTTGCGGTCCACGATACACACAGGGTACTCCTCATATGATAAATCTTTCCTTAACTGTATAGGCTCATATGCTATGACATGGCTAGGATCGAAAATATACTTTCTTAACATAGAGACATGAAAAACATTATGTACCCCAGCTAAAATCAGAGGCAGTGCCAAGCTGTAAGCAACCTCCCCGACTATGCTCAAAATCTCAAAAGGTCCAATATAACGTGGACTCAGCTTTTCTCTGATCCCAAACCTCATCACATCCTTGGTTGGTGATACCCTTAAGAAAACATGGTCCCCAACCTGAAATTCCAATTCTCTTCTCCTAACATCAGCATAACTCTTCTGCTTGCTCTGAGCTGTACGGAGACGCTACCTGATCAAATGCACCTTATCTATTGTCTGCTGAACCAGCTCAGGGCCGAGCAATTTCTTTTCCCCCACATCATTCCAACATAAGGAGATCTGCACCTCCTACCATACAGAGCTTCAAATGGAGCCATCTGGATACTGGTTTGATAACTATTATTATATGCAAACTCTACCAAAGGTAAATGGTTATCCCAAGCTCCACCCAAATCCATCACACATGCTCGCAACATGTCTTCCAGAATTTGTATGGTCCCCTCTGATTGCCCATCTGATTGGGGATGATAGGCAGTGCTGAAGTTTAATTTGTTCCCATGACCTTATGAAGACTCTGCTAGAACTGGGACACAAACCTGGTATCCTATCTGATACGATAGATACAGGAACACCATGGAGTCTCACAATCTGCTCAATATACAAATTAGCCAATCTTTCACTAGAGACCCCAACTCTGAAAGGTAGGAAATGAGCTAACTTTGTTAGTCTGTCCACAATAACCCAAACTGCATCGTTACTCTTGGGAGTTTTGGGCAGACCAGTCACAAAGTCCATTGTAATCTTTTTCCCATTTCCATTGTGGAATCATCAGAGACTGAAGAGGTCCCGCAGGCCTTTGATGCTCGGCCTTCACTCGCTGACACACCAAGCACTTGGCCACATACTGAGCAATCTCCCTCTTCATACATTTCCACCAAAAATTTTCTTTAAGTCTCTGTACATCTTAGTGCCACCTAGATGCACAGTATAAGGAGAGTAGTAAGCCTCCTTCAAAATTTCAGCCTTTAGCTCCTCAACGTTTGGCACACAAAGTCTTCCTTCGAATTTCAGGAATCCATCCTTCATTACATAGAATTCATTCAGAACTCCTGACTGCACAGCTTCTTTAATCTTTTGTAAATCTGGATCTTCTATATGAGAGGACTTGATTCTGTCAACCATGGTCGGCTGGAGTACAAGTGTTGCAACAAGCCCATCCGATTGCTGTACTCTCAAACCAACCTCCCACTTCTCCAGATCTCTCAATATGTGAGGCTGGGAAGTAATCATAGCAGCTAACTCAGAAGAATTTTCTGCTCAAAGCATCAGCCACTACATTGGCCTTCCCAAGATGATACTGTAGATTCAGGTCATAATCCTTCAATTGTTCCAACCACCTTCTCTGCCTCAAATTTAGCTCCTTTTGTGTGAATATGTATTTTAGACTTTTATGATCTGTATACACATCACACGATACTCCATATAAATAATGTCGCTAAATCTTCAGAGCAAAAACCACAGCAGCCAATTCTAGATTATGAGTAGGATAATTCTGCTCATAAGGTTTCAGTTGTCTGAAGGTATAAGCTATCACCCTTTCATTCTGCATCACACATCCCAATCCTTTCCGAGAGGCATCAGTGTATATAGTAAAACCTTCAGATCCTGTCGAAGAACAAGAATGGGAGCTGATACCAGGCGCTGCTTTAACTCCTGGAAATTTCTCACACTCCACTGTTCAGTCAAACTTCACTCGCTTTTGGGTTAAGCGAGTTAGGGGTAGAGCAATACGAGAGAAATTCTCCACAAATTTATGGTAATACCCAGCTAACCCCAAGAAGCTTCTGACTTATGCCACATTGGAAGGTTGGCTCCAGCTAATGATAGCTTCAATCTTTTTTGAGTCCACTGATACACTATCTTTATATATTATATGACCCAAGAAAGATACTTGATCCAACCAAAATTCAGATTTCTTCAGCTTGGCATAAAGCTTCTTCTCTCAAAGAATCTATAGCATGATCCTCAGGTGGTCCTCATGTTCCTTATGGCTCTTGGAATATATCAAAATATCATCAATGAAAACCACAACAAACTGATCCAAATGTGGTTTAAAAATTCTGTTCATCAAGTCCATGAATGCTGCTGGGGCATTAGTTAACCCAAACGGTATCACCAAGAACTCATAGTGACCATATCTGGTTCTGAATGCTGTCTTAGGCACATCCCCCTCCTTGATTTTGAGTTGATGGTACTCTGACCTGAGATCAATCTTTGAGAATATCCAGGCTCCTTGGAGTTGATCAAACATATTGCCCAGATGTAGCAACCCAAGAGGGGGATGAATTGGGTTATAAAATAAGTTGATTACTATACAAGTATGTGCTTAAACCCTAATTTTGATTTGCAGCGGTGTAGTAGAGTGCACAGAATGATAACAGTAGAGAATCAAACAACCACATACACACAGAAGTTTATAGTGGTTCGGTGCCAAACTCAGCACCTACATCCACTCCCCAAAACCTATGGGAATTCCACTAATCGTATCATAACGATTACAACCTCTAGCCAAACCAGGCTAGCCCTCTTGTTTATACGGCACAAGGTAGCCAAAAACCCCTAGCCAAACCAGGCTAGTCCTCTTGTTTCACGGTACAAGGAAGCCAAATCCCCTAGCCAAACCTAGGCTAGTCCCTTGTTTCAAGGCACAAGGAAGCCCAAAAATAATCAGGGTTAACACTAACCCTTTTACAAGAACGATCAAGGAATGATAAAGAGAAGCTCCCACAATGAGCAAATATTCAGAGTATACTTTACAATTTTTGAAGCAATAAACCCAGCAATAAATGAACGAGATCGAAGTAGCTCAAGTCTTGATTTCTTGAAAGGCTTCAAAGATCCGGACAACTTTTTGGAGCAATGAATAAACTTGAATGCACAGCAACAACCACTCAACAATATGCAATATGAGCTCTTTTCTTGGATTTTCTTTCTCTTTTAAAAACTCTTTTTCAGAATCGTCATGGTGTGCTTCAAATCCCACCTTTTTATAATCATCCAACAAGAAAAGATCCGTTAGATACATTAGGAACAAATGGAAATAAAAAAGGAAGAAAATATAATCGTTATAAATGTTTTCCTTAAGCATTGAATGCTGATCTCCATTTGAGGAAGGAAAAGCACTGCAAATATTCAAAAATCCAAAAGTTAAGTGTAGCTTAGAATAGCAATAGAGAGAGAAAGTAAGAGAGGAAAAGCAAACTTAAGAACTCAGGCGGTGGTTGGCTGGAAATAACTTCAGGCAACTGAAGCCAAGAAACCATTCGGCCAAGATTAAGCAATAACCCTCAGCTAGCTAGTCAGCTAGCTCACGAGAGAGGCCATGGTTAAAAAGACGTCCAGAGGCAGCTCTTTAGATAGCTAAAATGGTTGCTAGTTAGCTCTCCAGCTAACTAACAGCAAAAGCAATGCCAGGATAAAAGGTGCAGAACACTTAGTTAGCTCACCAGCTAACTAAACAATCGATAGTTAGCTCTCCAGCTAACTAACAGGCAAATAAAAAAAATCAGGAGAAAGTGTCGTGCATTGCCAGTTAGCTCCCTAGCTAACTAAAACTTTAAGGCTCTTGGCTGCAGGAATGAAAGAAAATGTGGAGTTAGCTCAGCAATTAGCTAAATGTTAGCCAGTTAGCTCACTAGCTAACTAATTTCAAAAACAGTACAGAAACCGCCCAGCTTAGTTAGCTCTCCAGCTAACTAATGAAAAGATAGCTAACTTTCCAGTTAGCTAAGCAGAGAAAGCAAACGGCCAGTGGAGAGAGGGAGTTAGCTCTTTAGCTAACTAAATTTTCAAATCGCACGGCCACACGTTCACCTGTGAAAAATAGTTAACTAACCAGTTAGCTCCAGGATAAAATAGTTAGCTAAAGGAACCGCCGGCTAGCTAGAAGATCTGGCAGCTAGCTCAGCAGTTAACTGGAATTTAAGACAATTCGGCCAGGTAACTGGAGTTAGCTAAAAATGAATTCCAGTTAGCTAACAGGGCACCACGAGCTAGCTAACCAGCTAGCTAGAAAAAGAGGGTGTTCGGCCAACATCCTGAGATGTGAAGATTAGTTAGCTGAGGGATCTCCAGCTAGCTAACAAGCTAGCTAACCAGCTAGCTAGAATACAATGACGTTTGGCCCAAGCACTGTGAATGCTTCCCAGTTAGCTGAAATCATGCCAGTTAGCTAAATGGAATAACAAGCTAGCTAACCAGTTAACTCCCAAGCTAATAAAGATATTCAAAGCAAATTAAATGAGGTACTTTCTTACCAATGAAATTTTGCACGCAGATACTTACTTGCAAGGCGACCGAACTTCCCTGTATCAAGCTTAGAGTTGCCTAACTGTTTTGTAATCATCAAAATCAATCTGGGGTCAACAATCTCCCCCTTTTTGATGATGACAAAACCTTTAAGCACATAAGGAGCAAATATAGGAAGTAGACAGAGTGTAAACAGAAAAACATTTATTTCTCCCCCTGTCAACCTGAATAAGTGAACTCTTTTTCTCCCCCTGAATATATGGAGTTATTACTTTACTCCATTCCTTAATGTATGCAATAATCTTCTCCCCCTTTTTGTCATTAATCAAAAAGAAGTTTGAAGAGTTTTGCAATAAATTCAAGCATAATATATCAAGGAGATGTAAGCAATCATACATAATTTGAGCAGTCATTCAGATCATTACAAAATAGAGTAATACAAACATTACACGCCATGGTCTCAAGTCATAAAACATAGTCATAAACATGCATCACAGAAACAGTACTAAGTACGGTTATAACATAGGTCAAACATAATCACTTGTCATCATCAGAAGAAGAAATATGCACTGAAGACACATTTGGCTTGTTTGAAGATCCAGGCTTGTCGGAGGAAGGCCGTGTCGGTGGAGTCCAGAGGTGCGGATGAGAAAAAGAAGCATCAGGCGCAGAGGCGGCAGAAAGAGTGATGAAAGTCTCCATGAGTTGACTCAGCCTTGAGAAGGATGCGGTCCAATGGTTAACAGCGTTTGCTGCATCCCGGGTCTGGGTCTCTGTAGATCTCATTCGGTGCTCTACCCACTCTGCCTTAGTTTCAAAATTCTCAAGCTTACCTTTTAGGAAATTAATCTCTTTTAGGATCCGCTCCATGACAGATTCATTGTGATGAAAAACTCTTCCATTGAGAATGTTCACATCATGGACAAGTCTCTCAAGAATAAGTTTAAACTGAGATATGTTTTCAAAAACAGAAGAAATATATGGAACGAGAGTCTGATCATTGACAGAAGAAGCATTGTCTCCAGAGCTTCGACTAGAAGTGGCAAGGGTCAATTCATTGATAATAAGTGAATTTGATCATCACTTATACGAACTACAGGAAGAGGAGCAGGACCTTGATTGTCATTACGAAAAGAAGGTCCAGGAGCATTCATACTGGGTGGATCAGATTGAAAATGATTTTGATCATCAGACATAGCAGCAAGGTAAGGATTCAGATGGTTGAAGTCAAAATTGAAGAAGTTCTGAGGAGAACAAGCAGATTGAGTTACAGTTGGTGGTGGCATACTAGACTGACCAGTTCTAGACCTAACCTTTAACCAAATACCATCCCGTTTGGCAAAGTCCATACGGTGCAGTGAATGAGCATTAAAAACGTCAGAGTGACGTAATGCCACTGCAGTTTCTCCCTTAAGCTTAATATTGAAAAACTCAAATACATAAGTGAGAAACATTCCGTAGGGCAATGCAGCCTTAGATCTAGACAAGGATTCTTTTATTACGATCAACATTAGTTGAGGTAGATCAACAGGGTTTTCTATTAAGATGTCATACATTATGCATATGTCCCTATCATTTACTACATTAAACGAACCAGCACGAGGGGCTAGGATTTTGGCGATGATACTGTGAAACAATCTATTTTCTACATATAGCATGTTGGCATCTAGAGTTTCAATATTACTGGCTTCATTGTCATCAATATTAAGGATTAAACCTATTTTATATCCACGTTCACTGGGTAGGACTTCTAAGAAACCATCAGATGGAATATTAAGAGCACATCCTAACGTTTTGCAGTCTAGGTCGATTTTAGTCTTTTTCACAAAGGAAGAGATAGTCCCACTACCAAAAGAGATATTTTCATAAAATTTCCTAATAAGCTCAGGATAAATAGGTCTCTTAGTAGAAAGAAGCTTATCCCAACCTTGATTAATTAAAAGTTTTCTAATTTTAAAGCCTTCTTTTCTAAGAAGTTAAAATCAACTAACCTTCCATGAGCAAAGGATTTAGATGCAAGAAGGGAGTTGATATGAGATGAAGAAGTAGAAGACTTCCGGCGAAGATCGGCACAATCATCATCTCTAGCGACTGCCTTCTTCTTGGGAGCCATCCACTATCTTCAAGATGGATTGAATGAATGAATGGAGGAAAGAAAAGATCAATGGAATGAAGAGAGGATGAGAGAGAGAGAGGACGATCGGTGAACACGCTCGGCTTGAAGGAGATGATCGTGGAATGAAGGAATCGGTTTGGTAAAAAGTTTAAATAGGGAGATGGCTAGATGGTTAGCTGGCCAGGTGACTGTTTGGTTGCCTGGTCAGATAACTGCCATGAATAAAATGAAAAAGGTTTCAAATGTTCGGTTGGTGGATGAATTTAAGGAAGTATAACAGTTGGCATTCATAAAGATGAAAAGACTTAAAGCTTGCACATACTCAAGCAATTATTTGATAGGATGTTCCCTTTAATTGATTTGATTAAAAGATGTCACATCAATTAGATATCATATCAATTAATTAATTATTTCATTAAATGGTTGGATCAAACATTCCCAATTCTCTTCTGATTCATAAAATTTTGTTTCAGCAAGAGGCTTAGTGAAAATATCACAATTTGATTTTCAGTGTTTAGAAATTCAATAACAACATTTTCATTATTTACGTGATCTCTAATGAAATGATGTCTAATTTCAATATGTTTGGTTCTGGAATGTTGAATAGGATTCTTAGTTAAATTGATTGCACTTGTATTATCACATTTTATAGGTATAGCCTTTTGTTTAATACCATAATCTTCTAGCTGTTGCTTAATCCATAAAATTTGAGCACAGCAACTTCCAGCTGCAATGTATTCGGCCTCGGCCGTAGATAGTGCTACTGAAGTTTGCTTTTTGCTAAACCATGAAATTAAGTTAACACCTAGAAACTGGCAGGTTCAGTGGTTGATTTCCTATTATTTTACATCCAGCAAAGTCAGAATCAGTGTATCCTATTAAGTCAATGCTAGATTGTTTATCATACCATATACCCAAATTTATTGTTCCATTTAAATATTTAAATATTCTTTTAACCGCAAGCAAGTGTGATTCTTTAGGATTGGCTTGATATCTTGCACACATGCAAACACTAAATAAAATATCTGGCCTACTAGCAGTTAAATATAATAATGATCCAATCATGCCTCTATATAATTTTAAATCAACAGATTTTTCAGAATTATAAGATTCAAGTCTACATGATGAGCTCATAGGGGTACCGATACTCTTGGATGTCTCCATGCCAAACTTCTTGATCATTTCTTTGTATATTTGGATTGGCTTATGAAGATCTCATCTTTGCTTTGTTTAATTTGTAGTTCGAGGAAGTAGGTCAACTCACCCATCATACTCATCTCGAACTCTCCTGCATAAGCTTAGCAAAGTCTTTGCATAAAGAATCATTAGTGGCACCAAATATGATATCATCAACATAGATTTGAATAATTAATATATCTTTATTTTGTTTTTAATAAATAAAGTTGTATCCACAGTTCCTCGAATAAAATCATTACTAATCAAGAATTTGCTTAATCTTTCATACCATGCCCGGGGCGCTTGCTTCAACCCATATAAAGCCTTGTTTAATTTGAAAACGTGATTTGGAAACAAGTGATTTTCAAAGCCGGGTGGTTGTTCCACAAAAAACTTGTTCAGCAATATATCCATTCAAGAAAGTGCTTTTAACATCCATTTGATACAATTTAAAATTCATATAAGCATAAGCAAGAAGTAATCTAATAGCTTCTAATCTAGCAACAGAGGCATAAGTTTCATCAAAATCAATTCCCTCTTCTTGATTATAACCCTTAGCTACCAATCTTGCCTTATTTCTAATTATATTACCATGTTCATCTAATTTGTTTCTATAAACCCATTTAGTTCCAATAATTTGATGATCATGAGGTCTTTCAATAAGAGTCCAAACATTATTTCTTTCAAATTGGTTAAGTTCCTCATGCATGGCATTAATCCAATCAACATCATTTTTAGCATCATCATAACATTTAGGTTCAATTTTAGATACAAATGCTAAATTATTGCAAGCATCTCTAAATGATGACCTAGTTCTAACTCCTTGAGAAGGATCACCAATAATTAGATCTTTGGGGTGACTAAGAACATACCTCCAACCTCTTTCTAATTCATCATTACCTTGTGAGGCTTCAGGTAGGTCAGCGTTCCCTTCTCCATTTACCTCTTGTGTATCTGTGTCGTTCTTATCCTTCAGTGTGATGTCCTTGAATTGATCTTCAATGTCATCTGCATCATTTATACCTTTTCCCTTCCTTGATGGAAGATCATTAGATTCATCAAAGATAACATGAATTGATTCTTCAACTACTAAAGTATTTTTGTTGAATATTCTAAAAGCTCTACTATGTAAAGAATATCCGAGAAAAATTCCTTCATCAGACTTAGCATCAAATTTATCAAGGTTTGATTTTCATTATTTAATACAAAACATCGGCATCCAAAAATATGAAAGTAACTTATATTAGGTTTTCTTCCTTTCCAAAGTTCATATGAAGTTTTTTTTTCAAAACAGGTCTGATTAATGCACGATTTAAAATATAACATACAGTGTTAATAGCTTCTGCCCAAAAATATTTTGGAAGATTGCTTTCACACAACATGGTACGCGCATTTCCTCTAATGTTCTATTCTTTCTTTCAACTACTCCATTTTGTTGTGGTGTTCTTGGTGCAGAAAAATTATGTTCAATTCCCTTTTCATTACAAAATTCTTCAAAAGATTTGTTTTCAAATTCTTTTCCATGATCACTTCATATCGATAAACAAAGAATTCTTTTCATTTGTAATTCTTTTGAATAATTTTTGAAATGCTGAAAATGCTTCGTCTTTACTAGATAGAAATAAAACCCATGTAAAGCGAGAGAAATCATCAATGACAACAAAACCGTATCTTTTTCCTCCTAGACTAGTTGTTCTTGTAGGGCCGAATAAATCCATATGCAAGAGCTCCAAAGGTCTAGTGGTTGAAACTAAATTCTTTGATTTAAAAGAAACTCGGGTTTGTTTTCCAAATTGACAAGCATTACAAATCTTATCTCTTTCAAAAATAAGTTTTGGCAAACCATGTACTAAATCCTTCTTCATTAATTTAGATAGTAAATCCATGCTTGCATGAGCTAGCTACGATGCCATAACCAACTATTATCAGTTTTATTATTAATAGCAACTAGGCAATCAATATTTTAATCATGCAAATCATTTAAATTAACAATGTATACATTACCATGCCTATGACCAACAAATTTCAGGTTTTCATTTGCAGATTTTTAACAATGCATAGAGATGATTCAAAAGTTACATTAAATCTTTGTCACATAGTTGACTAATGCTAAGTAAATTGTGTTTCAGTCCTTTCACAAGCAAAACATTATCAATATAAGCATGAGGTGTGATACCTATTTTTTCAATGCCAATTATTTTTCCTTGGCCATTATCACCGAAAGTAACAACACCTCCATCTTTTGCTTCCAAAGTGATGAATTGCGATTCATCACCGGTCATGTGTCTTGAGCACCCACTATCCAAGTACCATTATCTTTTAATTGCTCGGGTTGCAAGACACACCTCATCATTATCAGCCATGAAGCAAACATTTGCAACTTCAGTTTTCTCTTCATCTTCTGAACTTGTTGCTTCACTATCGCTCCAAGTAGCCATCATTGCTTTTTCTTTGTTCTTTTAGATCCTTTCTTTAGTAGTGGACAATCTGGTCTGATGTGTCCAGGCTTTTTGCACTCATAGCATGTAGGAGGTTCACTCTTTTCCTTATCTTTGCTATGGTCTCCTTTGACAAATTGTTTTCTTTCTCCAAATTTCTTTCTCTTCATGAACCTTTTAAATTTTCTTGAAATAAGTGTCATTTCATCATCTTTCTCACTGTCACTAGTGGTTTCTTCACTTTCATCTTCTTGAGTTACACTCTTCAAAGCCATAGTCCTTTTCTTCTTTGATTCATCTTCATCGATATGTTATCATTGCTGAAGCTCATGAGTCATCAAAGAACCAACCAACTCTTCAAGTGATAAATTGTTGAGATCTTTTGCTTCTTGAATTGCAGTGACTTTTGCTTCCCATGTCCTAGGTAAAGATCTTAAGATTTTTCTAACCAGATCACTGTTAGCATAAGATTTTCCAAGACTTTTCAATCCATTAATAATGTCAGTAAATCTTGTAAACATATCAGTAATATTTTAGCAGGACCCATCTTAAATAATTCATACTTATGAACAAGCATATTTATTTTGGATTCCTTGACTTGATTTGTGCCCTCATGGGTGACTTCAAGTCTATCCCAGATTTCCTTAGCAGACATACAAGTAGATATGCGATTAAACTCATTTGCATCAAGAGAGCAATAAAGAACATTCATAGCCTTAGCATTTAATTGAGCTAATTTCTTGTCTTGCTCATCCATTCAGATTCAGGCTTTGCAATATTAATTTTTTCAATCATAATAGTGGGTGTGTGTGGTCCATTAATTATGATTCCTCATAAATCATAATCTAGTGCTTGAATGAAGATTTTCATTCATGCTTTCAATATGTGTAATTTGTTCCATTGAACAAAGGTGGTCTATTAGTTGATTGTCCTTCAGTCAACATAGAACTCATTGGGATTACTACTGATCTTTGGCTCCAAGCTAATCAAAGCTATAGGAATCAAGAGCACTCTGCTCTGATACCATTTGTTGCCCAGATGTAGCAACCCAAGAGGGGGGTGAATTGGGTTATAAAATAAGTTGATTACTATGCAAGTATGTGCTTAAACCCTAATTTTGATTTGCAGCGGTGTAGTGGAGTGCACATAATGATAACAGTAGAGAATCAAACAACCACAAACACACAGAAGTTTATAGTGGTTCGGTGCCAAACTCAGCACCTACATCCACTCCCCAAAACCTATGGGAATTCCACTAATCGTATCACAACGATTACAACCTCTAGCTAAATCAGGCTAGCCCTCTTGTTTATACGGCACAAGTAGCCAAAAACCCCTAGCCAAACCAGGCTAGTCCTCTTGTTTCACGGCACAAGGAAGCCAAATCCCCTAGCCAAACCTAGGCTAGTCCTCTTGTTTTAAGGCACAAGGAAGCCCAAAAAATAATCAGGGTTAACACTAACCCTTTTACAAGAATGATCAAGGAATGATAAAGAGAAGCTCCCACAATGAGCAAATATTCAGAGTATACTTTATAATTTTTGAAGCAATAAACCCAGCAATAAATGAACGAGATCGAAGTAGCTGAAGTCTTGATTGCTTGAAAGGCTTCAAAGATCCGGACGACTTTTTGGAGCAATGAATAAACTTGAATGCACAGCAACAACCACTCAACAATATGCAATATGAGCTCTTTTCTTGGATTTTCTTTCTCTTTTAAAAACTCTTTTTAGAATCGTCATGGTGTGCTTCAAATCCCACCTTTTTATAATCATCCAACAAGAAAAGATCCATTAGATGCATTAAGAACAAATGGAAATAAAAACGGGAAGAAAATATAACCGTTATAAATGTTTCCCTTAAGCATTGAATGCTGATCTCCATTTGAGGAAGGAAAAGCATTGCAAATATTCAAAAATCCAAAAGTTAAGTGTAGCTTAGAATAGCAATAGAGAGAGAGTAAGAGAGGAAAAGCAAACTCAAGAACTCAGGGTAGTTGGCTGAAAATAACTTCAGGCAAGTGAAGCCAAGAAACCATTCGGTCAAGATTTAAGCAATAACCCTCAGCTAGCTAGTTAGCTAGCTCACGAGAGAGGCCACGGTTTAAAAAGATGTCCAGAGGTAGCTCTTTAGATAGCTAAAATGGTTGCTAGTTAGCTCTCCAGCTAACTAACAGCAAAAGCAACGTCCAGGATAAAAGGTGCAGAATACTTAGTTAGCTCACCAGCTAACTAAACAATCGATAGTTAGCTCTCCAGCTAACTAACAGGCGAATAAAAAAAATCAGGAGAAAGTGTTGTGCATTGCCAGTTAGCTCCCTAATTAACTAAAACTTTAAGGCTCTCGGCTGCAGGAATGAAAGAAAACGTGGAGTTAGCTCAGCAGTTAGCTAAATGTTAGCCAGTTAGCTCACTAGCTAACTAATTTCAAAAATAGTACAGAAATCACCCAGCTTAGTTAGCTCTCCAGCTAACTAACGAAAAGATAGCTAACTTTCCAGTTAGCTAAGCAGAGAAAGCAAACGGCCAGTGGAGAGAGGGAGTTAGATCTTCAGCTAACTAAATTTTCAAATCACACGGCCACACGTTCACCTGTGAAAAATAGTTAACTAACCAGTTAGCTCCAGGATAAAATTAGCTAAGCAGTTAGCTAAAGGAACCGCCAGCTAGCTAGAAGATTTGGCAGCTAGCTCAGCAGTTAACTGGAATTTAAGACAATTCGGCCAGGTAACTGGAGTTAGCTAAAAATGAATTCCAGTTAGCTAATAGGGCACCACGAGCTAGCTTACCAGCTAGCTAGAAAAAGAGGGTGTTCGGCCAACATACTGAGACGTGAAGATTAGTTAGCTGAGGGATCTCCAGCTAGCTAACAAGCTAGCTAACCAGCTAGCTAGAATACAATGACGTTTGGCCCAAGCACTATGAATGTTTCCCAGTTAGCTGAACATCGTGCCAATTAGCTAAATGGAATAACAAGCTAGCTAACCAGTTAACTCCCAAGCTAATAAAGATATTCAAAGCAAATTAAATGAGGTACTTTCTTACCAATAAAATTTTGCACGAAGATACTTACTTGCAAGGTGACCGAACTTCCCTGTATCAAGCTTAGAGTTGCCTAACTGTTTTGTAATCATCAAAATCAATCTGGGGTCAACAAAACAAGTCATCAATCCTTGGCAGAGGGTACTTATTCCGCACCGTTACCTTATTGATTTCTTGGTAATTAATGTAGAGTCGAAGATTGTCATCGTTCTTCTTAACAAATAGAACTGGAGCACCCCAAGAAGAAGCACTGGGTCTAATAAATCCCCGATCTAGGAGTCCCTGCAACTGATCCTTCAGTTCCTTTAGCTCAACCGGAGCCATGCAGTAAGGGGCCTTTGATATAGGTCTAGTTCCTGGAACTAGATCAATAGAGAACTCAACTTCCCGATCAGGGGGTAAATTAGTCAAATCCTCAGGGAAGACATCAGGGAATTCTCGAGCTATAGGAATATCCTCCAACTTGGTCTCTTCCTGCTGAAGGTCCTTGACTACAGCAAAAATCCTTGACCACTACTCATCAGATACTTTCCAGTCTGCATCGCTGATATGAACACTGAGGCTAGGTGTTTCTGACCACCAATAAAACTAAATTCAGGCTAACTTGGAGTTTTGAAGTTGACAATCTTCCTGAAGCAGTCTAATGAAGCATGATAGGAGGCCAACCAATCCATTCAAAGGATAATATCGAAAAACTTCAGTGGAAGGACAATGAGATCAGCATTCAACCTCCTATGCTCCAAGACAATTGGGTAATATTTGCATACTGTGTTAACTTTCATAACATCTCCATTTGGAAACGCAATATACAACTCTTGCTCCAGAGGAATAGGTGTCAATGATGCATTCTTGTCAAGATAGATGTCAGATATGAAAGAATGCATGGCACCCGGGTCAATTAAAGTTTGAGCATAAGTAGTACCTACTTTAATCATTCCTGGACATAAGTGTAATTTGATTTAACATCAAAGATTGAACCTAACTTCTAATTAACTATCATTGCATTGCACTAGATAAGAATGTAATACTAGCAGTAAATTAAATGGTATACATGTCACCACATAATTAGAGGCGGCAGCATCCTGCTGAGTGAGGTTGAAGACCCTTCCCTAAGTCCTCGGTGGCTGCTACTGATACTGCTAGCTCATCCCTTGACTTGAAGAAGGCTGCTGATCCTTTCGATAGGGACAGGTGATAATCTTGTGATCAGTTTTCCCACAGATAAAGCAGGCACTAGTCAATCTGCGGCAAGGCCTTCCAGGGTGGAAGTTCCCACAATGAATGCAACGAGTCTCCTTATTCTGTGGTTCAGCTGGGGCCTGATGTGCACCTTTCTTCTTGGCCTGAGCTGGGGATTGGCCAGAAGTAGGCCCTTTCCTCTTCCTCCGCTACTCCCAATCTTGCTAAACAGCATTCATATCTCTCTCAATCACCAAGGCCTTATTCACCACAGCACTGTAAGTGAGAAGCTCAAATGTGTTGATTGCTTGCCTCAACCTGGATCGCAGTCCCTCAGTGAATCTGGTGATCTTGGCCATTTCATTGGTCACAATATTTGGAGCAAAAGGGCCAACCTGGTGAATTCAGCTTCATACTGGCCCACAGACAGATTCCTTTGCTCCAATTTGATAAACTCTGATTCCATCTGTCTCTGCACACTCCTGGGGAAGTATTTATCGAAGAATGCCTCTCTAAACTCTTCCTTAGAAATAATTTGACCACCCCGACGTTGCTCCTCAACTAACCACCAATCATAAGCTTCCCCTTGGAGAAGATAGGTGGTAAATCTGATCCACTCCATATCCTGACTACCATGGGCCATAAAAGCTTTCTCCATGTCTCGCACCCACCGCTCAGCATCAACAGGATTGGTGGATCTAGAGAAAGGGGCAGGGGCAAACTTTTTGAAATTTGCAAAGCTGCAGCCAACCCCTATCCAGGATTGAGGTGGAGTAGGCTGAGTCTACGAACAGTGGAAATAGGCTAAGTTTGCGGAACAGGAGGGACAGACTGAGTGGACAAAGCCTATAGAATCTGATGTTGCATGTCCCACATCGACTGTGCCATACCCGAGAGAACCTGAAGCATCTCGGTTTGGAGTCGCTGCTGATCAGCCCCGACTGAATTGGCAGGGACATCACCTCCGGTGGCTTCTAGACCTCTCGGTTGGCCAATATTACCAACCTGGGAACCCTCATCATTTTGTTGGCTTCTAGTGCGACGAGCCATTCCTATCTCCTGATAAATTAATTGTAATTAATGTCATGGTAAACTCTAAATGTCAGGTTTTCAAAGCATAATATATAAAATTCCTTTAAATTTATAATTATCTCAATGTCATCCTAGTATTTTGCCTAAAGTGTCATCATGTATGTGTCCCTAATGTCATAACCAGGCTCTGATACCACTAAAGCTGTCATGCCCCAGCCCTAAAATTTGAGCTAGGGTGACAACCCGCCGCATGCCAAGCATGCAAGGCATCTTGAATTTCGACACATAAATCAATAAGGCAAAAATCCAATCCATAATTTATTTAATTACAAACCATAATTATCAGTTTTTGGGCTACCAGCCCTACACACAAGCAATACTAGCCTACATCAATATAATGAATCTTAATTTATTTAATAGAGCTCCATCTACCCCAAATATCCTTCCTCTTCAGTCTTGTGGCTCTAAAAACATTGTGAGAATTATATGAGCTTACACTCAATAAGTAAGCCTAATATAGTTTCAATTCATCATATCTTATCATATCATATCAAGATATTCTCAAATCACATTTTTATAAAAACTTTCAATTTCAAATACATTTATCATGCTATCGGTACATTCATATCATCAACTCAAAATAATTTGGAAGCTTAATTAAATAATAAATACTAGAATATGCAATGTAAATAAATCACTGTTTATACATTAATTGTTTTCTATTGTGTCCAAGGCCCTACAACACTCATCTATTGTATCACTCTTAAATGTCCCCTAAGAGGAAGGGTACCAGTGTTATGCCATATCATAATCTATCATCAGAACATATTTTACGGATGTGTGTCCTCCACATATCTTTCTCTGTGGAGGTGGGTGTATCACTTGGCATTTCAAGTCATATGAGAACTGTGGCGACACATACAAATAAATTCACTATCATCCTCATGATTGCATATTATCATTTCGATAGTACCAACATAATTTGCAAGATTAACATGATTACATTTTTGCATATACACATATAAGTTATAATTTGCAAAACATTACCCGCTACAATAGTCATAACAAATGCTTATTTGTAAATTTATAGTACTATTTATTAATTCAATATAAATGAAACTTCATTTTTCACATTTCATAAATATGCATCTAATTATAAATTCATGATTTATGAATTAAATAATTTATAAAATTTATAATACTTGGCTTACTTACCTCAGTACGCAAATCACAATTGATAACCCAATTATTTGGATACTTGGGAACCTACAGCATCATTTTACATAATTAAGTTTCTAAAATCTGAATAATACAATGACTCTTAAAACTCTACTCAGACCACTTTACGGGCCCAACTTTGGGCTCGAATATCTCTCAATGTATACACCCAAATAGGGAAGTAAAATTATTCACAGAAATTAGAATCAATCCTGATTTGGGCTATAATTTTATTTTACCATTTTCGGCCCATTACAGGGCCCAAACAACGGCTCAAATATGGCTCTCGACTGGCCCAACAGGGCCCAAATCAAGGCAGCCCAGCTGGCCCAGTTCTTCTTTTCTCTGTTGGTCCCCTGTTTCAAACGAAACAGGGTTACCTAGTGCCGGCGGCCAGGGCCACTGCCAACCAAATTGGGAGCGGCCCGGCCACCGATGGCCGGACCAGAGCCGATCGCCACCGCGGCCGGCCTCCCCTCTCTTCTCTCTCTCTAATTTCCCTCCCGTCTTACTCTTCCACTCTCACGATCTGCCGCGGCACGTTACTGTGCCGGCAGCATGGCCGGCTACCATGGTCGGCCGGACCTTCATCGGATGAACGCCCGGCACCGATGGAGGTCGCCGACCACCGCCCAGGCCGGCGAGGCGATGGGCACGCTGCCGGACCTGAACCAAGCATCGGCGTTGCACAAAGTCACAGTCTCCCTTTCTCGCTCGTCTCTGGCACCCCACCGACGCGTCTCCGTGCCGATGGGCGGTCGGCCAAGGCTCAGGCCCGGCGAGGTGGCGGGCACGCCGCCGGGCCATGAATCACAGTCGGCATGGGAGCAGGGTGCCGAGACTTCTTTCAGTCGGTTCTTCTCTCTCTCTTTCTCTAACTTTCTCTCTTTCCTTCCAGGCATGGATAGAGAGACTTACCAGGAGCAGATGCGTGCACGATGATGATGGGTAGGAAGCGTTCGAGGATGATGGGAAGGAGGGTTCGCGTGATCCTTTAAAGGTGACGACTCTCAAATCAAGGGATTTGAGACTCCATTAGTTATGGGGTCTTTGAAAATACAACCGTCATGTGTTATCTATTCCAAAAATATCGCGATTAAGTTTCGCGATCATATCTCGGGGGTTACACTACTCTTAATTAAAAAATTTGTTCTTAAATAGCAAGAAATGATCATTCATTAGACTACCATAGCTATGATCAATTGAAAATTCTTTGCAATACGTGGAAGTCAAAATATCAATCCTATAAGTCTATCCAACTTCTTTCTAAATTCCACATGTTTCTCAGTAATACTAGATGATGAGAAGTTTTTTTTTTTTTTTTTCTTCAGGGTAGAGGGTGGGTTATTTGCTAACCTCAAAAACTGGTTCAACTTTGACTAATTTAAGTAATCCTTTATGAACTAGTTTTAAAATATGAATAGGTTGTCCACAAATTAGCTTAATTCTAGTTCTAACATGAACATTGTTTGGTTACGAACTTTCAAACAAGTTTTACAAAATAAACACGTATGTGCAATAATGAACATCTTAAAATCAAGATTGCCATATGTTAAAATATGGTAATCTTTAAGAACTAGTTTTGGCTCCAAATATGTTAAAAATAAGATCAATTTTTGGCATTAAAAAAAGATTACCAAACAATATTAGTTTTAAATCTAGTCTCACTATTCCTAGTAAATCAGTTTTATAAGGTTGCCAAACACTCTCAAGAAGAGAGGAAGTTAAGAAAGAACTATAAGGAGCCATTTGGTTTACAGAATGTAAGATTCCATTAGGGCATTATATTATCAGGCATGTGATTCTTAAAATTCAGAAGCCTAGGCATGTAGGATATTTATATTTGGTTCACATAGTAATTAGATTATAAATTATTAGGTACCTCACATTGACATATTTGATTAGCAAGCCCAATTATCAAAAATTTAGAAAAAAATGTTTAAAATTTTAAAAATACCCTTATCTTCTAAATTGAAAAGAAATCAAAACAAAGCAATATTTTTAAAATAATAATATATATCATATAAATATATAAATATAAAATAAATAATATAATAAATATTTAATATAGTTATTATAATTATAAATTCTATAAAAAGCATATAATATTATATTTTAAAATAATTATTTATTTATATGAAATATATTATAATATTATTATATATATAATTATTATAACTATTTAATACAATTAAATACTAAAATATTAATGATAATAAATTATATATAGTATAACAATTAGTATATTATTATCATAACAATAACAACTATATATTTGGTATATTAAAATATGATATATTTATAACATAATGTACATATTATATTAATAATATATACTATTTATTAAAGGTAGACCGGACTACATTGGAATATAGCCAAGTTTAGGATCTGATTATGCTCTCCACCTTTAATCTACACAGATCATAGAGCCACCCATCTTTCTTACTTTTTTTATTTTTGAGATTTGTGAATTGTGTGGATTCAAAGATAGAGAGGTGACTGTATTCAAGCTTGGCTACATTTGACTGTATTTAACTCTATTATTTATTTATTATATTAAATAAATATAATTTAATAATATTATAAAGTTATTATTATTATATTAAAAATTTACATAGTAATTTAATATTTTATTATATATTATGTTACATAATATTAGATTTTATTAATATATTAGTATACAAAAAAATTCTATAATAATTATATAAATATAATCACATTGAGAAAATATTATATATATAATTTTGACATAATATTTTTATTATTTATGTTAATATGTGATGAGGGGTAAAATTGTCATTGCATTGTTGACCACTCACATCGGCGATGGGGTCGCGCCTAGTCCAAATGCCCTGCTTGCCAGCTGGCCTGCTAGCGCGACATTCTAGCAACAAGAGTCTCCTCACAATGAAGAAAGAGAACAAGAGGGAAAAAAAAGGGGCCACGTCATGTGCGTGGGTTCTCCCAAGGCCCCCTCATTAATATCAGCAGTCAAATCAATAGGCTGGAGCATTTAATGGTGCAGAAACGGTCATAATGACTTAGCCAGCATTTAATGGAATAAAAGAGAGGAGAAAGTATACTTCGGCCAACATGCCTTGGAAAATATAGCTCGGCAAATATACTTCGGCCAGCTTCAGCATAGCTCGGCCACCATAGCTCGGCCAGCATAACTCGGCCAGCCTCAGCATCAGCCAGCTTCGCATAGCTCGGCCAACATAGCTCGGCCAGCATAGCTCGGCCAGCCTCGGCATCAGCCGCTTCAGCATAGCTCGGCCAACATAGCTCGGCCAGCATAGCTCGGCCAGCCTCAGCATCAGCCAGCTTCAGCATGGCTCGGCCAGAATAGCTCGGCCAGCCTCAGCATCAGCCAGCTTCAGCATAGCTCGGCCAGCATAGCTCGGCCAGCCTCAGCATCAGCCAGTGTCAGCATAGCTCAGCCAGCATAGCTCGGCCAACATGCCTTGGCAAATATAGCTCGGCCAACATGCCTCGGAAAAATAGTTCGGCAAATATAGTTCGGCCAACATGACTCGGCAAATAGTTCGGCAAATATAGTTCGGCCTCCGCAACCACGCTATGTCTTTGCATCAAGGCATTTATGACCTCATAAAGGCCACATATATCCACCTGCTTTAAGGCATTCAATGCCTTATTTTCTCCCTTGCATTAAGGCATTTATGGCTGCCACGTTCGCCCTTTATTGCCTCGGCACCTACCTCCGCCAGCCATGATGACTGAACCACAACACCTCTGCGGAATCTGGCGCGGGAGAATTCAAATTCACTGTAACAAAATAAGATTTCAAACAAGGAATCATGCCAAAACGTGGCCTAGGACCTATAATAGTGGCCTAGGGACCACGCAGCTACTGAGTCTCGAGTCATCGGCCAGCTCTCCCCCCCTCCCAGCCGTCGATCCTCTAACTAACCAGATATGGATCCTACCGGCCCTGTAACAACCTGATTCGAATCCGTTTCGAATCCCAACAACTTTCAGACCTCATCCAGAGCGTCCAAGAAGTCAGGTGATCGCCTATAAAAACTACCACCCTCAAGCCTCTCAGGTACGGCGACTCTACGCCCATTTTTCATTCACAGTTCTCACACTCCACCATGAAAGCTCCCACGAGAGCTCGGAGGAACTCTTCCCGGGGGATCCTTCTCCCCATATTTATTGATTATTGGTCTCCACTGACTTGGGCATCGGAGGGTCTTCCGTAGAGGGCCACCCCCAACGCCTCTCGCGTGAGGACTGTTTTACAGGTCCGCCCCGGAGGGAGCCCATGCTGCAGCCCGATCGCGCCCGAGCCGGAGGACAGATTTCAGCGGCACAGATTGGCGCTAGAGGAAGGGCCTCAGTCCCATTAAACTTGACAAAAGGAGACAAGGATCTCGATCTGAAAGAGAACCTCTCCAATGGCTAATCGGAGAAGGGCAACTTTTGAAGCCCAGGACCATGTCGCCTCCCAGAGACCTGATCCGGTGCGCAGTGTGGCACCGCCGCCACCGCCAGCTGAGACTCCGTCGCCGCCAGCTGTCCCAGTGACCCAGGACACTGGTCCAGCAGGTCCAGGCCCTGACCGTCTGGTTCAGGAGTGCCATACAGCTCCCCATCCAGTTATAGCTGCCCCTGCTCCATGCCTCCTCGAAGAGGCCGCAGCTCCTCTTTCTCCAACCACTTCTTCTGGTCCGCATGGAGTTGCGGACCCCCCATATCAACCTAAGGAGGCCAGACCAGTCCTGCAAGGGGGCTACGACAAGGATCTCCCGATCTCGGTGGGCCTGATTCATCTCTCCGGTGTTCTCTCGCCACGACTCGATGCCATCTCCGCCTTCTCCCTGCCTTGGCACAACAGATCGGCTTCCATAGCCGCGCTATGCGCACCAAGGCATTTATGGCCTCATAAGGCCATGTGCATCTACTTGCATTTAATGCCTTATCTCCTTCCATCATTAAGGCATTTATGGCTGCCGTGTTGCCCCCTAGGCACCTTTTGCGTGAGGAAGGATTGTGTCATAAAGCCAAGACAAGGAGTTCTTGACTCCAAGCTTCAAAGAAGTCCAACATCCAGCTTCAACCTCGGCCAGTGGATCTATCGTGCCACACAAAGAGTTCCCACATGCGAGACCCCGTTCCAGATGGCCCTTTGGCATAGACGCTGTCATCCTCGTGGAGATAGGACCCCCCTATCCGCGGATGCTATCATGCCTCCAGAGTCAAAGGGAGTTCTTTCTTGCCCGGCGACCTGTTCTCCGAAAAGCATCTGTCTCCAAACCGCTGAAGCAACCGAGTAATAAATTCATCCTCTAGCGCCAATCTGTTGCCGCTGAAATCTATCCTCCGGTTCGAGCGTGATTGGGCTGCAGCGTGGGCTCCCTCCTAGGCGACCTGCAAGACAGTCCTCACGCGAGAGGCGTTGGGGGTGGCCCTCTGCGGAAGACCCTCCGATGCCCAAGTCAGTGGAGACCAGCAACCAACAAATATGGGGAGAAGGATCTCCCAAAAAGAGTTCCTCCGAGCTCTCGTGGGAGCTTTCATGGCGGAGTATGAGAACTATGAATGAAAAATGAGCGTAGAGTCGCCGTACCTGAGAGGCTTGAGGGTGGTATATTTATAGGCGGTCACCTGACTTCTTGGACGTGCTCTGGATGAGGTCTGAAAGTTGTTGGGTTTTGAAACGGATTCGAATCAGGTTGTTTACAGGGCCGGTAGGATCCATATC
>UESW01004663.1:169648-331807 GCA_900491605.1 Calamus simplicifolius | reverse complement strand
ATTAGATTCATCAAAGATAACATGAATTGATTCTTCAACTACTAAAGTATTTTTGTTGAATATTCTAAAAGCTCTACTATGTAAAGAATATCCGAGAAAAATTCCTTCATCAGACTTAGCATCAAATTTATCAAGGTTTGATTTTCATTATTTAATACAAAACATCGGCATCCAAAAATATGAAATAACTTATATTAGGTTTTCTTCCTTTCCAAAGTTCATATGAAGTTTTTTTTTCAAAACAGTCTGATTAATGCACGATTTAAAATATAACATACAGTGTTAATAGCTTCTGCCCAAAAATATTTTGAAGATTGCTTTCACACAACATGGTACGCGCCATTTCCTCTAATGTTCTATTCTTTCTTTCAACTACTCTATTTTGTTGTGGTGTTCTTGGTGCAGAAAAATTATGTTCAATTCCCTTTTCATTACAAAATTCTTTAAAAGATTTTTTTCAAATTCTTTTCCATGATCACTTCATATCGATAAAACAGAAGAATTCTTTTCATTTGTAATTCTTTTGAATAATTTTTGAAATGCTGAAAACGCTTCGTCTTTACTAGATAGAAATAAAACCCATGTAAAGCGAGAGAAATCATCAATGACAACAAAACCGTATCTTTTTCCTCCTAGACTAGTTGTTCTTGTAGGGCCGAATAAATCCATATGCAAGAGCTCCAAAGGTCTAGTGGTTGAAACTAAATTCTTTGATTTAAAAGAAACTCGGGTTTGTTTTCCAAATTGACAAGCATTACAAATCTTATCTCTTTCAAAAACAAGTTTTGGCAAACCATGTACTAAATCCTTCTTCATTAATTTAGATAGTAAATCCATGCTTGCATGAGCTAGCCTACGATGCCATAACCAACTATTATCAGTTTTATTATTAGTAGCAACTAGGCAATCAATATTTTGATCATGCAAATCATTTAAATTAACAATGTATACATTACCATGCCTATGACCAACAAATTTCAGGTTTTCATTTGCAGGATTTTTAACAATGCATAGAGATGATTCAAAAGTTACATTAAATCCTTTGTCACATAGTTGACTAATGCTAAGTAAATTGTATTTCAGTCCTTTCACAAGCAAAATATTATCAATATAAGCATGAGGTGTGATACCTATTTTTTCAATGCCAATTATTTTTCCTTGGCCATTATCACCGAAAGTAACAACACCTCCATCTTTTGCTTCCAAAGTGATGAATTACGATTCATCACCGGTCATGTGTCTTGAGCACCCACTATCCAAGTACCATTATCTTTTAATTGCTCGGGTTGCAAGACATACCTCATCATTATCAGCCATGAAGCAAACATTTGCAACTTCAGTTTTTTCTTCATCTTCTGAACTTGTTGCTTCACTATCGCTCCAAGTAGCCATCATTGCCTTTTTCTTTGTTCTTTTAGATCCTTTCTTTAGTAGTGGACAATCTGGTCTGATGTGTCCAGGCTTTTTGCACTCATAGCATGTAGGAGGTTCACTCTTTTCCTTATCTTTGCTATGGTCTCCTTTGACAAATTGTTTTCTTTCTCCAAATTTCTTTTTCTTTATGAACCTTTTAAATTTCCTTGAAATAAGTGTCATTTCATCATCTTTCTCACTGTCACTAGTGGTTTCTTCACTTTCATCTTCTTGAGTTATACTCTTCAAAGCCATAGTCCTTTTCTTCTTTGATTTATCTTCATCGATATGTTGTCGTTGCTGAAGCTCATGAGTCATCAAAGAACCGACCAACTCTTCAAGTGATAAATTGTTGAGATCTTTTGCTTCTTGAATTGCAGTGACTTTTGCTTCCCATGTCCTAGGTAAAGATCTTAAGATTTTTCTAACCAGATCACTGTTAGCATAAGATTTTCCAAGACTTTTAATCCATTAATAATGTCAGTAAATCTTGTAAACATATCAGTAATATTTTAGCAGGACCCATCTTCAATAATTCATACTTATGAACAAGCATATTTATTTTGGATTCCTTGACTTGATTTGTGCCCTCATGGGTGACTTCAAGTCTATCCCAAATAGATATGCGATTAAACTCATTTGTATCAAGAGAAAATAAAGAACATTCATAGCCTTAGCATTTAATTGAGCTAATTTCTTGTCTTGCTCATCCCATTCAGATTCAGGCTTTGCAATATTAATTTTTTCAATCATAATAGGGGTGTGTGTGGTCCATTAATTATGATTCCTTATAAATCATAATCTAGTGCTTGAATGAAGATTTTCATTCATGCTTTCCAATATGTGTAATTTGTTCATTGAACAAAGGTGGTCTATTAGTTGATTGTCCTTCAGTCAACATAGAACTCATTGGGATTACTACTGATCTTTGGCTCCAAGCTAATCAAAGCTATAGGAATCAAGAGCACTCTGCTCTAGTACCATTTGTTGCCCAGATGTAGCAACCCAAGAGGGGGGTGAATTGGGTTATAAAATAAGTTGATTACTATGCAAGTATGTGCTTAAACCCTATTTTGATTTGCAGTGGTGTAGTGGAGTGCACATAATGATAACAGTAGAGAATCAAACAACCACAAACACACAGAAGTTTATAGTGGTTCGGTGCCAAACTCAGCACCTACATCCACTCCCTAAAACCTATGGGAATTTCCACTAATCGTATCATGATTACAACCTCTAGCTAAACCAGGCTAGCCCTCTTGTTTATACGGCACAAGGTAGCCAAAAACCCCTAGCCAAACCAGGCTAGTCCTCTTGTTTCACGGCACAAGGAAGCCAAATCCCCTAGCCAAACCTAGGCTAGTCCTCTTGTTTCAAGGCACAAGGAAGCCCAAAAAATAATCAGGGTTAACACTAACCCTTTTACAAGAACGATCAAGGAATGATAAAGAGAAGCTCCCATAATGAGCAAATATTCAGAGTATACTTTACAATTTTTGAAGCAATAAACCCAGCAATAAATGAACGAGATCGAAGTAGCTGAAGTCTTGATTGCTTGAAAGGCTTCAAAGATCCGGACGACTTTTTGGAGCAATGAATAAACTTGAAGGCACAGCAACAACCACTCAACAATATGCAATATGAGCTCTTTTCTTGGATTTTCTTTCTCTTTTAAAAACTCTTTTTTAGAATCGTCATGGTGTGCTTCAAATCCCACCTTTTTATAATCATCCAACAAGAAAAGATCAATTAGATACATTAAGAACAAATGGAAATAAAAACGGAAAGAAAATATAACCGTTATAAATGTTTCCCTTAAGCATTGAATGCTGATCTCCATTTGAGGAAGGAAAAGCACTGCAAATATTCAAAAATCCAAAAGTTAAGTGTAGCTTAGAATAGCAATAGAGAGAGAGTAAGAGAGGAAAAGCAAACTCAAGAACTCAGGTGGTAGTTGGCTAAAAATAACTTCAGGCAAGTGAAGCCAAGAAACCATTCGGCCAAGATTTAAGCAATAACCCTCAGCTAGCTAGTCAGCTAGCTCACGAGAGAGGCCATGGTTTAAAAAGACGTCCAGAGGCAGCTCTTTAGATAGCTAAAATGGTTGCTAGTTAGCTCTCCAGCTAACTAACAGCAAAAGCAACGGCCAGGATAAAAGGTGCAGAACACTTAGTTAGCTCACCAGCTAACTAATCAATCGATAGTTAGCTCTCCAGCTAACTAACAGGCAAATAAAAAAAATCAGGAGAAAGTGTTGTGCATTGCTAGTTAGCTCCCTTAACTAAAACTTTAAGGCTCTCGGCTGCAGGAATGAAAGAAAACGTGGAGTTAGCTCAGCAGTTAGCTAAATGTTAGCCAGTTAGCTCACTAGCTAACTAATTTCAAAAACAGTACAAAAATCACCCAGCTTAGTTAGCTCTCCAGCTAACTAACGAAAAGATAGCTAACTTTCAGTTAGCTAAGCAGAGAAAGCAAACGGCAGTGGAGAGAGGGAGTTAGATCTTCAGCTAACTAAATTTTCAAATCGCACGGCCACACGTTCACCTGTGAAAAATAGTTAACTAACCAGTTAGCTCCAGGATAAAATTAGCTAAGCAGTTAGCTAAAGGAACCGCCAGCTAGCTAGAAGATCTGGCAGCTAGCTCAGCAGTTAACTGGAATTTAAGACATTCGGCCAGGTAACTGGAGTTAGCTAAAAATGAATTCCAGTTAGCTAATAGGCACCACGAGCTAGCTTACCAGCTAGCTAGAAAAAGAGGGTGTTCGGCCAACATACTGAGACGTAAAGATTAGTTAGCTGAGGGATCTTCAGCTAGCTAACAAGCTAGCTAACCAGCTAGCTAGAATACAATGACGTTTGGCCCAAGCACTGTGAATGTTTCCCAGTTAGCTGAACATCGTGCCAATTAGCTAAATGGAATAACAAGCTAGCTAACCAGTTAACTCTCAAGCTAATAAAGATATTCAAAGCAAATTAAATGAGGTACTTTCTTACTAATAAAATTTTGCACGCAGATACTTACTTGCAAGGCGACAGAACTTCCTGTATCAAGCTTAGAGTTGCCTAACTATTTTGTAATCATCAAAATCAATCTGGGGTCAACAAAACAAGTCATCAATCCTCGGCAGAGGGTACTTATTCCGCACCGTTACCTTATTGATTTCTCGGTAATCAATGTAGAGTCGAAGACTGCCATCGTTCTTCTTAACAAATAGAACTAGAGCACCCCAAGAAGAAGCACTGGGTCTATAAATCCCCGATCTAGGAGTCCCTGCAACTGATCCTTCAGTTCCTTTAGCTCAATAGGAGCCATGCAGTAAGGGGCCTTTGATATAGGTCCAGTTCCCGGAACTAGATCAATAGAGAATCGACTTCCCGATCAGGGGGTAAATTAGTTAAATCCTCAGGGAAGACATCAGGGAATTCTCGAGCTATAGGAATATCCTCCAACTTGGTCTCTTCCTGCTGAAGGTCCTTGACTACAACAAAAATCCTTGACCACCACTCATCAGATACTTTCCAGTCTGCATCGCTGATATGAACACTAAGGCTAGGTGTTTCTGACCACCAATAAAACTAAATTCAGGCTGACTTGGAGTTTTGAAGTTGACAATCTTCCTGAAGCTGTCTAATGAAGCTGATAGGAGGCTAACCAATCCATTCAAAGGATAATATCGAAAAACTTCAGTGGAAGGACAATGAGATCAACATTCAGCCTCCTATGCTCCAAGATAATTGGGCAATATTTGCATACTGTGTTAACTTTCATAACATCTCCATTTGGAAACGCAATATGCAACTCTTGCTCCAGAGGAATAGGTGTCAATGATGCATTCTTGTCAAGATAGATGTCAGATATGAAAGAATGCGTGGCACCCGGGTCAATTAAAGTTTGAGCATAAGCAGTACCTACTTTAATCATTCCTGGACATAAGTGTAATTTGATTTAACATCAAAGATTGAACCTAACTTCTAATTAACTATCATTGCATTGCACTAGATAAGAATGTAATACTAGCAGTAAATTAAATGATATACATGTCACCACATAATTAGAGGCGGCAGCGTCCTGCTGAGTGAGGTTGAAGACCCTTCCCTAAGTCCTCGGTGGCTGCTGCTGATACTGCTAGCTCATCCCTTGACTTGAAGAAGGCTGCTGATCCTTTCGATAGGGACAGGTGACAATCTTGTGATCAGTTTTTCCACAGATAAAGCAGGCACTAGTCAATATGCGGCAAGGCCTTCCAGGGTGGAAGTTCCCACATTGAATGCAACGAGTCTCCTTATTTTGTGGTTCAGCTGGGGCCTGATGTGCACCTTTCTTCTTGGCCTGAGCTGGGGATTGGCCAGAAGTAGGCCCTTTCCTCTTCCTCCGCTACTCCCAATCTTGCTGAACAACATTCATATCTCTCTCAATCACCAAGGCCTTATTCACCACAGCACTGTAAGTGAGAAGCTCAAATGCGTTGATGCTTGCCTTAGCCTGGATCGCAGTCCCTTAGTGAATCTGGTGATCTTGGCCATTTCATTGGTCACAATATTTGGAGCAAAAAGGGCCAACCTGGTGAATTCAGCTTCATACTGGCCCACAGACAGATTCCTTTGCTCCAATTTGATAAACTCTTATTCATCTGTCTCTGCACACTCCTGGGGAAGTATTTGTCGAAGAATGCCTCTCTAAACTCTTCCTTAGAAATAATTTGACCACCCCGACGCTGCTCCTCAACTAACCACCAATCATAAGCTTCCCCTTGGAGAAGATAGGTGGCAAATCTGATCCACTCCATATCCTGACTATCATGGGCCATAAAAGCTTTCTCCATGTCTTGCACCCATCGCTCAGCATCAACAGGATTGGTGGATCCAGAGAAAGGGGCAGGGGCAAACTTTTTGAAATCTGCAAAGCTGCGGCCAACCCCTATCCAGGATTGAGGTGGAGTAGGCTGAGTCTACGAACAGTGGAAACAGGCTAGTCTGCGGAATAGGAGGGGCAGACTGAGTGGACAAAGCCTGCAGAATCTGATGCTGCATGTCCCGCATCGACTGTGCCATACCCGAGAGAACCTGAAGCATCTCGGTTGGAGTCGCTGCTGATCAACCTCGACTGAATTGGCAGGGACATCACCTCCGGTGGCTTCCGGACCTCTCGGTTGGCCAGCATTACCAACCTGGGAACCTCGTCATTTCGTTGGCTTCTAGTGCGATGAGCCATTCCTATCTCCTGATAAATTAATTATAATTAATGTCATGGTAAACTCTAAAAGTCAGGTTTTCAAAGCATAATATATGAAATTCCTTTAAATTTATAATTGTCTCAATGTCATCCTAGTATTTTGCCTAAAGTGTCATCATGTATGTGTCCTAATGTCATAACCAGGCTCTGATACCACTAAAAGCTATCACGCCCCAGTCCCAAAATTTGAGCTAGGATGACAACCCGCCGCATGCCAAGCATGCAAGGCGTCTTGAATTTCGACACATAAATCAATAAGGCAAAAATCCAAATCCATGATTAACAAACCATAATTATCAGTTTTTGGGCTACCAGCCCTACACACAAGCAATACTAGCCTACATAAATATAATGAATCTTAATTTATTTAATAGAGCTCCATCTACCCCAAATATCCTTCCTCTTCACTCTTGTGGCTCTGAAAAGCATTGTGAGAATTATATGAGCTTACACTCAATAAGTAAGCCTAATACAGTTTCAATTCATCATATCTTATCATATCATATCAAGATATTCTCAAATCACATTTTTATAAAACTTTCAATTTCAAATACATTTATCATGCTATCGGTACATTCATATCATCAACTCAAAATAATTTGAAAGCTTAATTAAATAATAAATACTAGAATATGCAATGTAAATAAATCACTGTTTATACTTTAATTATTTTTTTGTATCCCAAGGCCCTACAACACTCATCTATTGTATCACTCTTAAATGTCCCCTAAGAGGAAGGGGTACCAGTGTTATGCATATCATAATCTATCATCAGAACACATTTTACGGATGTGTGTCCTCCACATATCTTTCTCTGTAGAGTGGGTGTATCACTTGGCATTTCAAGTCATATGAGAACTGTGGTGACACATACAAATAAATTCCACTGTCATCCTCATGATTGCATATTATCATTTCGATAGTACCAACATAATTTGCAAGATTAACATGATTACATTTTTGCATATACACATATAAGTTATAATTTGCAAAACATTACCCGCTACAATAGTCATAACAAATGCTTATTTGTAAATTTATAGTACTATTTATTAATTCAATATAAACGAAACTTCATTTTTCACATTTCATAAATATGCATCTAATTATAAATTCATGATTTATGAATTAAATAATTTATAAAATTTATAATACTTGGCTTACTTACCTCAGTACGCAAATCACAATTGATAACCCAGCTATTTGGATACTTGGGCACCTACAGCATCATTTTACATAATTAAGTTTCTAAAATCTGAATAATACAATAACTCTTAAAACTCTACCCAGACCACTTTACGGGCCCAACTTTGGGCTCGAATATCTCTCAATGTATACACCCAAATAGGGAAGTAAAATTATTCACAGAAACTAGAATCAATCCTGATTCGGGCCATAATTTTATTTTACCATTTTTAGCCCATTACAGGGCCCAAACAATGGCTCAAATATGGCTCTCGACTGGCCCAACAGCGCCCAAATCAAGGCACCCCAGCTGGCCCAGTTCTTCTTTTCTCTATTGGTCCCCTGTTTCAAACGAAACAGGGTTACCTAGTGCTGGCGGCCAGGGCCGCCGTCGGCCAAATTGGGAGCGGCCCGGCCACCAGTGGCCGGACCAGAGCCGACCGCCGCCGCGGCCGGCCTCCCCTCTCTTCTCTCTCTAATTTCCCTTACGTCTTACTCTTCCTCTCTCACGATCTGTCGCGGCATGTTACTGTGCCGGCGGCATGGCCGGCCACCATGGCCGGTCGGACCTTCATCGGATGAACGCTCGGCACCGATGGAGGTCGCGACCACCGCCCAGGCCGGCGAGGCGATGGGCACGCTGCCGGACCTGAACCAAACATCGAGCGTTGCACAACAGTCACAGTCTCCCTTTCTCGCTCATCTCTGGCACCCCACCGATGCCGTCTCCGGTGCCGGTGGGGCGTCGGCCAAGGCTCAGGCCCGGCGAGGTGGCGGGCATGCCGCCGGGCCTGAATCACAGTCGGCACGGGAGCAGGGTGCCGAGGCTTCTTTCAGCTCGGTTCCTCTCTCTCTTTCTCTGACTTTCTCTCTCTTCCTTCTAGGCATGGATAGAGAGACTTACCAGGAGCAGATGCGTGGACGATGATGATGGAAAGGAAGCGTTCGAGGATGATGGAAAGGAGGTTTCGCGTGATCCTTTAAAGGCGACGCAGACTCCTCAAATCAAGGGATTTGAGACTCCATTAGTTATGGGGTCTTTGAAAATACAACCGTCATGTGTTATCTATTCCAAAAATATCGCGATTAAGTTTCGAGATAATCATATCTCGGGGGTTACACTACTCTTAATTAAAAAATTTGTTCTTAAATAGCAAGAAATGATCATTCATTAGACTACCATAGCTATGATCAATTGAAAATTCTTTGCAATACGTGGAAGTCAAAATATCAATCCTATAAGTCTATCCAACTTCTTTCTAAATTACACATGTTTCTCAGTAATACTAGATGATGAGAAGTTTTTTTTTTTTTTTTTCTTCAGGGTAGAGGGTGGGTTATTTGCTAACCTCAAAAACTGGTTCAACTTTGACTAATTTAAGTAATCCTTTATGAACTAGTTTTAAAATATGAATAGGTTGTCCACAAATTAGCTTAATTCTAGTTCTAACATGAACATTGTTTGGTTACGAACTTTCAAACAAGTTTTACAAAATAAACACGTATGTGCAATAATGAACATCTTAAAATCAAGATTGCCATATGTTAAAATATGGTAATCTTTAAGAACTAGAATTTTAAGAACTAGTTTTGGCTCCAAATATGTTAAAAATAAGATCAATTTTTGGCATTAAAAAAAGATTACCAAACAATATTAGTTTTAAATCTAGTCTCACTATTCCTAGTAAATCAGTTTTATAAGGTTGCCAAACACTCTCAAGAAGAAGAGGACGTTAAGAAAGAACTATAAGGAGCCATTTGGTTTACAGAATGTAAGATTCCATTAGGGCATTATATTATCAGGCATGTGATTCTTAAAATTCAGAAGCCTAGGCATGTAGGATATTTATATTTGGTTCACATAGTAATTAGATTATAAATTATTAGGTACCTCACATTGACATATTTGATTAGCAAGCCCAATTATCAAAAATTTAGAAAAAAATGTTTAAAATTTTAAAAATACCCTTATCTTCTAAATTGAAAAGAAATCAAAACAAAGCAATATTTTTAAATATAATAATTATATATCATATAAAATATAATTAATATAATAATATAATATAATAAATATTTAATATAGTTATTATAATTATAAATTCTATAAAAAGCATATAATATTATATTTTAAAATAATTATTTATTTATATGAAATATATAATAATATTATTATAAGTATATATTATTATAACTATTTAATACAATTAAATACTATAAAATATTAATGATAATAATATTATATATAACAATTAGTATATATTATTATCATAACAATAACAACTATATATTGGTATATTAAAATATGAATATATTTATAACATAATGTACATATTATATTAATAATATATACTATATTAAAGGTAGACCGGACTACATTGGAATATAGCCAAGTTTAGGATCTGATTATGCTCTCCACCTTTAATCTACACAGATCATAGAGCCACCCATCTTTCTTACTTTTTTTATTTTTGAGATTTGTGAATTGTGTGGATTCAAAGATAGAGAGGTGACTGTATTCAAGCTTGGCTACATTGACTGTATTTAACTCTATTATTTATTATTATATATTAAATAAATATAATTTAATAATATTATAAAGTTATTATTATTATATTAAAAATTTACATAGTAATTTAATATTTTATTATATATTATGTTACATAATATTAGATTTTATTAATATATTAGTATACAAAAAAAATTCTATAATAATTATATAAATATAATCACATTGAGAAAATAATTATTATATATAATTTTGACATAATATTTTTATTATTTATGTTAATATGTAATTAAAAAAATTAATTAAAATTTTAATATGACATATTATATTAATATTAAAATTATGGCATTCTTATATCTTAAAGGACATTCCCATCCTTAATATCTCCCTCTTACACAAACACATTTTCTTTCGAAGGGTAATGTGAAAAAAAAAGAAAAAAAAGAAAAAAGAAAGAACATCTTCACCTAGCAATGTGACATTATCATGTTGATTCATAGGTGATTAAATCAAATAACCTAGCTTTGCGTTATTTACAATATCAAATTGATAGTTGGAACCAAGGACCAAAGAATTGGAGCATACGGAGACGTTTTTTAGCTCGTGAATAATTTAATTTTTAGCAGTTCACTCTCTAGGAGATAGCAAAGAACATTGAACAGCATTAAACGAGCATCCTCTCATAAATGTGGACCGCTTGATCCAATTAACTAACTTATCACGTATTTCATGCTCTAGCCGTGCAGAGGCAAAGCAAAATCGCCTTGCATCGAAATTTTGTTGTTTGGGTTATAACTTTGACACAGCCGGCAATTGATCTCCCAGACGCATCGAGTCGGTAGTAGTTGGTGACACCGCTCCTCTCTGATTATAAATAAACCTACGTTCGTTTTACTTTTTAGAAGCGGCGGCCACGTAATGCTCTCACCTAAAGAAAGAGAATTACGTCCAAACCCTATTTCTGCTCAGGTGGACGGACTACTAGAGCACTGCGTGGAACCCGCGAGCCGTGAAAACAATTCAATGGGACAGGATGGGTTCGGATTCAGGCCGCCGGCGAGGGAGCGATCCGGCCTCCCAACCGCCCGATCCGGCGCGACAGATCAAGAAGACCTTCAACAACCTGAAGATAACCGTCCTTTGGGGCCTTGTCACCATCCTCGTCCTCCGCGGCACCATCGGCGTCGGCAACCTCGCCGGCCCCGCGGACGCCGACTCCGACCAAACGGTCGTCGAGGACATCGATCGCATCCTCCGCCATATCCGCTCCGACTCCGACGACCCCGACGACGAGCCTCCGCCCTACTCTGCCGCCTCCAATTCCACCACCTCCGCTGCCGAGAACATGACCATTGCCTCCGCCGTCGCCCGGAACTACACCCTCGGCCCCAAGATTTCCAACTGGGACGATCAACGTAGGCGGTGGCTGGTGGAGCACCTGGAGTTCCCTAGCCGGATCGCCGGCGGCAAGCCCCGGATCCTCCTAGTCACCGGATCCCCGCCCAATCCCTGCGACAATCACATTGGGGACCACTACCTTCTCAAGGGCACCAAGAACAAGATCGACTACTGCCGGCTCCATGGGATCGAGATCGTCTACAACATGGCCCATCTGGACCGGGAGCTCGCCGGGTACTGGGCCAAGCTCCCGCTGATCCGCCGCCTCATGCTGTCCCACCCGGAGGTGGAGTGGATCTGGTGGATGGACAGTGACGCCCTCTTCACCGACATGACCTTCGAGATCCCGCTGTCCCGCTACGATGCCCACAATCTCGTCATCCATGGCTACCCGGACCTCCTCGAACAGCGCTCGTGGATCGCCCTCAACACTGGCAGCTTCCTCTTCCGCAATTGCCAGTGGTCGCTCGATCTCCTCAACGCGTGGGCGCCGATGGGCCATGATATGGTTGGTCATTTCCTCTCGGTGATATTACCTTTTGTACAGTTTTTTAAAAGTAATGATGTGACAGTAAAACCCTTTTGCGGGGCTTCAGCGTCGGCCTTCAGCGTCGGCCCCAACAGTGAGAGGCCCCAGCGCTGAGACTTCGGCTCCGGCCTTCAGCGTCGGCCATCAGCGTCGGCCACAGCGCTGAGACTTCGGCTCGGCCTCCAGCATCGGCCACCAGCGTCGGCCCTAGCGCTGAGGCTTCGGCTCCGGCCTCCAGCATCGGCCACCAGCGTCGGCCCCAGCGCTGAGACTTTGGCTCTGGCCCCCCAGCGTCAGCCTCTAGCGACGGCCATCCAGCATCAGCCTCCAGCGCCGGCCTCCAGCCCCGACTCCCAGCGTCGGCCTTCAGCATTTTCCACATGCACAAAGACCAGTCTCGTACAACGGATCCCGTGATTTAAGGCCCACTGCCGAGCACCTCGCTCACCAAAATCACGGGCAAGTGTTAGCTTGATCGGCGGTTACCGCTATAAGCGGCCCCTATCCAGCAACAGCCCAACAACTTGCCGTTCGATGAAACATCACAACGGGAAAGATTCGACGGTTCCAACAGAACGAGGTAAACGGGACCCCAACAGGTATAAAAAGAGGACCCGAGCTCCATGCGAGGGGACTCTCTCTCTGGCTTCCTCTCTAAGAATTCTACACAGAAATCATATCCCTGTTCTACGACTCACTGACTTGGGCGTCGGAGGGTCCCCACCGGAACCACCGGTCTGGGACTTTTTGCAGGCTCTAGAAGGAAGACGGCGACCTCTCTGCGCACGCAGCAATCCTAGCTACCCGACGTTCATCGCACGTGATTTGGCAGCAACAGGCCCCAAGGGCCCTGTTCGAGAGGAGGCTGGCCGGATTCTTACTACCAACCTCAAGGGCCGGCCGGTATTTGAGGCTGACGACCAGTCTGCTTTGATCTACCTCCTATCTCGCAGCAGGATCGGTGGTCTGACAAGGTATACATCGAGAATTCATACTATCTCCATGGATTCTGGGTTGGACTGGTGGACAAATATGAGGAAATGATGGAGAAGCACCACGCAGGGCTCGGGGATGAGAGATGGCCCTTTGTGACCCACTTTGTTGGGTGCAAACCATGTGGCAGCTATGGGGATTACCCTGTCGAGAGGTGCCTCAGCAGTATGGAGAGAGCCTTCAACTTCGCTGACAACCAGGTCCTCCGATTGTATGGATTTGCACACGGGGGACTGTCAAGCCCCAGGATCAGGAGGACTAGGAGTCAGACAGCAAGACCATTGGAATACAAGGACCAGCTCAATCTCCAAGCCAAGGTATCCAGTGGGTAAGCAAGCAAGGTTGGCTGCCATCCATTCTTGCTGCCGTCTGAGGTCAGCTTCTTGACTTTTAGTTGTGTTGTATGATGATCAACTTAATTGGATATATAATTTTAAACTTTAGGCTTGACATTTTCTTTTCTGGATGGCATGGAAGTTTTTGGTTGTTAAATTCATTTAGGGGATTCTCAAGGTATTCTTTTATATCCTAAAAGATGGTATAACTTTTTATCTCTACTTGTCTTTCTTGATGCTATGTCACATATAAATTGTCTCAACTTGTCTCATGGACTTGAATTTCAACAATGTTTCCCAATTTATGAGGGAAGAGAAATCTAGCATTAATCATGTAAAATGACACTTGTTCTGTGTCTATTAAAGCTGACTTGTTGAACTCTTCTTCATCACTGTAAAACTTTCCAAAGCCTTTACAAAACCTGTTTGGCAACTTTGTTTTGTGAAACATAGATGTTGCGCACCTAAGCCTCTCTCCTATTTCATAAAGTTATGTTCGGACCATCTCTATTTTTTTTGCACATGACTCATACTTAATAATGTGTGTTCTTCCTATTCTTTTCTATCAGCCAGTGCATGTGGTTCTGAGAGCAGAATTGAGATTTAATTAGCAGTCCTTTTGGATGCTTTATCGGTGTGATTTCTCTCTTTTATGTTGCTGGATAAGATGTGCTGATCTTTTATTTTGCTGGAACTAATCTTGGCTCATTTTTAATACTGATATAAAAGGAATACCTCATATGTCTCCGTTTGATGATGCAGTGTTGCATATCACGTTCCTCCATATTTTATGGTATATTAAAGTGTGTAACCTTTCTTGAGGTACTTGATTCTGTTTCATCTTTTCATGTTTATTGTCAAAACTGTTATTGTGATATAGTTTGCTTCCTGCTCAGGGTTGAAACCAGAAATTTTCCTTTGTGGCCCTCTGTTTTCATTATCTATTTGACCCCTGCATAAGAGGAAGAAAAAAATACACCATGGATCCATCTTATATGTAGCATCTATACTTTGGCATCCCATTGCTTGTCATTTTATGTAACCCCTTTTAAAGAATTTTCTCACTCAAAGACAAAACAGAATATTTTTCCTTATCTAAATAAAGCACACTTTAGAATGGCATACTTTGTTGTTTGTTTTGTGAAGGAACTCCTTGTAAGGTAGCCAATTAAAGTAAATAGATGATTAACCTCCCAGTCTGCCATTTTTCTTTCCCATGATCCATGCCCATGTTTTAATAATCTTATTATTCTAAATGATGGAATTTGCGGTTATGACTGCCCAATTCAATGAAATGTCAGCAAGAACTTCAAACACTTCCTTTTTTGTGTGAGAGGTGGCTATGTGACATCAAATGATGGAAACCTTTGAATTCTTATTGGTCAAAAAGGGGCATTTATTTGGAACAGAATGCTCTCAACCATATAGGGAATCTTGTATCAGGGGCCATCAAAAAGATATCCCACATGCATTTTTAAGATTGTTTGATTGGGCCAAGTCCCCCTGGAGGCTCTGCTCTACCCCTGTTGATTTTGAATTAAGAGTAGAGTACCTGTATGCAAAGTTATCATCTTTTTGCGTAGTCAGAGACGACTTTCTTAAAGCTATGCGCTAGAGAAGTGTTCTTTAAAGCTACACTCTATCTGATCAGCTAACAATTGTTGAACTAGTGACTGACATCCTAATGAATTGTTATACTAATTGTAAGCCAAAGCAATCTTATTATCTACAAACAGAAATCATGGTAATATCTTTTATGTCATTAACCTTTGCTTCCCTGGAACTATTAATCTTCACTCTTTAATACTGCACTAGTCCCAATGGTGGCAAATTTGAAGATGATAATGTAACTTTGTAACTAATGGTTGATACTTCTGATTCACGAGATTCTGAATATGTTCATCTGAATGATAATCAACAAACCTTGTCCAAGGTATTTTGTATTTTGCTTTGTGATGCAAACGGACTTTGCTATTGATGATGATGTCAAGATCCCTCTATAATTCATGAAGTTCCAGCTGATACAAAGAACAGTGAGGAAAAGAAAAAGTTTTGTTGAGAAAGTTACAAGCTACGAGTTAAAATCTGAAAATCTGAAGAGAGGTTGTAATCTCTCCTTGTCTTATTTCATTCCAATAGGCACATGTTTGCAATTTCATGAAAATGTACATTAGTTGCTTACTTTCCAAAAAAAACACTTTTCTATTTAGACACTTGGATAATTGCATGCAAAATCTATTGATCTCTAGTTTAATACATGTTGGTCTGCATATTTGAATGCTGCTGTACATTATTATTTTCCCTACTTGTACTTAAAGTTGTCAATGAAAAGGGAAATGATTGCGAGATGGCATGTTATCAATTGAATATATCTAGTTGAGTCATAGCTGTGATACAACAACAATAACAGTAGCAGCAGCAGCAACAACAACAACAAAATAGTCTTAATCTCAAACTAGTTGAGGCCGGTTACATAAATCATTTTTCTCTATTTAACTTTGTTTTGAGTCATTTTTTTTTTTGTAAGATACAGAGATTCTAAGTCATTTTTTAATCATTTCCTTCTATATAATTCTTGGTCTATTTCTACCCTTTTTTTTTTTTATATGTATCAATTCACTCCTTCGCATAATGTATCTTTAGGTTTACGTTGCATATGTCCAAATTATATAAGTTGTTCTTCTCTTAATTTATTCTTGATTGGAGTTATCTTTATCTTTTTACTAATAGTTTCATTTCTTATCCTATCTTTACTTGTTTTATTATACATCGATTCTAATATTCTCATTTTCACCACATTCATCTCATATATGTATTTTTCTAACTACTTAATATCATCCTATAAAACTTTTTTTTAACTTGTAAGTACTTTAGAATCGCATAATATTCCAATTGCACTTTTTCATTTTATCAAACCTGCTTTGATCCTATAAACAACATCATCCTCAATCTCTTATTCTTTATAAATAATTGATTCTAAATAGTAAAAATGATCATTTTTAGTAACTTAATGATTACTAATTTTTACTCTATATTTATATTCATTTCTAATTATACTAAAATTATATTGCATGAAATTGAAGTAGAGCTAGAATTTATCAATTAGGAGTGGAGCTAGAATTTATCTTGTAGAGGGTACCAAAATGTAATAAAAAACATATGATATGATCATAATGTGTACATGATAATAACGATCAACTTCTAGCTATTAGATGAAACCATGAAAGGCCACTTCATTCTATATCGAGCGAAATGGGCCCTACCAAATTGTACCATGGCTAAACTAGTTCGGTTTGTTCAATTCAGTCTGATATAGGGTCAAACTACCCTATACTAGCCGGTTTAGGTCAAAATAGGGCCATTTCGGTTTGGTTAACCCAAAGCAAACCAAAATAGATGACTTTAGCAGAAAAAGGAAAATAACTATGTAGATTATTTCACGTGATAATAACTATAATTTAAATTGAAGATGAAAACCATTTTATGGTCTTTTCCTAAATTCTTTTGGATGGTGTATTAAACATATGGAATGATTTTTTTCAAAGATAGTGAAGGTTTTGGATATTACATTATAGTTGTATTTATTTTACAACGTAGTCATGTTATGTAAGGAATTTGAGAGGCTGTGGAAGTTAATAAAACATCATATGCCTCGAATGAGGTTGAGAGGCAGAGGAAGTTGATAGAATATTCTTATCTTGAACGGCCTTCAATGACTTCTGTCAAGACACAAAGGCTATTTGAGATACAAACTTGTTGAAGTAGATGATCTAATATGTAGAGCAGGATCTTTGGATGTATCTAAATCAGATTCCCACTGAATTCCATTTCATAATGCTTGGCTATGACCCATATTCCTATAGATATAAATATCCTTTATTCGATTTATCATCTTATGAATATAATAGCTTCAAGCAGCTATTATATTCTAGTGTTGCTACCTTATGCTACTTTTGGTTGGATTTTGTCAGTGCGATCTTTGCATGATTGGGCTAACATCTTGCCATACATTAGGGCAGGGAGAGATGCATGGAGGAGAGCTGGATATGTGATCTGGTGGAGTGGGCCTGCGATAGTCATGAGAGTTGAGATGGCCTCCTAGGTTTAAACTATGAATAGGATCTCAAGGTTTATGAGTGCATAAACACTTCATCAGACATTAGACATTGGTATGTATTATTTATTATGTATTTATTATATATTTAAAATTCTTATTTATATTTAATTTTAAAATATTTCTTTCTATTTATTTATGACTTATATTTGCATTAGTGATATATTGATATGCTTTAATTTCATTTGATATTATGAATAATTTGTATAAGAATTTTAATGGAGAGATTGTAGGGCTCCAACACAAACCAATCCTAACGATTTTGGAGGATTTTAGGAAGTATTTAATGAATTGGTTTAGAAACAATAAGATGAAGGCAATGAATTTTAATAGACTATGTACCCTAGGATTCACATAAGAAGTTTGAGGAGAATTAAATTGGTTTGAAGCATTGTACATTGACCTAGGTTAGTGTTGAACTCTTTGGGGTTACCTGTGCAAATGATCAGTTTATGATATATCTGGGGAAGCACAGTTGTTGCTATAATAAGTAGGACCTTACTGATATCTCTTGCATAAATGTTATTTCTATCGTTTGGTATTTGGATCATCATCCTAAGAAGTACGTACATCCATCCTATCATAAGGAAACTTATATAAGGATATATTGTTAGTGTGTGCCCTATATCTAATCGGATTAGATGCTTGTTTGTATATATTTCATTATGAATGCAAATTAAATTTATACTAAAATTATATTGCATGAAATTGGAATCGTCTTAGGTCTAATTCCTATTACTTTGGCAGGATTATTCGTAACTACATATTTACAATACAGACATGGTGATCAGTTGGATCTTTGATTAAGTAACATTTCTTTTTTTGATTGACCTTCTCTTTGCGGGAAGTCAAATTCAAGTTTCAATTCCACTTTTTTTAAAAAGTTTTTTATTATGATTCGACATAACATAAACGGAATCACACTCTGTAGGATTTGAACCTACGACATCAGGTTTTGGAGACCCGCATTCGAGAAGAAAAAAAGTGCCCTACGATATATCAAAACGATCTATCAAAAAAAGAAAACCTTTACTTTCATTTTGATTCTTTTTGGGAGGTCCAACTCGATTCAGAGACGAACAACTTCCATTATCCTTTTAGGTTCTATATTCTGTCTTTTCATATCATAGAGTTCCATACTTGTAGTTCGGTCAAGAAAGAACCTTTGGCTTACATCTAATGCAACCATCGTTGGATCATGAATATTGATTGTTCCAACTATGTTCTCTTTCTTTCATTAAATAACTATGTTCTCTTTCTTTCATTAAACCATCTTTTCAATGCACTATAGTCATTGATGGGGCCAATTGACTCCTTTCTCTATGATAATCATATTTGGGCTTGACTTCAACAAGTCGACCCATTCTTAAAAGTCCAGCTTATTTTAGACAGCCTCTCTTTTTAGATGAATCTCGTCTCCTAGACGGCTCCATCCATGAAAGATATTATCATATTCACACATTTCAATTATATGCAAAATCTATAAACCCTTTTTTGGTTAAAAGTTTTTTTTGTTCGAATCTTTCATTTAAATTCAAGTAATTGGTTGGTCGTACAATAAATATACTATAATAGATACAAAATACAAGAATAGATAATATTTAATGAAAGAAAGAGAACATAGTTATTTAATGAAAGAAAGGGAACGTTGTTGGAACAATCAATATTTGTGATCCAACAATGGTTGCATTAGATGTAAAACAAAGGTTCTTTCTTGACCAAACTACAAGTATGGAACTCCATGATATGGAAAGACAGAATATAGAACCTAAAAGGATAATGGAAGTTGTTATTCTCTAGTTGAACCTCCCAAAAGAATCAAAATGAAAGTAAAGGTTTTCTTTTTTAGGCAATAAAGAGATGTAGTGTTAAATTTATTTAGGCAATCCATTCCGATCACTTTAATTATAGCTTTAATTGCAGCATCTAAACTGGTTTGATTAAATAGGTTGCCAAAAATATGCTATAAGATAATCCTGTGAAGAGCCTTGGCATTATGTTTCTTTGATCTTTTTGTATAACCAAAGGAGGATCATCGAAATTATATAAGGTTAGAAATAAGGTTGCAAATGAGTTAAACCAAAATTAGAAATAAAGCGATAATATTAAATTTATTTAGACATGTTAATGCAAATGGGCAATCCATTCCAATCAACTCTAGGCTTTAATTATAATATTTAAATTTATTTAATTAAACAGGTTGCCAAAGATTATCTTGGAAGAGCCATGGCTTTATGTTCTTTAATTTTTTCTATTTAAGTTTTGCTATATAAGTTTTGCTATATAGCCAAAGAAATTTATGAGATTGGGCTGGTAAAAAATTAGATAAGGCTAGAAATAAGATTGCAAATGAGTCAAATCAAAATTAAAAATAAAAAGAGATGGTATTCAATTTATTTAGACATGCTTATGCGAATATACAATCCATTTCAATCAACTCTAGGATTTAATTGCATCTTTAATTGGTTTAATTGAATAGGTTGCTAAAAATATACTATAAGATTATCCTATGAAGAGCCTTGACGATATGTTTCTTTAATCTTTCCTATTTTAGTTTTGCTATATAAAAGGAAGTTCATCAAATATCATAGGACTGAAATTATTTAAGGCTAAAAATAAAGTTACAAATGAGTTTGATGGAAATTAGAAATAAAGAGAGATAGTATACAATTTATTTAGATATGTTCATGTAAATGGGTAATCCATTCTAATCAGCTCTAGGCTTTAATTAGTAAAATTATCTTGTGAAGTCATAGCATTATGTTTCTTTAATTTTTCTTGTTTTAGTTTTGCTATATAACCAAAGGAGTTCATGGAATAGAGCTTGACCGAAATTACATAAGGCTAGAAATAAAGTTATAAATGAGTTTGATAGAAATTAAAAATAAACAGAGATAGTACTTAATTTATGTAGACATGTTCATGCCAATAAGCAATCCATTCAAATCAACTCTAGGCTTTAATTATAGCATTTAAATTTGTTTAATTGAATAAGTTGCCAAAAATTCATTGTAAGATGATCCTGGAAGAGCCATGGTATTATATTTCTTTAATTTTTTCTATTTTAGTTTTATTGTATAACTAAAGGAGTTTATGAGATAAGATTGATCAAAAATTAGATAAGGCTAGAAATAAGGCTGTAAATTAGCCGGACCAAATATAAAATAAAGAGAAATAGTATTTAATTTATTTAACATGTTCATGCAATGGGCAATTCATTCCAATTAACTCTAGGCTTTAATTGCATAATTACATATTTAATATAGCTTAGTTTAATTGAATAGGTTGCCAAAAATATACTATAAGATTATCTTGTGAAGAACCATGGCATTAGGCTTCTTTAATCTTTTCAATTTTAGGTTGCTAAATAAAAAAAGAGTTCATGAAATATTGTTGAGCTGAAATTATCTAAGGCTAGAAATAAGGTTGTAAATAGTTGATTTGAATGCTATAATTAAAGCCTAGAGTTGATTTGAATGGATTGCTCATTGGCATGAACATGTCTACATAAATTAAGTACTATCTCTGTTTATTTTTAATTTCTATCAAACTCATTTATAACCTTATTTCTAGCCTTATGTAATTTTGGTCAAACTTTATTCCATGAACTCCTTTGGTTATATGGCAAAAGTAAAATAAGAAAAATTAAAGAAACATAATGCTATGACTTCACAAGATAATTTTACTAATTAAAGCTTAGAGCTGATTAGAATGGATTGCCCATTTGCATGAACATATCTAAATAAATTGGATACTATCTCTCTTTATTTCTAATTTCCATCAAACTCATTTGTAACTTTATTTCTAGCATTATATAATTTCAGTCCTATGATAGTTGATGAACTTCTTTTTATATAGCAAAACTAAAATAGGAAAAATTAAAGAAACATATCGTCAAGGCTCTTCATAGGATAATCTTATAGTATATTTTTGGCAACCCATTCAATTAAACCAATTAAAGATGCAATTAAAGCCTAGAGTTGATTGGAATGGATTGTATATTCGCATAAGCATGTTTAAATAAATTGAATACCATCTCTCTTTATTTTTAATTTTGATTTGACTCATTTGCAATCTTATTTCTAGCCTTATCTAATTTTTTTACCAACCCAATCTCATAAATTTCTTTAGCTATATAGCAAAACTTAAATAGAAAAATTAAAGAAACATAAAGCCATGGCTCTTTCAAGATAATCTTTGGCAACTTGTTTAATTAAATAATTTAAATATTATAATTAAAGCCTAGAGTTGATTGGAATGAATTGCCCATTCCCATTAGCATGTCTAAATAAATTTAATATTATCGCTTTATTTCTAATTTTGGTTTAACTCATTTGCAACCTTATTTCTAACCTTATATAATTTCGATGATCCTCCTTTGGTTATACAAAAAGATCAAAGAAACATAACGCCAAAGCTCTTCATAGGATTATCTTATAGCATATTTTTAGCAACCTATTTAATCAAATCAGTTTAGATGCTGCAATTAAAGCTATAATTAAAGTGATCAGAATGGATTACCTAAATAAATTTAACACTACATCTCTTAATTTCTAGTTTATCATAGAGAAAGGAGTCAATTGGCCCCATCAATGAGTATAGTGCATTGAAAAGATGGTTTGATTAAATAATTTATAACAAATATGGTTATCACCCCTCATTCTTTTTATTTTTTTATATTGCATTTTAGAAAAAAATGAATATTTAAAATAGCTAGATTACGTTTATTTTATAGAATACATTTATTGCTAAATTAATGAAGTAAATGTGTTAGAAGAAAAATCAAAGCATTTATAGTGGATCAAATTTCTTGAAATACTAATTTTATCTTATCAAAAATTATTTTTTATCTCATTTTATTTTACAAAATAAAAATTTCATGTAGATGATTCTAATTAGTTAAGATTAAGGTTTAATTATTTTTTATTTTTTTCCCTTTTCATTAGGCCCTTCAAAGAAAAACAAAAAGAATGTAGGCATAAAATAATTAATATAAATAATAAAAAATTAAATGGATCACCGTTATGTATATCACGGTATAGTGCATTGCAAAGATGGTTGGACTAAATAATTTATAACAAATTTGGTTATCATCCTTCATTCTTTTTATTTTTTTATATTGTATTTTAGAAAAAATGAATATTTAAAATAGCTAGATTATGTTTATTTTATATAATACATTTATTGCTAAATTAATGAAGTAAATGCGTTAGAAGAAAAATTAAAGCATTTATAGTGGATCAAAATTTTTGAAATACTAATTTTATTTTATTAAAAAATCATTTTTATCTTATTTTATTTTAAAAATAAATTTTTTATCTATCCATATATATATATATATATATATATATATATATATATATATAAGATATATTTTATCTGTGAGATAAAGTCCAAAAGAATGTGAACTATGCATATGAAATTTGTAATAGATATTACAAATTGTGAGATCCAAAATTGCACATTATGGTTTAATTCTTTAAATTTTTCTAGTTGATGCGTAGACAGGACTGGACACTATCGAACGCCGTTGAGACTAGCACACATTGCATATCTTCATCCTTATGGTGAGCAACTAATCTCGTAAGCTGAAGTATAGAGATACTTGGATAGGTATGTGGATGCTTGTTATTGTAACGATGGATTGGATGATCTGCACAGATCCCATATGGATATTCTATATAGTGTCGATGGTTGATCTCTGATGACGGTGGTACGAGTGATCCTTTGACTTGAGAGTTTCAGTGCACCTCATGTGTGGAATGTCATGCTTTGATGACATACAAATGTCGCTCTAGCCACGGATGGCAAATATGATGTCGGTTGGGTATGACACGAAGTACATGAAGGTGGTGTTTGATCAAGATAGGATTCATCTCATTTGATAGAAAGGGTTATATTCCATCCACTTGATGGATTAAATTGACTGTTAAATCCTTGTAAGGTTGAGTTGAAATTCGAAATGGTTTCAAAATTCTAATTCATGTGAGTCAAATTTTTTTAGATCAAGTAAACAAAATCAATTACAGGGTTGACACATTTCATACCACTGGTTAATATATGATATGTGACGAAGGGACTGAATCATACAGTAATCGTTCATGGACAAGTGTTGATGACCACGTTAACAAAACCCTTAACACTTGGGTGGTCATGATGCTTTGCTAGAGGTCGCTCATGATCTATAATCATGGATTCTTTGATTTGATCAAGAAGTTAATTTGATCAAAGAATTGACTTGGACAAATGTTGACCAGGTCATCCTTAAGGTCAATATTAGGGACATGATTATTGTCAATGTGTCAGGGACCTAATGGGTCACACGCATTAAGGAGATTTTGGATGAAGTTAAAATAGAAATTAAGCTGGACTTAATTCAGATTAGATGACCAATTAATTAGGATTGGGTTTGACTTAATCTTAATGAGAGAACATGAAATTGATTAATAGGATTCATCATAGAGAAAAGAATTTTATGTACAAGGGAGAGACTTTTTGTACATGTGATGTATATATAAAATCCATTAATTAAATATCTAATTAGGCTTGATCCATGTGATGAATGGCTTAGATTAATTGAGATTAATAATATGGTGTTTAATTGGGTCCATATGATGGCATGATTTAATTCGTGAAAACTCAATTGAACTGAGGGCTGAGATCGTGCCACGTGGAGGATGGATCTATGCTCATATGATGGACATGAACCATCTCCATGTCATGGAGGAGGGAACACTCATGATTTTGGCATCATCATAAAGCTAAATCCAATGTTTGGGGGTTGGTTTCATGGAATAACCAATTTTCTATTTTTTAGGGATGTGATTTGGTGGTTGTAATCATAACATTATCATGATAACAATATTCTAAATTTGTTAGAATAATTTGTTATCAACCTAATATGGTTGCATGGTTAGGTAGTTGAAACAAAATCATCCTTTTTATGAAATTGCACAACCTTCTCTTCATGTATAAAAGAAGAGAGACGTCCCCCTTGAAAATATACGCCTAACTCCTCCTTTCTCTCTTTTGGATGCTCAGGCCCTACTTTCTCTCTTTAGAATGTTCTTTCTCTCTCTAGGATGTTTCTCTCTCTTTTGGACGGTTGAAAGCTCCTCTCTCTCTCTCATTCACTCATTCTATCTTGGACGGGTTGAAGAAAGTTATTCTTTCTTTTCTTGATTAATCAAGATTTAATCTTGAACAAGAAATTATTTTCTTTGATAGATCAAAATTTGATCTTGATCAAGAAATCTTTTCTCTCTTGATAGATCAAGATTTGATCTTGATCAAGAAATTGTTCTCTCTCTTGATTTGAAAAATCAATTAAAGAAGAAAAGAAGCGTTAGCACCCTCGCTGGAAGGTCATCATCCAATTCTGAGAGGATATCATCCAAAGATCTTTGCGTGGATCACTATTAGAGGCCGGATGCGTGGATGGCTAGTGGTAAATCGTTTACTAGCTTCATCAGTCTTCATCTCCAATAAAGAACATATGTATAATATATTATTTAATCATGATTATTTCTTATTAACTGAATCTATTCCATGAGGATCTTGGGCTTTGGAAATTAAATTCGTATTTATTTTATCTTCCATTGCATGATATATGAATTTGATTCATATAAAATATATGAAATTCTCAACATATATAGTTTGCCTTGTAAATAGACCCAACCTATCCACATACTAATATGGTTGCAGACCTTCCTTCTAAAATCAGAAAACCATCCGGAAGACTAAAGAAGATTAGGAGGAGAGACCTTGATATGGCCACACAATCACATAAAGTGAGTAAGATGCACACTGAGATAAAATACAAATTATAGTCACAATATTAGACTATGCAAGAAACCCATAAAAAGACAACCCTTTACTGAGAAAGCTTCAAGTGGAGGAAAGAAAGGCAAACAACCAGCTACAAACCCAAGGGTTCGAAATATTATTCAATTAGTTTTGATATATTACTCACCAACCTCTTACCTCTTATTATCTTTGATGTAGATCACGAGGCATCAAATGACTATGTGATTCAAGATAGCTACACATGGCACAGGACAACAAGAGGCATATAACTATGTGGAGACACCTACTAGGATGGGCCTTGCGTATGAGGTATTCATTGATTATTCTTTTCATAAGTTTTGAAGCTATTTGTTCATAATTAAACTATGATACTATTTATATGCTTTTGTAAGAGGAGGATAGAAGATAAAAATTTGAAAGAAAATCCTACATACCACATAAGAGGTCTGCAACTTCATCTGGTGTCACTATAAGAGGACGTAGTACTCAATCCACTGTCAAAATGATCTAGTAGGCAATGAAGGGGTTCTAGTGGTTCTTATTTCAATTCAACTAGTACAATAGAGAGTATAATATAAGTTAAAGCATAACAATTGATTTGGCATTCCTATTCATGACAATAATGATTCATCACGCACAACCACTGACAATTGAATTGATAACAAAAACCTTATTAACTAAATCATCAAGTGAATGCACATAATTTAAAGCATCCACTATAATGGTATTTCATGATTGATAAATGAAATTTAGTAAATATTTCCTCATATGCAATTTATTATTTTGTTAGTGGTTGGATATTATTTTTTTAACAATTATCTATTAGTTCTTGACATTTTTGTTTTAAGAAATCTTTAAACTTATTTAAGTACACTCAAAAATGAGAAACATTTTTCATTAAAAGAAGACGAATGCTTTAGTCTTTGTTATGTATAATATAAAATTAAGAGAGAGGAAAACAAAAAGAAGCAAGGCTTAAGGTAAATTACATGATTGTTAAGATATATTTTTAGATGATAAATGGATAACAAAAAAAGAGGATCCAATTCTTTTATCAAAGGGAAGATAGCTGAATATTTTAACAATAGAAATCAAAAGAAATCATTGAATAATGATGATATGGATGAAGAAGTCATGGTAAGAAATTTAGGTAAAGCATATGAGTTAAAAATGCTTTATTTTTCAAATTATAAAAATTAAGTAAAAAAATTATATTTTTTAAGTTAATTTTCTAATATTATTTTTATATATTTAATTGTAAATAATGAACTAATACAATACTTTTTCTTTGTTACCAATTTAGGTGGTGAAGACATTGTGAGCATTGGGATGGAAGATAATGAAATTCATGAAGTTGGTGAGAATGTTGGTGATGAGTTATTGGGTGGTTCTAGGAATTTGGATTTGGATGACTTTTCCTTGGATGATTTTGATGCAACTGATAATGCTGATCATGAATTTGACAAAAATCATGTTGATGTGGTTGATGTAGCTATGAGGGTAATCATGGCAAAATCAAAAGCTTAAGGCGGCCCCGTCCCGGCATCTCCAAGTCGGCCGAGTTGGTCCCGACCTTCCCAAGTTGGCCCCGCTCGGTCCCGACATCTTCAAGTCGGCCGAGTTGGCTTCGACCTTTCCAAGTCAGCCCCGTTCGGCCTCGGTACCTCCAAGTCAGCCGAGTCGGCCCCGACCTTCCCAAGTCGGCCCTGCTCGACCTCGGCATTTTCAAGTCGACCAAGTCGGCTCCGACCTTCCCAAGTTGGCTCCACTCGGCCCCGGCACCTTCAAGTTGGCCGAGTCGGCCCCGCTCGGTCTCGGCATCTCCAAATTGACCGAGTCGGCCCCGACCTTCTTAAGTCGGCCCCGCTCGGCCCTCGGCACCTCCAAGTCGGCCGAGTCAGCCTCGACCTTTCCAAGTCGGCCCCGCTCGGTCCCGGCACCTCCAAGTTGGCCAAGTCAGCCCCGACCTTCTCCGGTCGGCCCCGCTCGGCCTCGGTACCTCCAAGTTGGCTGAGTCGGCCCCGACCTTCCAAAGTCGGCCCCGCTCGGCCCCTGGCACCTCCAAGTCGGTCGAATCGGCCCCGACCTTCCTGGTTGGTTTCGCTCGGCCTCGGCACCTCCAAGTCGGCCGAGTCAGCCCCGACCTTCCCTGGTCGGTCCCGCTCGGCCCCGGCACCTCCAAGTCGGTCGAGTCGGCCCTGACCTTCCCAAGTCGGCCCCGCTCGGTCCCGGCATCTCTAAGTCGATCGAGTCAGCCCCGACCTTCCCAAGTCGGCCCCGCTCGGCCCGACATCTCCAAATCAGCCGAGTCGGCCCCGACTTTCCCAAGTCGGCCTTGCTCGGCCCCGGCGCCCCCCAGAAGAGCCGAGGTGGTCCCGACTTTCCCAAGTCGGCCCCAGGACAGTCCTGGCCATTCAGACCGTCATCCTTCTGACCCGCATCGTCTGATATCACCAGGCCCTGGTCACGCCTCCGATGGGACCAGACCTAACTATCCGTTAGCTCCACTGACTGATGGGACTTGGCCCATCAACCGCCATTTTTTTCTCTCTGATGGGACAAGACCCACCAATCGGATCAGATTCACGCAATCCTCACGAACCCCATGGACATTCCTTTATCACGGAACTCCACGTGATCGTGTAGGTGTCAACAACCTATAAAAGGGTAAGTCCACTCAAGAATCAGGTACGTAAACTCATACACTTGCTACCCTATCACTCAGAGAGGGATTCCCTCTTTCTGTGGATTCCTCTTACCTCCAGAAGAACTCTTTTGAGCTCTCCCTCGGTTGTGACCTCGATTGCTGACTTGAGTGTCGGAGGGTCCCCACCGGAGTACTCCTTCGGTCTTGGGACTTTTTGCAAGCCAACCGATTGGGCGAGGATTCGTCGATCAAGCAGCTCTCTTCTCTCGACATTTAAGATCAGCGATCAGGCGTCATCAGATTAGCACGCCAGGAAGAGGGATCACGATACGGGGCGCTAATTTTTCGTGATACCTAGCGGCAAATTCTTACCCCTTTTTCTTCTTCATCGAGCCATGGTGGTGACGCAAGCTCAAGATGTTCCATCAGCTGTCCGGTGGGGCTTCCCCCGCCGGCTAGGCAGCAGGAGGTTGATCCCCCTGTTGTCGCCCCTCCCGTCGCCTGTCCGCCACCAGATGCAGCTGCTCCAACTGCAGAACAGCTGGTAGCTCTCACCCAACAAGTCCAAACTCTCACTGCCATGGTCCACGAACTTTAGCAGCAGCAGTCCGTGGCCACCCAGCACCATACCGCTCCCCCTGCCATCAATAGTCCGCAAGGGGATGCTCTCCTCAGCGAGAAGCCGATCGTCGTCAGGTTTTCCCCTAGGAAGCCTCGCCGTGAGCCTCCCAAGCGGCCACGGTCTTCTGATTGTGGACCGAGCAAGTTTCCTCCAGAACTGCACCGCCAGGAGGAACCAAAGCGGAAGTCCCACCTTCTGCGTCCTCCTCCTTCTTCTTCTTCATCCTCCGAGCCATCTCTGAGGGCCCCGACGATCAGCCGTCAGGCGGAGGAGCACTTGGATGAGTACAATCGGTGACTAGATGAGCTCGCTAGGAAGATCAACAATCAGTCGGAGGAGTATGACACCCGTCCTCCCTATACCCGTTGGATACTTGAGGAGCATGTCCCCTCTAGATTCTGTTTTCCTCAGATAGATCCGTACGATGGTACGACGTATCCTCTCGACCACCTCGAGAGTTATAAAGCCATGATGCAAGTCCAGGGTGCTACAGATTCTCTTCTCTGCAAGGCTTTCCCCGTCACTCTATGGAAAGTTGCTTGCGCTTGGCACTCGCGCCTATCCCCTCAAGCATCGACTCCTTTTGAGAGCTGGAAAGGGCCTTTTTGGCGCATTTTGATGCCTACCGGCGGATCCTGAGAGTTGCGGACAACCTCTTCTTCGTGTGCCAGAAGGAGGGGGAGTTGTTGTGGGACTTCGTGTCCCGATTCAAGACTGCCTGTCCTGATTCAAGACTGCCGCCCTTGAAGTCTACCATCTGGACGATGTGGTGGCGGCGCTGGCGCTGAAGCGAGGACTCCTCTGGTCCCGCTTCACCTTCTCTCTGGACAAGAAGCCCCTGAGTTCCTACTCCGACCTCCTCCTCTGGGCTTAGAAGTACATCCGCGTGGATGAGGCTGACCTCACCCACCGAGAATCCTCAAGGAGCTCCAGCCGCAAACCTACTCACCCCGAGCCTGGTGAACCCCCTCGCCACCGGCGGTCCGATTCACCTCGCCGATTCGACAACAGGCGCTGAAGCCCCGTCCCTGATGAAAGCAAGCTCACGCCCCTTCACACCCCCCGATCTTACATCCTTATGGAGATCGAGTGCGAGCCTTATCTCCAGCGCCCTCCTCCTATGAAGAAAGGTCCTCCCTGTGACAAGAGCTGTTATTGCCGATTCCATCGGGATTACGGCCACGACACTGACAACTGCTTCAGCCTGAAGTATGCCATTGAGGAGCTCATCCAGTAGGGCTACCTTGGCAAGTATGTTCATAAGGCGCCACAACAGCTGCCGGCACTTATGGGGCCCCCACCCACTCAGGCTGCTGTCGATAATACTCCCACGGAGTGGACGATCGGGATGGTGTCTTGGGGAGCGGCTTCCTCATCTAAGCGATCGAGAGGGAAGGAGGCATCGGGTAATGTAGTTCTTGGGGGGATCGGTAAATGTTGAGAATGTAAATAATGAAGGCATCGCCGTTTCCATGATGATCGTCAAACACCCTGTAAAAAGGATACTAGTTGATAGTAGCAGCTCAGCTGACATCCTTACCTATGACGCCTTTGTTCGGATAGGATTGTCCCTTGACTCTCTTCAGCATGTGGCAACCCCTTTAGTTGGATACACTGGGGATTCAGTAATGGTCGAGGGTGAGATATCCTTGCTTGTGACAGCCAGAACACCGCCACACCAAAGCACGGTCATCATGAAGTTCCTGGTTGTACGAGTCCCTTTGGGCCATCCTCGGGCGCCCAGGTTTAAATCTATTGAATGCAATTATCTTCACCTGGTGCCTACTGGTGCAGTTCCCTACTAGCGGAGGTGTCGGTGAGATGAGAGGTGAGGTCGGCTCAGTCCTGCCCTGCTATCACACAGCGTCAAGTCCTTTGGAGGCCGAGTCGGTCCCAGAAGCATCTGACCCCAGGGAGTCCGGTAGAGGGAGAGAGCCGACCGAGCACCTCCTAACCTTTCCCCTTGGGGACGATTCGGCAAAGACCGTGCGTATCGGTAGACTCCCCTCGGAAGACCGTGATCGCCTCCTAACCTTTTTGCGGGCCAACTCGGACGTCTTCGCGTGGTCAGCGTCCGACATGCTCGGCATCCCTTCAGAGGTGATCAATCACAAGCTCAATGTCGATCCAAAATACCGTCTGATCCGTCAAATGAAGAAAATCTTCGCTCCCGAGCGGCAAAAAGCTATTGATGAGGAGGTCAACAGGCTGCTCGGCGCCGGCCATATCCAAGAAGCGCGTTACCCTAGCTGGCTGGCTAATGTGGTTATAGTGCGAAAGGCAAACGAAAGCTGGAGAATCTGCATCGACTTCACTGACCTCAACAAAGTGTGTCCGAAAGATAGTTTTCCTCTGCCAAGGATAGACCAGCTAGTGGATTCCACCTCCGGTCACGAGCTCCTCAGCTTCATGGACGCCTTCTCTGGATATAACCAAATAAGGATGGACCCCAGCGACGAAAAGCATACCTCCTCTGTGACAGAAAAAGGCGTTTATTGTTACAAAGTGATGCCCTTCGGTCTCAAGAATGCGGGGGCAACCTATCAAAGATTGATGAACAAAGTCTTTCAGGACCAGCTGGGCCGGAACATGAAAGTCTATGTGGACGATATGCTAACAAAAATCACCTGTGCCTCCAACCATGTCTCGACCTAGAGGAAACCTTCAACAACCTCCGCCGCTTCCAGGTCAAGCTGAATTCCAAGAAGTGTGCCTTCGGGGTCACGGCGGGCAAGTTCATGGGTTTTATGGTGACTCAGTGGGGATTGAGGCAAACCCAGAGAAGATCAGCGCCATCCTCGACATAAGGCCATCATCCAGCAAGAAGGAAGTGCAACGACTAATGGGAAGGGTGGCAGCTTTAAGTCGTTTCCTCTCCAAATCAGCCGAGAGGTGCTTGCCCTTCTTCAAGGCCATGCGGAAAGTGAACAACTTCGAGTGGACGGATGACTGCTAGAAAGCCTTCGACGGGCTGAAGGCGTTTCTTTCTTCTCCGCCGCTCTTGTCCAAGCCAAGGGATGGAGAGAGTCTTTTCCTCTACCTCGCCGCCTCTCCTGAGGCCATTAGCTCAGTCTTGGTGCGTCTCATGCCGATGGAACCCAGAGGCCTGTTTATTATGTGAGCAAGGTGCTCCACAATGCGGAGGTCAGGTACTCCAAGATAGAAAAAATCATCTTCGTCCTATCATCTCCGCCCGATGTCTCCGCCCGTATTTTCAAGCCCATCCCATTGTGGTGCTCACGGATCAGCCCCTTCGAGCCATCCTGGTCCGTCCGAACACCTCAGGCCGACTCGCCAAGTGGGCCATCAAGCTAGGAGAGTTCGACCTCTCCTTCCAAGCACGACCAGTTCTGAAGTCCCAAGTCCTGGCCGATTTCCTGATCGAGTGCACTTGGGCGGATGAGGAGATCGGGGAGGTTTCCGTGGAGCAGCATGAGCTTGAGCCGAGTGATGATGGAGAAATCTGGATCCTCCATGTGGATGGTGCGTCAAACTCTCAGGGAAGCGGTGCCGGCCTCATTCTTGCCGGATCGGGTGGAGAGAGAGCAGAATGCGCTTTGCGGTTTCTATTCAAAGCCACCAATAACCAAGCCGAGTACAAGGCCCTGCTGGCAGGATTAAGGCTAGCCCAAGAGTTCGGAATAAGGCATCTCAGAGCTTTCACTGACTCGCAACTCGTCTCCGAACAAATCAACGGAGAGTACGAGGCGCGTGACCCTGCTATGACTCAGTACCTGGGCAAGGTTCGGCTCTTGATCTCTCTGTTAGCATTTTTCAGCATCAGTTACATTCCCTGGAGCGAGAACGCCAAGGCCAACATCCTCTCCCGTCTGGCTACCTCCGCAGCTAGCATCACAAGGGACGCCTACATTGAATACCTAGAAAGGCTTAGCATAGAAGATGGTGAGGAAGTCCTCCCGCTCACTCAATGGCCAACATGGATGGATGCCTACGTCCGCTATCTCACTGATGGCACCCTCCCGATGATCGCAACGAAGCCAAGCTACTCAAGTGGAGGGCCTCTAAATTCGTCCTCCTAGACGGATGTCTATACAGGAGGTCGTTATCCTACCCCCTGCTTAAATGCGTGGGACCCACCGACGCCGACTACATCCTCAGAGAAATCCATGAAGGCATATGCGGAAATCATCTGGGGGGCAGGTCTCTAGCCCAGAAGGCCCTTCGTCAGGGATACTTCTGGCTCAGCATGAGGGAGGACGCTACCAAACTAGTTTAGAAGCGCGATGATTGCCAGCGCCACACACATCCAGCATCAGCCGTCTACCCCACTAAACCCGCTCTCAGCCCCTTGGCCCTTCGCTCAGTGGGGAATGGACATCCTCGGGCCGTTCCCCCAAGCTTTGGGACAGCGAAGATTCTTGCTAGTAGCCATCGACTACTTCATCAAGTGGGTCGAGGTCGAGGCGCTGGCTAAGATCACCAAAAGTAAGGTCAAAGCCTTCTTCTGGAGGTCGATCATATGTTGCTTTGGCCTACCCCACACTCTCATCACGGATAACGGCTGCCAGTTCAACAATGATGCATTCAAGGCTTTCTGCGGCGAGCTGGGTATTCATCATCGATTCACCTCTGTTAGCCACCCCCAAACTAACAGAGAGGCCGAGGTCATGAACCGCACCATTCTCAGAGGGCTCAGGACTCGGTTAGACGGATCCAAGGGTCGATGGGTGGAGGAGCTCCCTAGTGTGATATGGGCTTACCACACGACCCCCAGAGCCCCCCGATGGGCGAGACTTCCTTCAGTCTAGTCTTCGGATCCGAAGCCGTCATCCTTGTTGAGATCGGACTGTCTAGTTCGCGTGTAGAGTCCTTCAACGAGGAAAACAATTCCACACTGATACGAGTCAACCTGGACTTCATCGACGAGGCGCATGACTGGGCGAGGCTACGTATGGCAACCTTCCACCAGCGGGCAGCAAAATACTACAATGCTTCATCCCAAGGTCTTTTGCCATGGAGATCTGGTTTTGAGAAAGGCTGAGGTATCCAAGCCTACGGAGGGAGGCAAACTGTCCCCCAACTGGGAGGGTCCTTATCGTGTCTCCGAGACACTCCACCGGGGGGCGTACAGACTAGAAGAACTCAACGGACGACCCATTCCACATACCTGAAATGCGGATAACCTTCGCCAATATTGTCAATGATGTATCCCCCCAGAGCACGAGTAATAAAGGGGTCCCTTCCAAAGCCTCAGCTTACTCTCCCTTGTATTCAAGGACCAGGTCTCAGAAAAGGAGCTCGTCGGCATCGCAGCCCACGGGACACCACTCGGCTCCGGCACGAAGGTGCCCCCGAGTCGGTTAAGACCCTAAAGGCTTCGTACCCGATCGAGTCATCCCTTGGGTGGTACACAAACCCCCGAGGTGGTTCTAAAGGAGCTCGCCGGCATCGCGGCCCACGGGACACTACTCGGTCCTGGCACGGAGGTGCCCTCGAGTTGATTAAGACCCTAAAGGCTCGGTACCCGGTCGAGTCATCCCTCAGGCGGTACACAAACCCTCGAGATGGTTCTAAAGGAGCTCGCCAGCATCGCGGCCCATGGGACACCACTCGACCCTGGTACAGAAGTGCTTCCGAGTCTGTTAAAACCCTAAAGGCTCCGTATCCGGTCGAGTCATCCCTCGGGTGGCACACAAACCCCCGAGGTGGTTCTAAAGGAGCTCGCCGACATCGCGGCCCACGGGACACCACTCGGCCCCGGCACGGAGGTGCCTCCGAGTCGGTTAAAACCCTAAAGGCTTTGTACCCGGTCGAGTCGCCCCTCGGGTGGCACACAAACCCACGAGGTAGTTCTAAAGGTAGCCGATATCGCGGCCCACGGGACACCAGTCGGCCCCGGCATGGAGGTACCCCCGAGTCGATTAAGACCCTAAAGGCTCCGTACCGGTCGAGTCGCCCTTCGGGTGGCACACAAACCCCCGAGGTGGTTCTAAAGGAGCTCGCTGGTATCGCGGTCCATGGGACACCACTCAGCCCCGGCATGGAGGTGCCATCAAGTCGGTTAAGACCTTAAAGGCTCCGTACCCGGTCGAGTCGCCCCTCGGACGGCACACAAACCCCTGAGATGGTTCTAAAGGAGCTCGCCAGCATCGCGGCCCATTGGACACCATTCGGCCTCGGCACGAGGTGCCCCTGAGTCGGTTAAGACCCTAAAGGCTCCGTACTCGGTCGAGTCGCCTCTCGGGCGGCACACAACCCCCGATGTAGTTCTAAAGGAGCTCGTCGGCATCGCGGCCCAGGGGACACTACTCGGCCTCGACATAGAGGTGCCCCCGAGTCGGTTAAGATCCTAAAGGCTCCGTACCCAGTCGATTCATCCCTCGGGCGGCACACAAACCCCCGAGGTGGTTCTAAAGGAGCTCGCCGGCATCACGGCCCATGGGACACCACTCGGCCCCGGCACGGAGGCACACCCGAATCGGTTAAGACCTTAAAGGCTCCGTACCCGACGAGCAGCCCCTCGGGTGGAACAAATACAGCCAAGGTGGTTCTAAAGGGCTCCGCTCGGGCCCGACATCCCCAAGTTGGCCAAGTCGGTCCTGACCCCGCTCGGCCCGACATCCCCAAGTTGGCCGAGTCGGTCCCGACCTTCCCCGGTTGGCCCCGCTCGGACCCTGGCGCCTTCAAGTTGGTCTCGGCACTAAGTTGCCCTTGGATCGTTCCAAGTCCTTAGAAGAATCGTGCGCGAACGAATTTCACTTCAAACAACCCGCGATAGCTTAAGGCATCTTAAGCAACCTTCCACTCGGCTGGCGCATCTCTCGAAGGCGCATCCAAACATTGGCAAATCTAAGACTGCGATCCGGGCACAACATCGTCAATGTGCGCAAGGCTCATAAATGGAAAACATCTCAGAAGGAAGGGTCCTCCTCATTAACAGGTACGAGGCCTGCCTTGTCGTTAGTTGCATGATAAAATGTTCGACCCAAAGGAAGAAAGCAACAAACAAGGCAAAACACAAAAGCATTTTCACAAAAGCTCTTCTCCATTAATGATAGAATTGAAGTACAAAATTTGGCCTGAGGCCGGTTACAAAAAGAAAAGAGAAAAAGAAGAAACAACAACTCTTCAAGGCTCGCTCGGGCCCGGATCTCCCTCATCGTCCCCCTCCTCCGCCGGCCCCTCATCAGATTTCCCGAGGTAGATCCCCTCGAGCTCGACGATGTTGATTTTAAGAGCTGCGGACAACCTTAGTTTTGCACATGTCGAAGCCCTTAACATAGGCGTCGAGACTGGCCTCGAGGACCTCCTTCTTGAATTTCGGCGAGGACTTGTAGATGATGACGGCCTGTCTCGCCCCGGCCTCAGCCTGCTGCGCCCTGGCATTGGCCTCCTGCGCTTGTATCTCAGCCCGCTGTGCCCTAGCCTCAGCCTCCTTGGCTCGCGTCTCAGCCTCCCAAGCTCGGCTCTCGGCCTCCTCGGCATGGGTGCTAGCCTCGTCAGCACAGGCCACTGCCCCGGCCTTCTCCTGGCTCGCCTTGGCCGCCGCCCTCTCCGCGGCAGTCGCTCGCTGCGCGGCGGCAAGTGCTTCATCCCGCGCCACCTCGGACTTCCCCTTGGCATGTTGGAGCTTGCGCACCAGCTCCTCCGACCGCGCCTCGGCGGCCTCCAACTTGGCCGAGACCAGTGCCAACTTGGCCTCGGTGGTTGAAGCCCGGCCACCTTCGGCCTTGGCTCAGCACTCCGTCTCCCTTATTCGGCCACCCAGATTCTCCTCTCGGGCCTTGGCCTCATGGTGAATTCGAGCAAGGCTTTGGGACTGCGTCGTGCTCTCCTTCTTATACTTCTTGGCCCACGCCATAGCCTTCACGAGCGCATCGCCGAAATGGGATAGCACTTCGCGGAGGGCAATCGCGTCGTTGGCCATCTGCAGCAGGAGAGTGTGTTAATCGCAGGAAAAAATTAAGACATCACAAAGCATATTTAGAGATGAAGAAAATTCATAAGGTTACCTGGATGATGGAGACCATCACCATGTCTAAAATTGCGGAGTGGCTTTGCCCCCGCATTTCCTCGTCGGACTTAGCAGTCCGAATCCTTGACAAAAGACAAGTGGCATGCCTGGTGTCCGCCATTGAATTGAGCCTGAGCGCCGGCCGCGCTGGCCCATCCTGCGGACCTTCAACCCGAGGGCGAGTCGGGCGGCACGCTGATCGTTGGGATGAGCTCCCCGGCCCATCCCTCTGCTTTTTGGTCGCCTCCGTCCCAGCCATGGATCTCCTGGCGACTAGCTCCCCCTCTCCGGCAGTTGGGGGAGCCCTCTCCGTCTCCGGCCTGCGGCAGCCGGAGGGTTGACGACAATTGTAACCTGCCCCGCCTCGGGCGCGTTAGCAGCGGCAGGGGTCTCCTCTTCGAGATCCACGACCACCACGGCTGCTTTAGTGGTGACCGGGATCTCCCCTTCCTCTACCTCAGTCCCGGCCAGCCTCGGGACCACTTCTCTAGCCGGCCCCGGGACCACTTCTCCAGCCGGCCCTGGGACCACTTCTCCAGCCGGCATTTCCACGGTTGGCTCCTTCGCAGGCATTGGAGCCTTGGGGACTTCGGTAGCCCGAGCTGACTCGGCCTGCTCTCTCCTTCGAGCCCTCTTCGCCGGCCTTGCCGATTCTCCTGTTGCATGCCTCTTTTGCTGCAGGGCGGCTTCAAACTCGTTGGTAGAAAACTTCATCGCTGCACCAAAAAGAAACAAACGTTAGCAACGACGTGCAATAAACTTTGGGTCGAGACAGAAGGAGTCGAATGTCGTGCTCACCAACCGTCGGGGCCAACTTGACCTCAAGTAGGTTCTCCTCGGACAGGAGTTCCTTGTAGCCAGGGATTTGACAGGAGGACAACTGGGTGAAAAGTTCCCTATCCCTCTCCCCCACGGCGGCATTATCATTAGAGATGGTGTCTGGCTCTCTCCAATCAGCCCTTACCCCCTCGACATGAGCAAAAAGGAATCGGGGCTTCTATCCCCTAATCTTAGACGGAAGACCTAGGGGGAAGGCTCTACCCGGCCTGGCGCTGAATGCCCACTAGGCCCCCTCACCTTGGCGATGAAGCTTATAGAAAGCCCGGAACCGTGACAGCCCTGGCCGGGCCTCCTGGAAGTAGCAAAGAATAACAAAAGCACAGATGATTCGAATCTATACCTATCTAAAAGGTTCAAGCAAAAGGGATGGAGAGGAAGGCGTAGCCCGCATCGAAAAAACTCCTCGTATAGAGCAACTCGACCGGGGTGGATGGAAGTCACTCTATCTTTGGGTCCCGGCGCGGACAGGCAGATGAAGCTAGGAACCCTGTATCTAGCCCTAATAGCCTCTACGTCCTCTAAAGTCATGGTTGAGGCCACTCCCGATGGACCTGCTGGGTCAGGACCCACCGCCAGAAGTGTTGGACGATGGGAAGACACAGGAACCGCCCTAATAGGGGAAGCTGGGGTGGACAGAGGTCTGGTCGCCGTTGGTCAGTCGCGAATGGCAATGCCACCCACCAACCGGGCACCTGGTTGACTGAAGGGGTTTGGTCTTCACTATCAGAGTGGGAAGACTCTACTATGGGCCTCTTACCCTCCTTAACGGCACGACGGTCCATGTGTGAAAATGAAGGATGAAACTAACTTGGAAATCAAAGGAAACTCAAAGAAAGAAGGACTCAGATCGCAGAAGAACTCAGGAGAGGGAAAGCTGGAAGAAAGCGATGGCAATGTAAAAGCTTTCCCCAGGCCCTCGGGGCGCTTTTATACCCTCCATTCCCAAACGGCGACGCCCGAAGCCCCGCCACGTGGGATGCTTCTATTGCGCCACAGGTTGTCCGCCGGCAATCTCGCCTGCGCCCGAGACGTGCCGCTCTGATTCATCCCAAGGAGTGCGATCCCCGACCAATCGCGAGGCATAGAGAATGGAGAGGGAATAATAACTTCCACCTTTTTCCCATCCCACGATGGGCGTCTTCCTCAAGGCGTTCGGCGTTGACGTCAGCCCCACCTACCACATGATTGTGGAGGATCCGCGAGGCGACACCGCCTCGGAAAAATGCGCCAGCTCATCAAGCTATTGAAAGCGCACTAAGGGGCAATCATTTTTTGAATTTTCGTGCCCCTTTCGCCCAAAGGGCAGCAGGCACGTGGCTCTTCATGTTCAGGGGCGGGGGGCATCTGATGTGGCTGATGTAGCCATGAGGGCAATCATGGCAAAATTAAAAGCTTAAGGCGGCCCCGCCCCGACATCTCCAAGTCGGCCGAGTCGTCCCCGCTCGGCCCCAGCACCTCCAAGTCGGCCGAGTCGGCTCCAACCTTCCCAAGTCGGCCCCGCTCGGCCCCGACATCTCCAAGTCGACCAAGTCGGCCCCGCTCAGCCCCGGCACCTCCAAGTCGGCCGAGTCGGCCTCGACCTTCCCAAGTTGGCCCCGTTCGGTCCTGGCATCTCTAAGTCGACCGAGTCAGCCCCGACCTTCCCAAGTCAGCCCCGCTCGGCCCCGGCACCTCCAAGTCGGCCAAGTCGGTCTCGACCTTCCCAAGTCAGCCATGTTCAGCCCGGTATCCCAAGTCGACCGAGTCGGCCCCGACCTTCCCAAGTCGGCCCTGCTCGGCCCCGGCACCTCTAAGTCGGCCGAGTCGGCCCCGACCTTCTTCGGTTGGCCTCGCTCGGCCCCGGCGCCTCCAAGTCAGCCAAGTCGGTCCTGCTCGGCTCCGACATCTCCAAATCGACCGAGTCAGCCCCAACCTTCCCAAGTCGGCCCCGCTCGGCCTCCGGCACCTCCAAGTCGGCCGAGTCGGCCCCGACCTTCCCTGGTCGGCCCCGCTTGGCCCCGGTACCTCCAAGTCGGCTGAGTTGGCCCCGACCTTCCCAAGTCAGTCCCGCTCGGCTCCGGCATCTCCAAGTCGACCGAGTTGGCCCCGACCTTCCCAAGTCAGCCCCGCTCAGCCCCGGCATCTTCAAATCAGCCGAGTTGGCCCCGACTTTCCCAAGTCGGCCCCGCTCAGCCCCGGCATCTTCAAATCAGCTGAGTTGGCCCCGACTTTCCCAAGTCGGCCCCGGAACGGTCCTGGCCGTTCAGACCGTCATCCTTCTGATCCGCGCCGTCTGACATCACCAGGCCCAACTATCCACTGGTCATGCCTCCGATGGGACCAGACCTAACTACCCGTTAGCTCCACTGACTGATGGGACTTGGCCCACCAACCATCATTTTTTTCCTCTCTGATGGGATAGGACCCACTAACCGGACCAGATTCACGTAACCCTCACGAACCCCATGGACATTCCTTTCTCACGGACCTTCACATGGTCATACAGGTATCAACCACCTATAAAAGGGTAAGTCCACTCAAGAACCAGGTACACAAACTCATACACTTGCTACCCTATCACCCAGAGAGGGATTCCCTCTTTCTGTGGATTCCTCTTACCTCAGAAGAGCTCTTTTGAGCTCTCCATCGGCTGTGACCTCGATTGCTAACTTGAGCGTCGGAGGGGACCCACCGGAGTACTCCTCCGGTCTTGGGACTTTTTGCAGGCCAACCGATTGGGCGAGGATTCGTCGATCAAGCAGCTCTCTTCTTCTGATATTCAAGATTAGCGATCGGGCGTCATGTCATGTCAAGGAGAATGCTAATGATGATGGAGCAAGTCATAACATAAATGGTGCTCATGGCATTGAGACAAAACATGATTCAAATGATTTTTTAAAAAAATCTCCTTTTTGATGTTCTTTTGTGTTTGGTTAATGTTTTAATGGAAACTAAGAGCAACAGACCATGGAACTTGTACTCTTATTTTGTTAATGCCTAAGACTATGGAACCTATATTTATTATCTAATATATCTATTGCAATGGACCTTTTGATATTTGTTTATTTCGTTGTAATCTAAAGGACTCTCAGATATATCCTGTTACAATCTTTTTGAAAATTTTGCTATAAGATTTTATGACTCGATATAGATTACTGTCAACTACATAATGATTTAATAAATATTTTAGTTAAGTGTATGCTTATTTCACATGAATGTATCTAGACAAACATATTGTCATTTTGTAATCTGGCAAGTTGATTTAAATCTTATGCAAATTTTTATTTTTAGGATTGTTGTTTATAAAAGTGATGTAAAAATTTAATAATTTTTATGATCATGGTGCTATATTATTACTATATTAAAGCTTTGTTGTTGCTACTGTTATATAATTTTTTTTAATTATGATTCATTTATTTTCATATTGATATTATTATTTATGATTAATTTATAAAATTAATTTATTGTTAATAAGTGGAATTTAAAAACTTCAACCTTGCATTCCACTTATAAATAATAACTCTTTCATTTGAACTACATTCATTTCCAAGATTGTATATTCTTAATTCTAAAATTTCTTTTGTGTGCGTCCACACACACACACATATATATCTATCTATGTATATATGTATGTATTTATGTATGTATGCATGTATGTATTTATGTATGTATGCATGTATGTATATTTTTAATATTTATTTTTATGAAGTGTAAAATCTTATGATTTTATGATTTAATCTTTTTAATTCTCTATCAATCTTGAGTAAAATCTCAATTTTGATAATCTTGTGTATGATTTATAAAATTCTAAAATAAATATCAAGTTCAAAGTGCAATCCACTGAAGTTTCTTTATATCGATATAATCAATATTAAGTGGTGTTTGAGCTAATTGTTCAATTTTTCTTTTTTATCATTTTAACAAACTTTAAATTTTAAATCTTTTAGAAGCTTTTAGATTTTTTAAAGCTTAAAAGTTTAAATTTTCAAAGCTTTTGTTCGTTAGTCTATTGATAGATTTTTTTTTTTTGTATAGATGAACAATTACATTAATCTAGGGTGAGTCAAGTCTGTTGGCAGATTTTTAAATGCAAATGTGCAGTGTGCTTGCATTTATCAAAATTCATAGACTTGCCAGCCTTGTTGTACTTATGAGGGTTAGGTTAGATGCCACATGCACATGCTCATTCGAATCACCTTGGTTTAGTTAGTGATGCGGAAAAAAATTATCACTGCATCAATAAATATGCTCGATGACTAAGGCCGAGCTTCTGAGCCGAACTATCTAGCTGAACTTCAGAGTCAAACCATATGGTCAAGCTATCTCAGTGCCTCGGAAGGACCGAGCTATATTCGAACCTCAGGGCCGAGCTATTTTAGTACATTGCCAGGACCGAGCTCGAACCTCAGGGCCGAGCTATTTTAGTACATTGCCAGGATCGATCCTCATCCCTTCAATGTAAGTGCCATTGCTGCTTTAAACCATGCCAGATATCTCGAAGGATGAACCATTCTGATCGCAAGAATCGCAGAATGAGCCTTCCAAAATGAAAATGGGAATCAAATACAACACTTCGTCTATGATCAACGGGATTTTAAATTCCTGATAAAGCGTCCATCATCTTCATCAACTGCCGATTCCCGTAATTGTTGGGATTTCGCCCTTATCGGATGCCAACTCTCTAAAATGTGCTCAAAAAATCAAATAACGGCTCACCTCCTTGGCAGCGTACAAATACCAAGTCTCAGGACCTCTCAGGTACGCTTTCGAAGGCAATCTAAGTCCAAAAAATAACTCTAGCAAAGGTCATTACTCCTTAAAAATCATGCCAAGGAGGAAGATCCTTCTGCTAAAGCCTTCTGTTATCCGTTTGCTCAGAAGCTTTACTAACTTGAACGTGACTGCCTTGCATGTCCATTCGGATGGAAGAGCACTACCGGATCCTAATGTGTACAGCCTCCAAACCAAAGAATGGATTTTTGCAGGTTGTCTATGTTTGCTTGGCATGTGTGCCATGAATGCAGGCATAATTATTTTTAGATTTATTTTATTTCAAATGTTCAGATTTAAATTGGATTGATTGCGGTAATGGACGCGTTATGAATGAAGTTGTTGGGTTTTTATGAAGTGACGGCACTAGTAGGCCATTAAGGGCATAGTTGTTGGATCCGGTCTGGACATTAATTTGGTCAAGGGCTTGGATCATCGGTTGAACTATCGGATCACCAGTTGAAAAATTCAATTATTTTAATATAAAATTTTATTTATATTAATAAAAAATTTTAATAAAATGAACATATGGATACTAATTTTGATAATCTTCTTTTTTTCAAAAAAAATCTTTTTTGGTATCTTATTTAATCTCTAAAATTTGCTTTTTTTCAACCTGCGTACCCATTTAGTTTGATTCAACTTTTTCTAAAAAAAATTAAAGAAAATTTCTATCCAAGTTTTTTTTATTTTTATCATTTTCTCTTTATGTCTCTGCTTTCATCTTGAATCCCATAAAATTTTCATATTTTTACTTTTTACTTTTTTATTCTTTTCTTATCAATACTCTTCTTTGCACGATCTTCTTTTCCTTCTCCATAAAACTTGCAAGCATCCAATGGAGAAAAAGTTGCCATAAACTTAAGAATTTGAAATGCTAATTTATCAAAGGTCAAAAAATTTGAAACGACATTAATAAACCGGTGACTCGATTCAAGCTGAGTTAACCAATTCATGAGTGAGCCAGATGAGTTGACCAAATTATTTCGAGTCTCTTATATATTTGATTTTATATTAAAATTGGATCGGCTTGGCTTTTGGGTCCGATCCAACCGATCTGATCCGATTTTAACAACTATGATCAAGGGCTTACCATTATGCACATAGACAAAGTACGCTTAGGCTGGTAGGCTATTAAGATATTTACTATGCAAGCCATTTAAGCCATCGGTGGGGATTAAGTAGAATAAGGCGCCAATTTCTTTCTTCCTAGTAATTTCATTTTTTTTTTTATCTTGCTCTCGTTTTGAAGATAACTAAAGAAGCCTTCTTGAGTCATACCTTCGCTCATCAAATTTGCATGAAAGTGGCAGCCTCACTCTTTAAATTAGACATGTAGACATATTACTAATTTGTATAAATTATTTTTATTACTATTTTTTAATAAATTAGTAATTATAAGAAATTTACACTAATGCGCAAAAGAAAAGCAGCCATTTCCTAATTTTTTTTATTTTTTTTAAAAAAAAATAAGGGAACTTCAGTTCTGCTCGTAAAAAAGAACATAAAGTGATTATTTTTGTAAAATACTCTTTTATACATCGCCATGTACACACAAAGTATCTAGACGCAGCTCTAGACCTTGGTCTTGAAGAAATGATGGTGGGATAAGGATAAGAAAACCAAAACCCCTCACGACTCACGAGAGGGTCCACCTCGTCCGTCTGCTTCCTACCTGCTATCAGGGAACAGGATCAGGCAGCAGAGCCAGTGGGATAATTGCCAGCAAGCGTGGGCCACGGCTGCTCCCTATCGGTATCGGATGATCTGGACCTCTAATGAATAAATAAATGGTCTGGATTGTCAGTATACGGTACTAGCGGCACTGTCCGCATCGGAAGACGGGTATGGTTGGCCGTTTGTGAGACAGCACCCGGTGAATTGCTATTGCCAAACAGACAGGTGATGGGAAGCGTAGACTTCATCCAAGACGGGCGGAAGCGAGCGGTGATCGCAACAAGGTGACTCGATCGAGAAGATGAGGTTTTTTTTAAAAAAAACAAAAAAAATTTGAGGAGCAACATTTCTTGATGCTGATTTTAAAGATGTAAAATATTTGTTGTTAGCTATATCTGGTTTTATATATGTAATTATAATATAAAAAAGATAAATTTTTTTAATATTTTATTAGTTTTAATATTTTAATATTTATTTTCTAAATAATTTTTATTTTAAATCTTGTTAATTTATTTTTAAAAATTAATATTTTAAGATAACAAATTAAAGTTATTCTTTAAAAAAATTAATCTTATATCAAACATTTTTAAAAAGAGTATAAAAAAATGTGAAGTAACTTTTTTTGCTTTTCTTAATTCCATAGGAAATGCTTCATAAGAAGTAAATTAAAGCTGCCTAAGATATTCTATATGCATGAAATAAAAAGTAAATGTTGTCAAAATCAAAACTGTTATTTAACTGTTATTTATTAAACAACATCAGGTAAGAAATTAAAAATCTATTATATCTTAATTTTGCTAATCGCATATATTTTCAACTATAATACTTATTCTTAAATCTCTCTGTTATTTGAAAATAATTTTTTAATAGATTAAAATATTATCAAATGGCGATATATTTTTGCACCAAAAAATAATAACTATTATTTGTATAGTATTGCCTATTATTTTGCATTGTGATCTTGTAGTTATCATTTTATTTCTATATTAACCTGTTTGAAATTATGATCATTTCTCTATCAGCATGGCAAAAAAATGTATTTTGAAATGTTCCTTTATTAGGTTAGAGATATTCATACCACGGAATTGGTTCATGTTGTGGTTTTAAGTTTTTTACCACGCATCTTTTGTTATGATTTATTATATTGGTATTGTTGTCATAGAAATTCGTTCTTCGATTCGGGTGCGCTTCTGGCTCATGATCTAGATGCCGATCTCATCGCTTCGGACGAAACATGCAAAACAGTCCGCACACAGAGGGTGCTATGGGGGTTGCCCTCTGCAGAGGATCCTCCAACGCCCAAGTCAATAAAGATTCATAGCAAGCAGATGTGAGGAGAAGACTCTCACAGAGGAGTTCCCCTTTGGCGGGTGTTCTCTCTCGAGAGCTTTGAGATCAGGGGAAGCTTCAATGGAATCTTTGAGCCAGTGAATGAGTGTGAGTATGAGTAAATGCGTAAAAGTTTGCGTAAAAATTGCGTACTTGAAAGATTGGAGGGCTGTGGTATTTATAGGCGATCATCTGATTCCTTGGACGTGCCCTGGATGGGGTCTGAAAAATATTAGGATTCGAAACGGATCCAAATCAAGTTTATTACGAGGCCAGTAGGGTTCGCATCTTGTCAGTTAGAGGATCGACGGCTGGGAGGACTTGTTGAGGCCTTGAGATCTGACGATTACGTAGGTTCTAGACCATTCTTGTGGGTCCTAGGCCACTTCTGGGTATGATTCCCTGCTTGGAATCTTATTCAGTTATAGTGAATTCGAATTCTCCCACATCGAATTCTGCAGAGGTATTTCGAATGCCTTGGTTTGGCCAGAACGAGGAATAACCTAGTTTTCCGAGGTATAGAATGGCTTGGCTCGGATTGCCGAGGTATGAGGATAGCTCGGGTTACCGAGGTACGATCGGCTCAGATTGCCGACGTATGAGGATAGCTCGGGTTACCGAGCTACGGTTGGCTCAGATTGCCGAGGTATGAGGATGGTTCGGATTGTCGGGGCGACCCGATTTTATCAAAGGTGATTCGGCTTGTCGCTTGGCTGGTATGCCAGCTGGTTGGTAGGGTGTTTGGATTGGACATGACCTAATTATCGATATGGGTGGTCAATAATGCAATGATGATTTTACCCCTCATAACATGCCCCCTGATAGGGCCAGTTAACAAGCCCATAAGTGGCAGTTTGTTCTTGAAACGGCCTTCTCAAATCAGAAAATCAAGCGCGATATTCTGTTCGACGTTTTGTTCTCAACGACCTTTCCTAGCCGTTTAGCTTTCTCAACAGACTTGAGAAGCCGGAGGAAGCAGGGACGGTTTCTCCAATGGCAGCCCCAAGTTCTCTCTCTCTCTCTCTCTCTCTGCTACCACAAGCCTGAATAATAAAAGGGCCTAGCGGTGGAAAAGAAGAGGGGGTAACCTCTGATAGCTCGGACCAGAAGGCACGAGAAAAGCATGAGAGGAGGAGTAGGGTCAATCTCGGCAGGCCTCTCTCTCTCTCTAAGCTTAGCTGACGGCACAAGGGAATTCCGGCCATCCCGTTCTATCCGCACCGGACCCCCACGGGGTTTCTTCCCAACAACAAGCTAGTCGCCTGTCCCAGGCTCAACTTCAACTTTGTCTTGGCCTCATTTAAATCGGCCTCGGCCTCAGCCTCTGTAAGTGCATCCACTTGCTCGATATTTATTACCTTATTCTCTCAGTATTAAAGCATTTATGGCCTCATAAAGGCCACGGGCATCACTTGCTCTAAGGCAGTTATTGCCTTATTCTCTTCCGTGTATTAAGGCATTTATGGTTTCCACGTTAGTACCCTCGGTCTCGGCTTTTTCTTTCGGCCATGAACAGCTTCGGCCACGGCTTCAACTTCGGCATCGGCTCTTGGCCTCGGCTCCTGGCTTCGGCCTCGGCTCCTGGCCTCGGCCTCGGCTCCAGCCTCGGCCTCGGCTCCACCATCGGCTCTTGGCCTCGGCCTCGGCTCCAGCATCGGCTTCTGGCCTCAGTCGATGCGGCCATGACATCTCTTGCACCAAAGCATTTATGGCCTCAAAGGCCATGTGCATCCACTTACTCTAAGGCATTTATTGCCTTATTCTCTCCCGTATTAAAGCACTTATGGCTGCCACGTTGGCCATAACACTTCCCCTCGGTCTTAACTCCCACTCGTTCACCACCACCTTTTCTCCGTATGAAACCGGCCTCGGCCCCAACATCCAATTCCGGCTCCGATCTTAGCCATTGATGCAATTCCAATATGAAGCCGAACTTTAATGCTGAACGGACTTAAAACTACAACGCGATCCATTCGCTCACCTTTTACCAAGATCACGGGCAGTTACAAGTGTTGCACATTTGCCGATATTTGCGGAACGTTTCTAACCACCCGATGCTAACCTATGAAACCGATCTCAACAGAAGAGAAGATTCGGCTATTATCACGGAAGGGTAAGCGGACCCTGAACATGTATATAAAGACCCCGACTCACAACGAGGGGAGGGGGGACTTGACCTCTACTATCTCGTCTTAATTCTTGTTCTCCAAATCGCTAACTTGAGCGTCGGAGGGTCCCCACCGGAACCACCAGTCCGAGACTTCTCTTGTAGGTTTTCGGCTACAGGAGGCAATCACATCATTCTTCTGAAGACCCAAAAAGCTCCTTTCTTGCCCGACACTCCTCGAAAGTGATTTGGCAGCAACAGATTGGCGCGCCAGGAAGGGGATGTGCTGAAGGAAAGATAGCTCTGTCTCCCTAACCTATAAGTCTTTGTCCCCTCTAAGATAGCCATGGTGGTGACGCACGTGCCGAAGGTCCTCACCAATCATGCCAGGGGGCATCCACATAGCACTGAGCAGCAAAGGACCACACACTCTCTCTCTCTGCTCCTCCCTCACCATCAACCTCAGCTGCTCTAATTAACCAGCTGACCATCCTCAATCAACAAGTTCAAGCCTTAAATGCAGCAGTTCATGAGTTGCAGAAGTAACGCTTGTTGGCCACTCAGCAGCAGCCCAAGCCTCTCACATCTTCCATGATAGCTGCACCAGTTAGCCAGCGATTCACCCACGGAAAATCTTTTCATAGAGAAGCTTATCACCATCATGCTTCACCTAAGCACCCCCACCGTGAAGCTTTCAAGAGACTGCGGTCTCCTACTTTCTGCTCGAGCAGCCACTTCTTCCCTTACTCATCCTCTGAGCCGTCTGGGAAGGATCCTAATCATGAGATAAAGAGGCATCTGGATGAACAACACCGGCGGCCAGAGGAGCTCAATCAAAGGTTCAATAATCAGTCAGAGGCGGCCATCCTTGGTGGCCTTCCTAAACGGCCTCTTCCTCCACAACGGCCACAGCAGCCCCGAGGCTCCATGAAGGCCCAAGACTCCAAAGCAGCCTCCAGATCATGGCGGCCCCAGTTTCCTCCATGGCAGCCTCTGGATCCCACGACGGCCTCTTCCTCCACGACGGTCCCTCACAGCGGCCTCCGGATCCCACGATGGCCCCTCACAGTGGCCTCTCATCCTCAACGGTCAAGCCCCTCACAGCGGCCCCCGAGATCCCATGGCGGCCCAAGAATCCCACGACGGTTCGAGACTCCACAGCGGTCCCAGATCAAGGCGGCCCCGGTTTCCTCCACGGCGGCTCCCAAGTCCATGGCGGCCCCCGGCCTCCACGGCGGCTCCCATCCTCTCTCTCTTGATGGCCCGAGGCTCCACAGCGGCCCCCGACGTTCACAGAGGCCCCAGGTCCTCCACAGCAGCCGCGTCCCCCAACAGCCATGGTGGCCCGAGACTTCACAATGGCCTTACTCTCTAGGCGGCCCCCGGCCTCTCCCCGTAGCGACCAAATGAGTGCCAGTTTCGCAACTGCAAGGATAAGGCTCCCAGCCGTCTCACTCAACTCCTTTTCCTCCCAACTCTTGCTTCCACCTTGGTTGGGTAAGGTTTACATGCATGTAATATATTCACATAATTGAAGGGAGGTGGATTGCATGCATGAGGTTGTGTGCACGTGATGGAAGTCTGTGCTATGGCTGCTGCATCTTAACGATCGTCTTTCCAAAGCTGTGCTCGTATCGACTCCTCCCATGGACATCGCCAGCTTCGGCCACCATCCCGGCCACGGTCGTTTGGCCGGCTCCATGTATCTCGCATCGGTGAGCGATGACACCTATGGCTCTCGAGCCCATGCAGAAGCAACAGCTAATCTCTTTGATTTCAATGGCAATCTTCTTCTGTATCAGAGGATGCTTGCATAGCATTAGGAAGAACCAATTGGTACACAAAGTCATCAATCACTTCGAGGTTCTTCTTCAGTTGAGCCTCCAGTCCAATGTTCAGAAGCTTCTTGATGTCCCAGAACATATCAACATATCTCTAGAAAACCATGGAGTTAAAGTCACCAAAAGCCTTGCTAAAGCGAGTCTCGAACTCATCAGAGCCAAGAGAGTGTCTAGCTTGGCACCGAACTCCACTTTGAAGATCGTATCCATAGTCGATCTCATCAGAAGATCTTGCACATCTATTACTGTTGCAGCATTCACAGCATCAGAGATCTTTCTTGCTAGCTTTGCTATCTTTCTTTTGAACACAACACTACAAAAATCTCGAAGAGCTTTGGTCGATAACTCATAGCTTGCAAGCTTTCTTCGGTGGCACCACTTCTCGCCATACCTTATAAAGATTCCATCACCAAAAGGATCCTTCAATATGCGATAATTATACTGACCCTTGCGATATTTGGAAAAGTTGACTAGAGAATGTGCTCAATGTTAGCAGGATCAGCAATAAAGATCTCACGTGGGAAGGCTTGATCAGCCTTCTGAATTAACTCCCTGTAGAGAAGAAGGAAAAGGAAATGATGTCCACAACATGGAGAATGATCGCTGCAAATGCTATGGAGAGAAAAGAGAAGGTGAGCAAGCCTAGTTTCAAAGTCAAATCTAGCAGCTAGAGAGCCATAAAAGTGGATGTGGTGCAGGATTTCTCCTTAAGGAGCTAAAGATTCAACAAAGCCAGCTCACCAACCAACTTGATTCCCTGGGGGGCAGACCACCAGCGAGCAGAAGTATTCAAGTCTGCAGAAGGAAAACAAGGGTGCCGCAAGAGCTAAGTACGCTGCACTTAAGACTTTTTCTTTTATTGATGCTTAAAAATGTCATGCAGGGAAGATCGACTCTGTATCAGCATTCAAGACCAACCTCGCGTTAGCATCTCAAAAGCCCGATGTACCATCAGCACCGAAGACCGGTGTACCACTGGATCCAAAAAGCCCGACTTCGCGTCGCACTCAAGCCCGACTCCGCATCGACACTCTAAGCCAGAGTCTCCCCTCGGCCTGACTCTGTGTTGGCACTCAAGCCCGAGTCTCCCCTCGGCACCTAAGCCCGACTCCGCATCAGCACTCAAGCCCGAGTCTCCTCTGGGCACTCAAGCCCGGCTCCGCATCGGCACTTAAGCTTGGCTCCACGTCGGTAATCCAAGCCCGGCTCTGCATCGGCAACAAGCCCGAGTCCCCCTCGGCACCAGAAGCCCGACTCCGCATCGGCACCTGAAGCCCGAGTCTCCCCTCACCTAAAGCCCGAGTCTCCCCTCGGCACCAGAAGCCCGACTCCACGTCAACGCCTGAAGCCCGAGTCTCCCCTCGGCACCGGAAGCCTGGCTCCGCATCGGCACTCCAAGCTCAAGACTTCCCTCGGCACCTAAGCCCGACTCTGGTCGGCATAAAAGCCCGAACCCAGCTCGGCACCTAAGCCCGAGGCCAGCTCGACACTAAAAGCCCGAACCCAGCTTGGCACCTAAGCTCGACTCCGGTCGGCACTAAAGCCCGAGGCCAGCTCGGCACCAAAGCCCAAAGACTGACTCCAACACTGGCAGTAAAGATCGTTGGTGCAAAGAAAAAGGCACTTGACGACTCTCAGCTCTCAAGTCACCCTCCGGAGTTAAAGGCTCCTGAGCATGGTCCCATCCCAGCGACTCTCGGGTCATCCTCCGAGGTTCAAAAGGCTCTCGATGGCCTCAACACTGCCTCAGCAGTTTCGTCACAGCCTCAACGGCTTCATTTCAGCCTTAGCGGCTTCAACTCTGTATCAGCGGCCAACGGTCAATCACCCACCTCCAAATCTCATGAGAAAAGAAGACCCAAAGTCAACTCACAGTCAGGAGAAATTGACTCTCCAACTTACAGTTGACCGGCATCTGCTTTCGGGCTCCGCATCAGAAGAAGACTGCTGGCTGCCAGTCAAGGAAAGCGTGAAGATGCATACTCAAGGCACCGCAAAGAGAGGAAGAAGTCGGCCCTGCCCCGACATCATTCTGTCCCGCTTCGCCACGGCACCTCCGCTCGGCCCCCGTCGGCCTCGACCCCAGTCGGCCTAGGCTCCAATCGGCCTTCACTCGGCTACCTCGGCCTTAGCCTCGGCTCCAGTCGGCCTTTGCTCGGCCACCTCGGCCTCAGCCTTAGTGGTCTGCCCCCTCGGCCTCATATGGCCTCGGCACTCAGCTGACCCCTGGGCTTCATACGGCCTTGGCCTCAGCCTTAGCGGTTCTATCGCTCTGCCCTGACGGCTCTATCAACCTCAACGATTTTATTGTAGCCTCATCGGCTTTATCAGCCTTAATGGCATTATAGCAGCCTCATCGGCTCATCAGCCTTGACGGCATTATAGCAGCCTTAGCGGCTCTACCTCTCAAAACTCAGTGGCATTATTGTAGCTCCATCAGTTTCATTTTTGCCTCGCCGGTTAGTTGACGAGCATCCCCTCCAAAATTTAGCATATGGTACTTTGAGTGGTAGGCAACTTACCCTCAAAATGCCTAAAATTCTACACTTCTTGAGCATGTATATCTTGCATTATCCAAGCTCAAAAAGTGTGGGGGGCATCTGATGGGGCCAGTTAACAGGCCCATAAGCGGCAATTTATTCTTGAAATGGCCTTCTCAAATCAGAAAATCAAGCGCGATATTCTGTTCGACGTTTTGTTCTCAACGGCCTTTCCCAGCCGTTTAGCTTTCTCAACAGACTTGAGCAGCGATATTCTGTTCGACGTTTTGTTCTCAACGGCCTTTCCCAGCCGTTTAGCTTTCTCAACAGACTTGAGCAGCCGGAGGAAGCCGGGACGGTTTCTCCCCCCAAGCTCTCTCTCTCTCTCTCTCTCTCTCTCTCTGCTACCACAAGCCTAAATGATAAAAGGGCCTGGCGGTGGAAAAGAAGAGGGGGTTAACCTCTGATAGCTCGGACCAGAAGGCACGAGAAAAGCGTGAGAGGAGGAGAAGGGTCAACCTCGGTAGGCCTCTCATCTCTCTCTAAGCTTAGTTGATGGCACAGGGGAATTCCCGGCCATCCCGTTCTATCCGCACCGGCTTCAGGTTTCTTCCCAACAATGAGCCAGTCGCCCGTCCCAGGCTCTCCGACTTCAACTTCGTCTCGGCCTCATCTAAGTCGGCCTCGGTGAGGCCAACGTGCATCCACTTGCTCTAAGGCATTTATTGCCTTGTTCTCTTCAGTATTAAAGCATTTATGGCCTCATAAAGGCCATGAGCATCACTTGCTCTAAGGCAGTTATTGCCTTATTCTCTCCCGTGTATTAAGGCATTTATGGCTGTCATGTTAGTCCCTTGCTTTTTCCTACGGTCATGAACAGCTTTGGCCTCGGCTTTGGCTGGTCCATGGCTTCGGCCTTGGCTTCAGCCTCGTCCACGGCTTCGGCTTCGGCCTCGTCAATGGCTTCAGCTTCGGCTTCAGCCTTGGTCTCGGCTGCGGCATCGGCTCCTAGCCTCATTCTCGACTGCACCATCGGCTCCTGGCATCGGCTCCTAGCCTCGGTCTCGGCTCCACCATCGGCTCCTGGCCTCGGCCTGGGCTCCAGCATTGGCTCCTGGCCTCGGCCTCAGCTTCTGGCCTCGGCCTCGGCCGATGCGGCCACGACATCTCTTGCACCAAAGCATTTATGGCCTCAAAGGCAACGTGCATCCACTTACTCTAAGGAATTTATTGCCTTATTCTCTCCTGTATTAAAGCACTTATGGCTGCCACGTTGGCCACAGCACTTCCCCTCGGCCTTAGACGTGCTCGACCTCAGCCTTAACTCCCACTCGTTCACCACCACCTTTTCTCCGCATGAAATCGGCCTCGGCCCCAACATCGGCTTCTGGCCTCGGCTCCAATTCTGGCTCCGATCTCAGCCATTGATGCAATTTCAATCATGAAGCCGAACTTCAATGCTGAACGGACTTAAAACTACAACGCGATCCACTCGCCCACCTTTTACCAAGATCACGGGCAGTTTCGAGTGCTTCATATTTGTCGATATTTACGGAACGTTTCTAACCACCTGATGCTAACCTACGAAGCCGACTTCAACAGAAGAGAAGATCTGGCTGTTATCACGAAAGGGTAAGCGGGACCCCGAATAGGTATATAAGACCCCGACTCACAACGAGGGGGAGGGACTTGACCTTTACTATCTCATCTTAATTCTTGTTCTCCAAATCGCTAACTTGAGCGTCGGAGGGTCCCCATCGAAACCACCGGTCCGGGACTTCTCTTGTAGTTTTTCGGCTACAAGAGGCAATCACATCATTCTTCTGAAGACCCAAAAAGCTCTTCTCTTGTCTGACACTCCTCAAAAGTGATTTGGCAGCAACACCCCCCACTCCCTAGTCCGAAGTGTAGGTTCAGATATAGGGAGTAGAATTCTGGAACAATCTTATTTGGGGATTCAAAAAGGCAGGCAATGATAATCTCGTAAATGACGGGCCGTTGTTTTGTCATCATTTTTCACCGTAGCTTGAGGAAGAAACGCCTTATTTCCAGCAAGCCGCGATAGTGGAAGTTTCACGTGGCGGGACTCCTTTATTTCTGGTGCCCATATCGAAAGTTTTGGTGTCTCGGGCTTTCTCTCTGAAGCATTTATTTAAAGAGGGTTAGGGCGGTGCTCCGTCTGCAATGCTCCTTTGTCCCTGTCATAGAGAATTTTCATTTTTTTCTCTGAGCCCTTGCTTGCTTGTTCGTATCCTACCCCCCCCATTCAGCCAATATGAAGGGTTCAGGTGATGTTGCTTCTGAGGTAACTCTTGATGATCTGGATAGGATCCGTTGCCATTATAGGGTTCCTCTAGATGTAGCCTTACGGGTGCCGAGGACCGAGCACCGGGTTTCAACCGAGTTAAGCCGGGGAGTCTTCTTCTATGAGGAGAGCTTGAGGGCATGTCTCTGATTCCCTCTTCACCCACTAATATAGGAGGTGATGAGGTTCTATAATATATGTCCAACAATGGTAGCCCCAAATAGCTAGCGCAATCTTATCAGATTCATTTCAATGTGCAGTCATATTGGGGTGACTGCAACCCTTCCCATATTCCGAGTCTGTTACAACCTGGTTTTCGAAAGAAGCTCCGAGTAGCCCTATATTGGTCCCTAGAAGTCGTTCAAGATGATTTCTGATAACCCTTCTTCGATAAAGGAGTGGAAGTCCCGATTTTTCATTGCTGAAGGAAACATCGGTTCGGATTTTCCGAGAGGATGGGCGAGTTATGTGAAGGATCTGGAGGCACGCCCGGAGTTGAGCGAGTAGGAGAAAAGAGATATGGTTACCCTTCGCAGTGGTCAGGAGGTCTCAGCCAGCACTCTGTTAGCAGAGGATGCCCTTTTCGCCATCGGGCTTAGCTCTATCGACCCTCAAGATGAGTCTTTGCTCTGATGGTCAGCATGTTTATGTAATTCTGCTACTGTTTAACTGAACATCTGTTGTGTTTTCAGCCGAGAGGTCCGCATTTGTGGGCTAAATAAGGAAGGAACTGGGCAAGCGCCATAGGAGCTCCAGCTCCGGGGAGAAGCACAGGTCCGAGAAGAGGGCCCATTCTTCCGGGTCTCGCTCAAGGGAGCCTAGGAAAGACGGCATCGACCACCACTCCTCTGCTTCAAAGAGGGAGGAAGCAGAAGCGCCGACCGTAATTGATAAGCCCTCACTGTCGGAGGGGGGCAAGATAGCAGAGGAAACCATTGGGGGGAGCTCAGAAAGAGCCGCTGAGGATTCCCCCATGTAAATAGTGATCGTATCAGATGACGCCGAGGAGATGTCGCCGGTCCGTCCGGTGATCCTTCTGCCATATGTTCTTCAGTTACCAGTGGTGGGGAGTCCACTGCGCATGGAAGAGGCCCCTGCTCAGGTGGAGGGATCAGGAGAGGCAGTGGCGGCTGTCGAAGCCCCAGTGGAGCTGCCTGTTGGAAGATTGGTGGAGGTCGAGGTGCCTCCTGTTGAGGGTCTCTCTATTACGGTACCAAGAGATGCCGCCAAAGAGATTGAAGTTCAAGTGGAGTCTTCTAGAGATAGAGCGATAGTCGGAGAGGAGGAGGAAGAAGAAGAAGGATCACTGGATGAAGGGGGCGTTCGGGCCAAGGTTCCCTCAACCGGGGCCGAAGCATCCGAGGCCCTGCAGGCCAAAGTCTTGATGGAGGAAGCCGAGCGGATGGCGGCTCCTCAGGCCGAAGCCCCTCAGGTCGGCTCTTCGGCCATGAGCTCTCTTGTCCACAGCTCAGAGGTGGATGACATGCTCACTGCCTTGATGAGGTCTATTTTGTGCGTGGGGGGAAGTTCCTCGACGGACGAGCCTGCGGTCGAGGATATCATTGATGCTGCTTTTGGTCAGCTCGAGGTGCCGAAGGATGTTTACCTTCTCCTCAAGATTAGTAATGCTACTCTCATGAAGATTGCTTCGAACTATGCCTCCGGGTAAGTTATTGTGCCGAGTTGTAACTCCCGATGGGTCGGTTTGGCCGTGGTTTCTTACTTGTGTTTTTCTTGTAGAATACCTTGATTATAAGGGTGCTGAGTTGGCGCTTAAATTTGGCCACTGGGGCTTGCGCTCAGGCTAGGAAGGAGACGGCCGACCTTCGAACGAGGGTAGATTCAACCAGCCGGCTTTTCAGGGCCTTGGTGTTCGCTAAGGCAGACTTTGAGAGGGTGAGCGAGTCTTACCGACTTACAGCCGAGAGGGCCTCTCGGCTCGAGGCTCAAGTTAGAGAACTCCAGGGTTTTCGCGAACAATCGGATAAGGCTTGCCTGGAGTTATCCCAAATTAAGGCTAAGCATGCCGACGAAGTTAAGGCCATGTAGCAGTATTTTGAAAGAAGATGGGACAAGCTGAAGGCTAGTCATGCTGAGGAGAAAAATAATTGGGGTAGGAGGCTCGAAGAGGAAGAGCACAGGTGCCGGTGGCAGCGGGATCAGCTTGCCGGTCTAGATAAGGAACTCGCCGATATGGAAAATCGGCTAAATGGCAACATGAGCAGATTGCTAGGCTCACCGATGATCTCGATCAATCTCGGCAGAAAATCGAGGACAAACAGTCCCGAATTAATGACTTCAAGGAGGGTCTCCAACAAAATAAATCGTCAAATTGGAGGCCCTGAAAAAGGTTCAAGAGCTGAGCAATAAAATGGCTCGGCGGGAGGAAGAGGTATAGTGTCTTCTCATTTATTTGCTTCCGGTACTTTTCCTTTGCTCGTAGGCTCAAGCGTCCTGATGTTTTGCAGATGGGCAAAATTGGGCTCGAGACGTAGGAGCAATTTAAGGATCTAAGGCGGAGTTGTCCGTGAGTCGTCAAATGAACTTTGAACTCGGGGACCAACTAGCTGAAGCTAACAACCGAATCACTTCGGCTGTGGAGGAGTACAAAAGTTCTGCCCAATTTTTCGAAGAGCGTAGAGAGGCTTGTGCCAATGCATTCCGGTTCAGCGAGGAGGAAACCCGAGCAAAGATCTCTCAAGCGTATCCCGAGTTGGATTTATCCTTTCTGGAGGCCGAACGTTTTGATACTTGTACCCTGGAGGCCGAAGAAGCCGAGTATGAGAATATTTCGGACGTCGATCTTGATGCTATCCTAGGCCCTAATGAGGTTGTGGCTCCCGAAGGATGCCCTCAGTCTGCTGCTGAGGAACCCAAGATTTCTCTTCCAACAACATTTGAAGCGGGTGAAGTGAGTCAAGCCCTTCCGAACGTTATCAAAGAGGTTCTCGGGACCGACCCAAACCCTGATTCTTAAGGGTCGCTTATGTACTTTTGCTTTTTCAGCTTGTAATCCAATCAACATCCAATGAATGAATTTCTTTATGTTTCGCCTTATTACTTTGGCCATTGTTTTTCTGAACGATCTTTTTGCTGGGAGTTCCTTCGAATCATAAATGAAATGCGCTTTAAGGTTGAATAGCCCTTGGGGGTTCCGAATTGAAGATTTTGCCAGATCGACTGGTTTTGCTGATGCATAAGATTGTTTGGTTTTTCCGCGGAACATAATTCCGACCTTGCCTCAGTTGGAGCCGAGGTTAGGTGCGTGCGAACTCACTTGGTTTGCTAAGGCATGAAATGGTTCGACGCGAGAGGGCCGTAAACAGCTCAAATACCTCGGCTGGGGCTAAGGTTAGATAGTTCGGTTTGTCCGAAGTAAAAAGTTCGTACGTTTTTTGTCGAGGTATACGAAACGGCTTTGCTGAAGGACGCTTTGTTTTTGCTCAGGGCATTTATCCTGCTGGCCTTTTCTAATGCGGGTCTTTTTAACGTATGCGATAAGTATTCGATTGCCATTGGTCGGTGTCATTTTCGAAAGGGGATTTCCCAGGTCTGCCCATATCTCAAGGACCTACGACCGATTTCCTGTATGTTAAGGCTCTTGATTCGAGATCAGAAGGAAATCTTCTGCCTTTCGTCACAGCTTGGGAGCGTGTTCAGTGCACTTCGGAATGCGCCCCTTTCTTTTGCCCTATCATGTGGCGATGTGGCGAGGGTGTTTTAAATTCCGGGGCTCCCTTCTTTAATGACTGCGCTCGGCTTGCTTGCCTATAAAATAGGTAGAGCGAGCCGTGTTAGGCTATCTCCCAAGACCTTCTCTTTCTATGAGTCGTAAGAGCTTTCATGGCGTTTGTTTCATCGAGGATGGGGAGATCAAGCTTCCCTTTTGAGAGCTGGTTCACCCCGGATAACTGGGATGATGGAGAAGCAGCTAAAGAGCAGGCAGTCCTCAAGGAAGGAATTTTCGGAGATCATATGGAGAGCGCACGGGATGCCCACAGAGATCATATGGGGAGCGCACATATGCGCTTCCTGTGTGTCCTTTGCCACTTGCCATGAGGACCACAGGAAACGCAAAGCATACGTATTCCCCATGAAAGACATGGGACTCATCTCCTCCCCCAATTTGGATTTCTCAGTTCATCCGCCTGAGGAATCTTTTTCCATGTGAAGAGGGAGGAGGGTGGTGTTGGACTACTGGTTCTCTGCCTTTTTTTGGGCAGTGGCTAGCAGCCCAGCATCCCACTTGGGGGAATGCATCATTGGCATAAGCATCCCCAGGTCCTGAGCCTGGTTATGATCCCCCAACGTGTTCGTCCGAAGGATCCGTGGATGGCCTACTTTGCTCTTTGGCATTAACCAGTGGCTCAACAAAGCTTGTCTGGTTTCTCTGATTTCTGGGTCGGATGTAAACACATCGCTATCGATCGAAGCTGCTCAGCCAAGCTTTTATCTTATTTGTATTTTCTATGCTATGATGCACTTGTAACGCCTCTCAGGAGGTTGTAATTCTTTCATTAATAAAGAAAGTTTCTACTCTTTCTTCTTTTAACATATGTTTTTTTTTTTCTGATGTGATTGTTTTGAGAGTTGCTCCTTTCATTTTATACTTTCCGGCCCGTAGCATAATATATAAGTCCAGCAGCGCTTTTGCTACTTTGTTTTTGTTAACATGACATTCAGTCCTCTGTGGAGGAAGTGTTTATCTCTGTTTAGGTCAGAGGGAGGCCTGGGCGGCCCTGTGAGCTCATGTGGTAAACATGATCTTATTTAAGGGGTGAAGTATGTATTTCTTTGAAAAGAAATAACTTGCATAATCTTGCTTGTAAGCGAAGAAAGGTTACTTACCACTGTCTACTGAAGCATAATAGGACGCCTTAATCGCGTCAGAGTGTTTGAGGAATCACTCGATCAGGCCGAAGCTTTAGAACTATATCACTCGGTTTGGCCGAGGCTTCAGAAATATATCACTCGGTTTGTCTGAGGCTTCAGAAATATATCACTCGGTTTGTTCGAGGCTTCAAAAATATATCACTCGGTTTGTCCGAGGCTTCAAGATTATATTTTACTTAGTGCTGCCAAGGTATGGAGACCGTCACTCGGCTTGGCCGAGGCTTCAAGATTATATTTTACTTAGCGCTGCCAAGGTACAGAGACCGTCACTCAGCTTGGCCGAGGCTTCAAGATTATATTTTACTCGGTATGGCCAAGGTATGAAGCTTTCTCAGCCCGAATGAGGTTTGTCAAATATATTTTACTTGGCGCGGCCAAGGTACGGAGATTGCTCGGCCTGGCCAAGGATTTAAGATTATATTTTACTTGGCACTGCCAAGGTATGAAGCTCTCTCGGCCCGGCCGAGGTTTGTCAAATATATTTTACTTGGCGCACCAAGGTACGGAGATTGCTTGGCCCGGCTGAGGATTTAAGATTATATTTTACTTGGTGCTGCCAAGGTACGGAGACCGTCACTCGGCTTGGCTGAGCTTCAAGATTATATTTTACTTGGCACTGCTAAGGTATGAAGTTTTCTCGGCCCGACCGAGGTTTGTCAAATATATTTTACTTAGCATGGCCAAGGTACGGAGATCGCTCGGCCCAGCCGAGGATTTAAGATTATATTTTACTTGGCGCTGCCAAGGTACGGAGACCGTCACTCGGCTTGACCGAGGCTTCAAGATTATATTTTACTTGGCGCTGCCAAGGTACGAAGCTCTCTCGGCCCGGCTGAGGTTTGTCAAATATATTTTACTTGGCACGGCCAAGGTACGGAGATCGCTCGGCCCGACCGAGGATTTATAAACCTGCTTCTCATTGCAGCTTTCAAGGAGAGTTATAAGAATTTTGCGAGCCTTTGAGAATTAAATTTAATTCAATGAACAAAAATGAGTTTAATAAGAACATACTTTCATTGATGATATGCACGGAGATTATCCGAGTTCCACGTCCAAGGAATAGATTTTCCATCCAAATCTTGGAGTTTGTAGGTACCAGGTCTGATTACTTCCGTCACTTAGTAGGGACCTTCCCAATTCGGGGATAATTTTTCTTGCTTTAGTGGTTTCGAGATGGATGCCTTCCGAAGCACCAGATCGCCGCCGGGAAGGAAAAACTTTTCTCGGACTCTAGTGGAGTGATAACGAGCTACTCTTTGTTGGTAGGCGACCATCCAAATTTGGGCCTTCTCCCTGACTTCTTCTATCAAGTCAAGATTAGTTCGGAGCTGCTAGTCATTGGATTCTTCTGAATAGCCTTCCACACAGGGGGAGGGGAGTCCGACTTTCATAGGGATGACAGCCTCTGTACCAAAAGCCATCTTGAATGGGGTTTGCCCTATGGGTACTCTTTCAGTAGTTTGGTATGCCCACAACACATGGTGGAGTTCCTCGGCCCATCGGCCTCACGCCCGGTTGAGCCAAGCTTTGATTTCCTGTAGGAGAGTTCGGTTGGTTACCTCGGCTTCTCCATTAGCTTGAGGATGTCCAACCGATGTCAGGCGACGGAGAATGCCATGATCCTCGTAGAACTCTCGGAACTTAGGGTTGTCGAACTGCTTCCCGTTGTTGGTGATGATAGTGTGGGGAAGACTGAAGCGGCAGATGATGGACTTTCACACGAAGTCTTTAGCACGAGCTTTGGTTATCTGGGCGACTGCTTCGGCTTCAACCACTTAGTAAAATAATCAATTGCAACAAATAAGAACTTCCTTTGCCCCGTTGCGAGGGGAAAGAGCCAAGAATATCCATCCCCCACTTGGCGAAGGGCCAGGGGGATGATATGGAAGTCAGGTGCACCGAGGGGAGCTTCTGGACATTTGAATGCCTCTGGCATGAATCACAAGTTCGAACGAGGTCATCAGTGTCTTTTTGCATCGTCAGCCAATAATTCCCTTGACGCAACACTTTGTGGCATAGGGCCCGACCACCGAGGTGATTGCCACAAATGCTTTCGTGGACCTCCCAAAGAGCATAGTCGGCCTCTGTTGGTCAGAAGCATTTGAGCAGCGGCATTGAGAAGGACCGCTTGTACAGCCGGTCATTAATCAGAACATAATGAGACGATTGCAATTTCAACTTCCTTTCTTCCTTTCTATCAATGAGCAGCAAACCTTCTTTGAGGTACTAGTGCAGGGGGTCCATCCAGGATGGTTCGGTGTCAATCTGCATTATCTAATCAGCATCGACGATGCTGGGTTTCTTTAGGACCTCCAAATGGAATCTTCGCTTGAGATCCATTGACTTCGTAGTTGCTAGGCGAGACAGAAGGTCGTGCGTGTTTTTAGTCCTTGAGATCTGGACAATTTTAAATTCATCGAAACAAGAGGATAAATCGCGCACCTTTTGAAGATACCAAATCATACTCGGCTCTCGAGCCTCGAATTCTCCCTGCACCTGGCCAACCACCAATAGGGAGTCGGTGTAGGCAATCGATTTTTTGACTTTAACCTCGTGGGCGATTCGGAGTCTGGAGAGCAAGGCTTCATACTCTGCTTCATTGTTCGAAGCCGGAAATGAGAAACGGATGTCATATTCGAAAGTTGTTCCCTCCGGACTGGTGAGGACCAGGTCGGTGCCAGAGCCGCCCATGCTGGAGGATCCATCGGCATGAAGTAACCATGGGGCGCTAGGCTTTGGTTGTCCGGGTGAATCCGAAGCAGAGCCATCCTCGGGTATGGTGCATTCGAGGAGGAAGTTCGCCAGAACCTGGGCTTTAATGGCTGGACGAGGCTGATATTGAATGTCATGCTCGCTCAACTTGACAGCCCATTTGGTCATTCTCTCCGATGCTTCCGGATGATGGATAATTTCCTTGAGGGGTTGGTCGGTCAGGATGATGATAGTGTGCGCTTGGAAGTACGGCCACAACTTTCGGACCGATGTTACCAGAGCTAGGAGTATCTTCTCGACTCGAGTATACCTAGTTTCAGCGTCTTTGAGTAGTTTGCTGACATAATAGATATGTCTTTGGACTCTATTCTCCTCTCTGATTAGCACCGAGCCAACAACGTTTTCAGAGACCGCCAAGTACAGGTTCAGTATTTCCCCTAGCTTCGGGCTGCTGAGGAGAGGTGGTGAGCCAAGGTATTTTTTGAGGTATTCAAAGGACTTCTGGTAGTCAGTGGTCCATTAGAAGTTCTTGACTGATCAGAGCACTTTGAAGAAGGGAAGGCATTTCTCGGTCGATCGGGCAATGAAGCAGCTAAGGGCTGCCACCTTCCCAGTGAGGCGTTGCACGTCCTTGACTGACCCAGGCGGGGCCATTTGTTGCAGGGTTGGATCTTCGGAGGGTTTGCCTCGATGCATCGCTGTGAAACCATGAAGCTGAGGAACTTCTCGGAGTTGACCCCGAAGGCACATTTGGTGGGGTTGAGCTTCATTTGATACTTTCAAAGTGTAGCGAAGCTCTCTGCGAGATCCTTGACATGCTGGGACGCCTCCTTGCTTTTCACTAGCATATCATCAACATACACCTCCATGTTCCGACCGATTTGCTCCTTGAAGACTTTGTTGACCAGCCTTTGGTAGGTGGCACCTGCATTTTTTAAACCAAAGGGCATAACTCGGTAGCAATAGATACCTCGGTCGGTGATGAAGGCGGTTTTCTCCTCGTCTTCATGCACTATTTGGATCTAGTTGTAGCCCGAATAGGCATCTATAAAAGTCAGCATTTGATGGCCTGAAGTTGAATCCACGAGCTGGTCGATCCGCGGAAGGGGGAAGCTATCTTTTGGGCAGGCCTTGTTGAGGTCAGTAAAGTCGATGCAGATCCTCCATTTGCCATTTGACTTTTTTACCATGACCACATTTGCCAGCCAGTCGGGGTAACTAATCTCCCGGATGAATTTGGCTTTAATGAGTTTATCTACTTCTTCTTCGATGTCTTTCTGGCACTCGGGGGCGAAGCTCCTTTTCTTCTGCTTAATGGGCCTGAATGTCTCGTCCACGCTGAGGCGGTGGATCAGGACGTCTGGGCTGATTCTAGGTATGTTCGATGCAGACCAGGCAAAGACGTTAGCATTCCTCCGAAGGAATTCGATTAATTCTTGTCGAAGCTTTCCTTCCAGCTATGATCCAACCTTTATAGTTTGGTCAGACCGAGCCTTGTCAAGTGGTACCTCCTCCAGTTCTTCGATCGGCTCTCCTCGTTGCTCGGTGAGATCTTCCCGAGTATCCAGCCCGTCCACCTCTGGCTTTCTAGACTGAAGGTCGGCGACAAAGCAATGCTGAGCTATGATCTGACTTCCTCGAACAACCCCCACTCCCCATTCTGTGGGGAACTTCATGGTGAGATGGGGAATGAAAATGATGGCTTTGAGAGATATTTGCCTTGGTCTGCCAAGGATGGCGTTGTAAGAGGACCGGAGCTTGGTCACGAGGAAATCCATGAGCATGGTGGCCACGCGGGGCCAGGTGCTGGCTCGAACTGACAGAGTAATGACTCCTTCAGGGATTATGGAGTCACCTGTGAAGCCCACTAGTGTGGATTCCATCGGTCGGAGGCTTTCTACCTAGAATTTTAATCTCACAAAGGCATAGAAATACAGAACATTAACAGAACTTCCACTATCAATCAAAATACGGTGTACATCATAATTGTTCATGTTCAAAGATACAACCAAGGCATCATCATGGGGGTATTGTACCTCCCGAAGGTCTTCATCAGAGAAAATGAGCTTATCGACTCGAGCTTTCTTTTGCGAGCTTTCCTCCTCGCTTGGCCAAGAAGATGGGGATCCGACTGCCACTATCACATTGACATTACCGAGGATCGGGAGATTTGGTGGAGGAAGCTGGCGAGGCTCGGGTTGGCGATTCTCCTTATTGTTCGGCTCAGGGGAACCCCTGAATCGGTCCAGTCTGCTCCGTCGGATCAATCGCTCGATCTTGTTCTTTAGCTGCCAGTAGTCTTCAGTATCATACCCGTAGTCCCGATAAAAGCGGCAGTACTTGGTAGGGTCCCTCTGAGTTGCATTTCCTCGGAGAGGGGGAGGCTGGGGAATTTGCCGCTCGCTCTCCATCAGGATCTGCGCTCTTGGCACGGTAAGGGGAGTGTAGTGGTCGAACCTTCGGGCCGGATTTCGGGTTCGGTCTTGAGGCGGCGGCGGAGGAGCTCTATGGCGGTGAGGCAGGCTAGCATGGCGGCGGGCCCGTTGCTTGTCCGAGCCCTTTGCCTCTCTCTTCTTCAGCTGCTCAGCCTGAGCTGATCTTCTCAATTTTTCAACCCTGGTGTACTTGTCCATCAGGGACATCATGTCCAAAAGGCTTTTCGGGTAATTAACCTCTAGAGCCAAGTAGAAATCTCCTTCCTTAGACACTCCTCCGGCCAGGGTGGACATGGCCACCTCGTGGTTGAGATGGTCGACTTCTAAGAGGGCCGTGTTGAAGTGGCCGAGGTAATTCTTAGTGATTCCCCCTCTCTGCTTGACCTCAGAGAGGGAATCGGATCTCCGTTGCTGGCGATGGCTGCTAACGAACTGGCTGATAAGCAAACAGCTCAACTCATCAAAAGAATCAATGGAACCTGGCTTCAGGCTGTTGAACCAGGTTCGGGCAGATCCCCTTAAGGTGGAGGGGAAGGCTCGACATAGGATCGCATCTGACGCTCCGTGGAACATCATGATGGATCTGAAGCTGCTCAGATGGTCGTTGGGATCGGTGGATCCATGGTACGGCTCGATGGTAGGGAGCTTGACATGAGGGAGAATCACTTCCCTCATGATCCTCTCGGAGAAGGGGATGCCCTGCTCTATCTTCGGTTGGGATGGAGGAGCTTGCCTGACGGCGTCTAACTCCTGACGCTATTCTCGATGCATTTCCTGCATCTGCTGCCCGATCCCCTCATCCAGAGTGGGAGGAGGGATCGGGTGATGGGAAGGCAGCAGCGATGTCGAGTTTTGGGAAGACACCAGGGAGGGGGAACGAACCCGCCTAGATCTGAGCGGGCTCTTTCCTCCATCTCGCTGCGGTGCTGGTTTTGCCCTTGTGGGTTGACGATGATGATCCGCCACCTCCAGCGGATTAGAGGAAGAGATTTCTAGTGGAGCAGGGGCAACAGCCTCTTCATGAAGCTGAAGAGCAGGGACGACAGAGCCAGGGATTGCTTGGAGCCATTGGACCAACTGGTCAATGCCTGAACCTGCTGGACCAGAGTAGCAAACTAGTCCAGCATTACCACCGTTGTTGGTGGCGAAGGAGTTTCAGCTGGCGGTGGCGGCGGAGGTACCGCACCACTAATCGGATCAGGCCTTTGAGAGGCGGCTTGATCTTGAGCTTCGGATGTAGCTCTTTTCCGATTAGCCATTAGAGGATGCTTCCTCTGGTTCTTGAGTCTTGTCTCCTGAATCACAAGTTTATGGGACTGGGGCCCTTCCTCTAGCGTCAATCTGTTGCCGCGGAAATCCATTCTCCGACTCGGGTACGCTTCTGGCTCCTAATCCGAATGCCGATCTCGTCGCCTCGGACGGAACCTGCAAGATAATCCGCACGTAGAGGGTGCTATGGGGGTTGCCCTCTGCGGAGGACCCTCCGACGCTCAAGTCAGTGGAGATTCACAGCAAGCAGATGTGAGGAAAAGACTCTCACAGAGGAGTTCCCCTTTGGCGGGTGTTCTCTCTCGAGAGCTCTGAGCTCAGGGGAAGCTTCAATGGAATATTTGAGCCAGTGAATGAGTGTGAGTATGAGTAAATGCGTAAAAGTTTGCGTAAAAATTATGTACCTGAGAGATTGGAGGGCTGTGGTATTTATAGGCGATCACCTGATTCCTTGGACATGCCCTAGATGGGTCTGAAAATTGTTAGGATTCGAAACGGATCCGAATCAAGTTTGTTACGAGGCCAGTAGGGTCCGCATCTTGTCAGTTAGAGGATCGATAGCTGAGAGGACTGGTTGATGCCTTGAGATCTGGTGATTACGTAGGTTCTAGACCACTCTTGTGGGTCCTAGGCCATTTCTGGGCATGATTTTCCGCTTGAAATCTTATTCAGTTATAGTGAATTCGAATTCTCCCACGTCGGATTCCGCAGAGGTATTTCGAATGCTTTGGTTCGGCCAGAATGAGGAATTACCTGGTTTTCCGAGGTATAGAATGGCTCGGCTCGGATTGCCGAGGTATGAGGATAACTCGGGTTACCGAGGTACGATCGGCTCAAATTGCCGATGTATGAGGATGGTTCAGGTTGTCGGGGTGACCCGACTTTGTCAAAGGCGATTCGGCTTCGTCGCTTGGCTGTTATGTCAGCTGACTGATAGGGTGTTTGGATTGGACATTACCTAATTGTCGATATGGACGATCAATAATGCAATGATGATTTTATCCCTCATCAAGCATGTAGAGCATGCTCAAGAAAAGAGCAAATATGTTAATAATAAATGCATGCCATGCAAGAAATTAAAAAATAAATTTTTAATAAAAATAAAATTGCTTAAGATGCATGCTCATCATTATCATGACCATCGCGACCATCAAGTCATGGAAATAGTGGTAGTTGAACTTGAAGCAGCTATAAAAAAAAATAATAATAATAAGATGATTGGGGACGTGTCACGTGAGCTAACTTTTAAAACCCAGCGTACGTCGCACCCTGTTCCACTCTCCGCCATTTTTAATTCAGTTCATTCTTTTTCTGAATTGTCAACCTTTTTTTTTATATCTTTTCTTTTTTGGGCTCATTCGGCGGAACCCACGCCGCTGCTCGTGAGCTGCATTCCTCCGGCACCACTGCCCCCGCTCCCCCTCCCAATCCCGTCTCAAACCCTACTAATTACTTCCCCTTTCTTCTTTCCCCTCGCTTCTCTTCCAACCGCTCTACCCACACGATTCGGTCTCGTTGGTGGCGAGCTTGTTTCCGGTATGCGCCCCTTTCAGCCCTCGCTTAAGTTTTCCGTCCTTCAATGTGTGCTCGAATTGTCTATCTGTACTTTATTAACCTTCTATTTGAGCATCTCTTGTGCTGCATAGATTAACGAAAAAGGTTGTTACTTTATCGACTTTAGCGCAGAGTATGGTTTCAACTTTTGTACCTTTCTTTCAAAGCTTTCACTTCTCTCTTGTTTTCACAGTTCTAATACTCCTGACTGTAAGTTCTTGATTTTTATTTTCTTGGAGGTTTTAGTAAAATTCTAAATCATGTGCTGGTTCATCTTTCTTTTCAGTATTAGCTTCATTATCTTTATATTGGTTGAATTTGTGGAGCACAGACGTACGCTAACTATCATAGTCCCGAGCATTTGCTGTCGTGGAGTGAAAATGCATCTGTATTATGAGGTAGCACAGAGATACATTCACTTCAAGTTCAACTATTCGATTCTATCTTCAACTTTTAGCCATATATCTCAGATGTCTAGAAGGCAAACTTTGAGAAATCAAGGATGATCAAAATTTTTGGCTCTTTTTTTCACTTCTCAACATCTAAGTTATGTTCTGAGTTGTCAAACATTTGGGTATGCATTTTGATGATTCGGATGGACTAGGTATATTTTCTGCAAAGAAATTATTGACTTAATATGAAAGGATGAGACTTTGCATCTTAGTGATATCTAGCATGAGCAGTTATACACTGCCAATGTTTACATTTCAAGTTGTGCTTTAGAATCAATTCTTTTCTTTGGAGAGCTGAATATAACATTTTGTGTTTCAGAATGCAAGACTTAATTCAGAATTTGTCATTTATTCCTTACAAGCAACTTGGTACCTTTTTACTTTTCTATTACTAATAATGCAGCTGGTTGATCAGAAGGCATGTAACTTTAGGTTATGAGTTTGCATCAATTTGCTTTTCAAAACATAAATTACCTGGTCATGAGTTGATATGGGTTTGAGTCTTTGGGATTTTGTTGACACTCCCTTTGAGATTATAATTGTTACAAGAATATCAACTTATCATTTAGGATCTTGCTTTATGGAAAATTACAACCCAAAACATCGTCAGCATGATATAGTAAATCATATACATCTTGCATTGGCATATTCCCCCAATGCTGTGAGTCTGACTATCTGTAAAATTTTAATTGCAGGCTATAACATCGTGCAATATAATGTAATTTGGTGATTGTGCCAGTTCTGGCTATTGAACAGGGCAGAGTAATTATGCATAAGACCTTTCAGATCTTGAAATCAACGAGCTTTAAGATGCATGAAATAAAAAGATGTATTTTCTTTTACACTTTAGTGCTTCAGTAATCTTAAGTTGCTGCCCAGAGATCGATTAGTTCTGCCATTAAGTTGATTGAGCTAAGTATTGACACTGGAAATGGGCTCAGATGCTGGTACTTCTGAGATTGTTGAATTGAAAGAAGAATTTGACCTCGTTCATCATTTCAATCGACCAAATCTATTACACATTAAGTTGAAACCAGGTGAAAGGGACAGAGAGTCTCATGTTTTCCCTGCTGAAGGCAACAAGCGATTAATTGAGGCAATTGATCTCAGAACCACTCCTAGGATTTTGGGCTCCTCTCGTCCGAAGGGTGTGGACTTGCTGCAGAAGAACACTTTAAAGAAGCCAGAAAAAGTTGGCTTTTCTCAAGATTCAGGAATTGGAAATTCTGATTTTGTAACCCTGAAACAGGCACTAAGAAAGTTATGCATCTCTCAAGCATCAGAGATGGCTGTTCTGAAGAGGTCATCAAAGACACTAGGCTTATCAAGTGTCTCAGAAGCTGGAAAAATTCAAAGGCTTTATGCATCAGTGGTAACTGAAGCTAGCAAGCCTGGTCTTTCACCAGATATTGAGAAACCAAATTTGGTGGAAACATCCTTTATGCCTGAGAAAAATATCTTAAATGCATCTAAAAATGCTACCAAACAATGCAATGTGGAATTATCTTGTAAAAAAGCTGTTTCTTTGTCATGCAGTGTAACTCCAAAACCAAAGCTAGAGAAGAGCAGAATCCAGGATGTGATGTCTCCTGCATTAGCTAAAGCTAAAAATGATTCATCACCATCATCTAATGTGGAGACAAGAATAAAAGAAGAAGTGAATGTTGGAACCCTAATAGCTCGGACATTTGCTGAATCAAGCAAGCATATCTTGAGCCCCTGCCTGATCAAGCCATTATTTAGAAACAATGGATGCTCTAGAAGGCAAGGAAAGCAGGAATCAGTATCAGTTCCTGAGAGTTTTAGCAGATCTATTGAAGTTAATAAAGTTGGTTCGGTTACTCGTAAACCTAAATTCAGTTGCAAGAACGAGCCTGTTTCTCCAATATCTTGCAGAATTAGTCCTGATGTCATGTTCTGGAAACAAAACAAGGATGGCGGTGGAAGCAAATTTAATTTTAGTCCAACAAGCACTAATGGTTCGAAAAGTGTCAGCCTAAAGATGAATGAAAGTTCAAAATCAAGAGAAAAGGGACAACTTTCCCAAAGCTCAAAGAGTGGAAGTGCAAAATCAAGAGAAAAGGGACAACTTTCCCAAAGCTCAAAAAATGTAAGTTCGAAATCAAGGGAAAAAGGACAATTTTCCCAAAGCTCAAAGAGTAGCATAGGTGATTACAGCAGCAGCATAATCATAAGTGATGCAAGCAGTCAGAGTACCTCAAGCAGTCAATGCAATAGGCCTCACAGGTCCATGGATGTAAGACGGGAAGCGATCCACCATGTCTTGGTGCAACAGGGAAGAATAGGATTGAAGAACTTTGAACTTCTCAAAAGACTTGGTTCTGGAGATATTGGAACCGTTTTTCTTGCTGAGCTATCTGGCTCGGGATGCTTGTTTGCCTTGAAAATCATGGATGTTAATTCCTTAGTGAGTAGAAAAAAGATGCTAAGGGCACAGACTGAAAGAGAGATTCTGCAGATGTTGGATCATCCGTTTCTTCCAACACTCTACACCCATTTTACAGCAGACAATCTCTCATGTTTGGTAATGGAGTACTGTCCAGCTGGTGATTTGCATGTCCTCCAACAGAAGCAACCTGGCAGTAGATTTTCTGAGTCAGCAGTTAGGTAGTTTCCAGATTTCCAATCATCCATGATAATTCTGCTTTTTAAAAATTTCATTTAGAGTTTGGCATGAACCCAGGTTTATCAATTGACTGTGTTGATCTAAAGACTAGTTGTGTGAAATAGGAGATGTTTTTGAAATATTAATTGCATAGATAAAAGCAAGTTCTTGTTTTTCTGTTCCTTAACACCTGTCTTTTCTTTATGAGAAAATATTTCAGAGTTTACTCAAATTAGTAATTCAACTCTTTTGAACCCTTGTCTAGACTTTTTAGTCTATTAATGAGATTTGGATTGCTTTTGGTTCCTATTTAAGCTTCGATAAAAGCCTCATGTTTATTATGTTAATAGTTTAGCACATTATTTAGCATTTTAAGCAGAATGCAGAGCCTATTCTAAATCTAGCCTTGTTATTGTGCTATACTTGGGTCATCATTTATCAAACTAAAATCATTGCTACAGAAGAAAAATAATTTCCAAGTAAACTGATGTAAACCGTACACGCACGCACACATATATATTATGTTTCTACTCCTTGAAACCAATCACTCAGTGACGGGAGTTTTTTTTTTTTTTTTTGATGGCATTAGGGGGGAACCCCCCTAAGCTTTTATTAGAGATATTTACAAGAGCTCAGGGGCAGGGAATCATGACTGATGAGCATCCTGCCTTGCAGTTTTGGATGCTTTCAGTTGCCTCAAAATTTACCTGGGTGAATCCAAGTTGGTAATGGTTTTCTAAGAAATGCGGGCAGTGGAACTTTAATTTAATGCATCCTGCAGAGGGAACCCAATTCCTGATTTGTTTCTTAGCATTACTTTTCTTTTTCCCATTTTACAGGATGAGCTGGTAAACATGATAAATACTATTGTTGTGCCTCTTTAGTGTAAGGGCTAAAATCTAATATTCACAAAAAATGGCATGAATAGAAAAAGGCACCAATATAAAACTGTAATCGTTAATTGATTAGTAAGCGATGACTTCAGTTAAATTGTGGTTTTGCTGAATACTTTAAACGGTCATGATAAACTGGACTTATAAGCTGCCTGACCAGGAAATCTACATATCAGTTTTGATGCCTTTTTAGGTGGCTGTGGGTGAAAAATAAAGGCTTCAACATCTGTTTTTGATGTAGTGTTTCAGCATGGATCTTCACATTTTATTTTAATTGCGTATAATGTTGTGTATGCTTCTATTTTGCTTTGGTCACACAAGAAGTTTGTGCTGTTAATGGTACAGAGTAAAAATGGGTTTTCTATAAATTCTGCAGGTTTTATGCTGCAGAAATACTCCTCGCTCTTGAATACTTACACATGCTAGGGGTGGTGTACCGAGATCTCAAACCGGAAAACATTCTAGTTCGAGAAGATGGCCACATTATGCTATCAGATTTTGACCTGTCTCTCAGGTGCACGGTGAGCCCCGTGCTTGTCAGATCTTCATCCGGAACATGCGAGCCCATGAAGAAGAAGCAATCAGGACCACGTGCCAAATCCAGCTGCACTGAACCACCCTGCCTTCAGCCATCTTGGGTTCAAGCCTCATGCTTCACGCCTCGTTTGGTTTCTTCCAACATGGTGAAAACAACCTACAAGCTGAAGAAATCTTCTGATCTGGCTGGCCGTGTTAGCCCAATTCCTCAGCTTGTTGCGGAGCCCACTGATGCACGTTCCAACTCTTTTGTCGGAACACATGAATATCTGGCTCCTGAGATAATTAAAGGAGATGGGCATGGGAGTTGTGTGGATTGGTGGACCTTGGGGATATTTCTATATGAACTACTCTTTGCTAGGACACCCTTTAAGGGTTCGTGTAATGAAAAGACCTTGGTCAATGTGGTTAACGAGAGCCTAAAGTTCCCTAACAGCCGAGCTGTTAGTTTTCAGGCGAGGGACTTGATCAGAGGGTTGCTGATAAAGGAACCAGAAAACAGGCTTGGATCGGTCAAGGGGGCAGCAGAGATTAAGAAGCACCCCTTCTTTGAGGGGATAAATTGGGCACTGATCCGTTGTGCAACACCACCTGAGACACCGAGATGCTGTTTTCCTGATGCTTCATTGCAGGCGTGCAGGAAAAAGGATGGGCAACTTAATTTCAGTACCAATGGAGGGGACATTGAGTTTGAGTTATTTTAGCACAAATTCTGCTATTGGGATGAAGATCTTGGTCAGCTAACGGTGCATGCCTTCTCTCCACCAACACTCTCCTCCTCCTGTGGTGTAACTGAGAGCTGTTCATATAAAATAATGTACATCCATCATATTTGAAGTGAGCATCTATCCTAATGCAGTTGGCAGAAAAAAAAAATTCAAACAATTCTTATGCCATCATGGGTCAGGTTTCCCCGATGCCAACAACAGCAAAAGCAATAGTGTGTAGCAGCATATTGGTTGATCAATTTCGCTATAGAGGATGTTCAATTTTATGAACCTGTGGGCAAGTAGATCATGTGGTTTTTTTCCTCTTGGCTTTGAGGCATCCTTGTAACAGGTTTCTCGCATGCTGAGAGAGCACATTAAAAAAAAAAAAAAAAATCGGATGTAAGTAGCGCTGGCATTCGCTTTGCTATCAAACCAATTCAAAAGGTCCTATCTATAACCTGTATTTTTGTCCCTCATACACAGAGCACAGCAGCTGTGGTGGAGTTCCCATTTGATGTTGCTCCAGGATTAAAAAAGTTATCTCTGTTAAATGTGTAATTGGTAGAATCCAAGAGTAGCCAAGAAAGAAAAACAGAAGAGTAAGAAAAGCAGGTTTGTTATCCTAAGAAATCTCAGGATTTGGTGGCCTCCTCGACCATTCCATTCTCCTCCATGGCACCTCCTCCCCTTGTTGATCCCTACCTGTGTCGGACAAAGCATGTCGCACAAAAGAGTGTTATACCACCAAACAGGACCTTCTCACCGAATCTAGTGCTCGTTCAGCAGATTTAATTTAACCATGTGGTATCATCATCTTCCATCAAATTGGAATATCTAAAGACATTCCGGGGAAACTGCTGATTTTCTTTTCTCCCGGCCCCTTTCCGCAACAATACCATCAAGGCATTTATTTCATGAGTAAAGAATCATTTAAAAAAAAAAAACTAATGTAATATATATTTTAATTATAATAAAACATTAATCAAAGCATCAATGCTAGCGTGAGATCCGCTTCATTCGTGACATCCTGACCCGGATTAGGTTCATTTGGCTAGCCCGAGCCGAGTCAAAGAATAATAATAATAATAATAATAATAATAGCCAGTAGAAAATGCCGTCTTCTCGGGATAGGGCTTATCTCTATGCCCTATCTTCCTTTTGTTAAACTTTGACTACCATGGTCGTCACCGTGGCAGCTCCAGCATTGGCTTAAAAATCTGGTCTGATGGTGGTGGTGGATTGGAGGTTGAAAGAAGGAGCCTTCTTCCTTGAAGCCCAGCGGGAGGTTGGGTCCCGGCGATGTCTTGGCTGGCATGGGGCCGACGATGGTGGATCTGATGCCGGTTAGCTAGCTGATGATGAAGAGTATCAGCGGTCCCCTATTTTTGTGATTCAGCCTTCACGACTACGGGTGTCGGTTGGAGCTCGCACAAGGGTCGACCGGACCCTTGTCCCAACTTGAGCCGGCTGTGGGCCGGGGGCGGGGAGGAGTCAGTTGACGTCTCGGCCGGCTGCAGGGCCGGCAATGCAAGATCTGGGCAACTAGCTAGAGGAGTGTTTGGAAATTAAATGTGAACCTTTTGGTGAAAGCCATAGTCCAAGAATCATTTTCAATTATCAAGAATTCATTATCGATAAACAGAAGTATATCTAAATCCATATTGCTTCATTACTTTTCAAAGTGCTGCGGTCGGCCTTCCAGGTCAACATGTTAGAAAGGCAGTTAAAGGCAACAGAAGGTTGGCCTTCGAGATCATGTTGACATTTTGTAAAATAAACATGCAACGAAAGCAATAAGATATTGGATCTAATCCAATATCAGCCTACAACATAATCAATATATATATATATAGTATAAAAAATCTAATACATAGATCAAATCTATATAATAAAAAAAAACAATAACATAGATCACATCTATGTATGTTGCCTAGTGCCTTAGATCTCATCTAAATCACCAGTAAATATTGAATCTTTTCTCTTTTGACGCTTAATCACTCACGCAGAGCGGTAGTAGATAGTACTTCTGCTAGCCACACATAGGTGTATGGCCTCTACAAGTGATCCACACAAGGGACGACAAGATTTCTTCTCTTTTACACCAAGATGCTCACACCAAGATGCTCATGAAATTATCAAAAGATGTATGTCCTTGAAAGATAGGGAAGAACCTTTCATCTTCATTTTTAGTTAAAAACCGAGAAGAACCTTTCATCTTCATTTTCAGTTAAAAACCGAAAAGGATTTAAGGAAGAAACTTTCATCTCCTTTTTCAGTTAAAAACTGAAAAGGTTAGAAGTTAAGAAATGAGAGGTAATTAGGAAGAAGTCATTAACATCCCTTTTAAATTCAGATTTAAAGTTTTGAATTCAAAATTCAATTTTAAACTTGAAATTAAAATTAGTTTGAAATTCAAATTCATAATTCGAATTTAAACGGTAAGGATGTTAACATCAGGCTTACCTAAATTTGAGTCTAAACCAAATCCTATTTGATTTGACTAAGATGTTCATAGCTCAATCAAATTGAGCTAGCCAGCAATCGTATTACCAATTTAATCCTTCAATTAATTTACTAATATTTAGTTCTCAATCATCCAGTCAGGTAGAATCCCCTATGGCATGTGACCCCATAGGTTTGAACACTAAGCCGGTATTGATGGGAATTACATATATTTTATATGAATCAAATTCATATAATAGGCAGCGGAAGGTAAAAATAAATACGAATTTAATTCCCAAAGCCTAAGATCCTCAGGGAACAGATTCAGTTAACAAGAAATAACACATGATTAAATAATAGATTATATCTGTGTTCTTTATTGGGGATGAAGCCCGATGAAGCTCGTAAATGATTTGCCACTAGCTGTCCATGCGTCCGGCCTCTAATGGTTATCCACGCGAAGATCTTTGGATGATGTCCTTCCAGGATTGGATGATAACCTTCTTGCGAGGGGTGCTAGCGCCTCTTTTCTTTTCAATTGATTTCCCAAATCAAAAAAATTTCTTGATCAAAATCAAATCTTGATCAATCAAGAGAGAGAAAGGAACGTCCTAGAGAGAGAAAGGATGTTTTAGAGAGAGAAAGTAGGTGTTAGGCATCCAAGAGAGAGAAGGGAGGAGTTAGGCGTATCTTTCGAAGAGGGTATATCCTTCCTTTTTATATATGAAAAGGAGGTGGTATGGTTCCATAAAAAAGGGGGTTTTGTTTCAACCACCTAACCATTCAATCATATCAAGTTGATAATAAATTATCCTAACAAATTTAGGATATTTGTTATAATGATTACAACCACCAAACCGCATCCCTAAAAAATAGGAAACTTGTTATCTCATGAAACCAATGTCGCAACCTTAAATTTGGCTTCATGATGATGCCCAAATCATAGGATTCCCTCCTCCATGACGTGGAGATGGGTCATGTCCATCACATGGGCATGGATCCATCCTCTACATGGCATGATCTCAACCTTTGACTCAATTGGGTTTCCACGAATCAAATCATGCCATCATATGGACCCAATTAAATACCATATTATTAATCTCAATTAATCTAAGCCATCCATCACATGGATCAAGCCTAATTAATGGATTTTATATGTACATCACATGTACAAAATGTCTCTCTCTTGAACACAAAATTCTTTTCTCTATGATGAATCCTATTCATCAATTTCATGTTCTCTCATTAAGATTGAGTCAAACTCAATCCTAATTAATTGGTTATCTAATTTAAATTAAGTCCAACTTAATTTTTATTTTAACTTCATCCAAAATCTCCTTAATGCGTGGACCCATTAGGTTCCTTGACACGTTGGTAATAATCATGTCCCTAATATTGACCCTAAGGATGACCTGGTCAACACTTTGTCCAAGTCAATTTTTTGATCAAATTAACTCTTTAATTAAGTCAAAGAATCCATGATTATAGATCATGAGCAGCCTCTAGCAAAGCATCATGACCACCCAAGAGTTAAGGGTTTATTGACGTGGTCATCAACACCTGTCCATGAACAATTACCGTATGATTCAATCCCTTCGTCACATATCTCAGATCAATCAGTGGTATGGAATGTATCAACCATGTAATTGATCTTTGTTTACTTGATTTCAGAAAAATTGACTCATATGAATTAGAACTTCGAAACCATTTCGAATTCCAACTCAACTTTGCAAGGATTTAACAGTCAATTTAATCCATCAAGTAGTCGTGGGATATAACCCTTTCTATCAAGGGAGACGAATTATGTCTTGATCAAACACCACCTTCATGTGCTTCATATCATATCCAATCGACACCATATTTGCCACCCATGGCTAGAGCGATGTTTGCATGTTATCAAAGCATGATATTCCACACATGAGGTGCAATGAAGATCTCAAGTCAAAGGATCACTCGTACCACCGTCATCAGAGATCAATCATCGACACTATATAGAATATCCATATGGGATCTCTCTGCGGGTCATCGAATGCATCGTTACAATAATGAACATCCACACACCTTATTCAAGTGTCTCCATACTTCAGCTTGCAAGATCAGCTACTCACCATAAGGGTGAAGATATGCAATGTGTGCTAGTCTCATCGGCGTTCGACAATGTCCAATCCTGTCTACGCATCGACTAGGGAAGTTTAAAGAATTGAACCATAATGTGCAATTTTAGATCTCATAATTTGTAATCTCTATTACAAATTTCATATGCACAGTTCGCATTCTTTAGACTTTATCTTACAGGTTAAATATATCTAATATATATTAATTACACCCGGATAGATAAAGAAACCAATAAATTTGATTTGCATTCATAAAAAATGTGTACAAACTAGCATCTAATCCGATTGGATCTAGGGCACACACTAACAATCTCCCACTTGCACTAGAGCCAATCACCCATGTATCTAATACCAAGTGACTAAGCATGACCATCATGCTTCTGCTACGGCAGGACTTTAGTGAATGGAGCGGCAATATTTTTGTCCGTGGGGACTCATTCTATTTTATATCATTCCTTCCACTGATTTTTTTAATCACATGATATTTTCTTAGTACATGTTTGGACCTCTGATGAGACCTTGGTTCCTTGGCTTGCGCAATAGCTCCATTGTTATCACAATACAAGAGTATTGGATTAACAATACTTAGAACCACTTCAAGTTCAGTGATGAACTTTTTGATCCAAACTGTTTCTTTAGCTGCATCCGATGCTGCGATGTACTCGGCTTAGTTGTAGAGTTGGAGTCATCTCCTACTTGGAACTCTTCCAGCTGACTGCACCACCATTGAGTGTGAACACATAGACCGATTGTGATTTATAATCATCTCCATCAGACTAAAAACTAGAATCCGTGTAACCCCGAACTATAAGGTCGGGTCCTCCATAAACCAAGAACATATCCTTAGCTCTTCGCAAGTACTTAAGGATATTCTTGACTGCCATCCAATGTTTCTCACCAGGATTTGCTTGATATATACTCGTAAGGATTTCTTGATATCTACTCGTGATATTCAAGGCATAAGAAACATCAGGCCTTGTACATAGCATCGCATACATAATGAATCCAATTGCTGATGCGTATGGTATCCTATCCATGTACTCTCTTTCCTCTTGGGTCTTAGGACTCATATCCTTGGAGAGATGTACCCTATGCGACATTGGCAGAAATCCCTTCTTAGATTCCTTCATGCTAAATCGCTTTAGCATCTTATCTATGTATGTGGATTGGATCAATCCAAGCAACCTTTTAGATCTATCTCTATAGATCTTTATACCTAGTATATAGGCTGCTTCTCCCAAATCCTTCATGGAGAATTTACTTGACAACCAATCCTTCACTTCTTTAAGGAAGGATATATTGTTTCCTATTATTAATATGTCATCTACATATAATATCAAGAAAACAATATCACTCCCATTAACCTTCTTGTACACACATGGATCATCCTCATTTTTGATGAAATCAAACTCTTTGATTGTCACATCAAATCAGATGTTCTAACTTCTAGAGGCTTGCTTAAGTCCATAAATAGACCTTTGCAGCTTACACACTTTCTTAGGATCTATGGATTCAAAACCCTCTAGTTGTATCATATACACATCCTCCTCTAAATTTTCATTTAGGAAGGCAGTCTTGATATCCATATGCCAGATCTCATAGTCAAAATATGCTGCTATTGCAAGCAAAATATTTATGGACTTATGCATGGCTACATGTGAAAAGGTTTCATCAAAGTCAACACATTGTCTTTGCTTGTATCCTTTTGCAACTAGTCTTGCCTTATAGGTACTATCCATGTCGGTCTTCTTCTTGAAACCCATGTACACCCAATGGGTTTTACCCCTTCAGGTGGATCAACCAAGGTCCATACCTGGTTGTGATACATGGAGTCCATCTCAGATTTCATGGCCTCAAGCCATCTCTCAGAATCAATATTAGACATTGCCTCCTTATAGTTAGTAGGCTCATCATCCTCTATAAGAAATGCATATCTCTTAGGGATGTGAATTGTCCTACTAGATCTACGTAGCTGGTGTGTACTTGGAGCTACCTGTTGCTTTACCTCTCCTGATAGAGACTCATGCAACGACTGCTTGAATATGGGTTGAGTTCCAGCTCAACTCCCACTGCATTCGGCATGTGCTCCATTCTATCTAATCGGTCTTTATCAATTTGTGGTTCTTGAGCTTCACTAAGTTCAATCTTACTCCCACTATCCTTTGAAATTATCTTATTTTCTAAAAATGAAGCATTTCTCGAGACAAACACCTTTTGCTCAAGAGGATGGTAGAAGTAATATCTTTTGTTTGTTTTGGATATCCCATAAAATTGCATTTATTAGATCTAGCTTCAAGCTTGTCTGATTCATTACGCTTCACGTAAGCGTAACAGCCCCAAACCCTTAAATGATTAAGGGATGGTTTCTTTCCACACCATATCTCATATGGAGTGGAGTTAACCGATTTAGATGGAACTCGATTTAGGATATATTCGACAGTATCTAGCGCATAACCCCAAAACATTTTTGGAAGATCTGCAAGGCTCATCATCGAACGTACTATATCTAATAGTGTACGATTTCTCCTTTCTGACACGCCATTGTGCTGTGGTGTACCAGGAGGAGTCCATTAAGGGAGAATCCCATTCTCCTTCAAATAATCTATGAACTGATGGCTCAAGTATTCATCACCTCGATCTGATCGAAGTATCTTAATACTTTTGCCAGTTTATTTTTCTACTTCACGTCTGAATTCTTTAAACTTTTCAAAGGCTTCAGATTTATGCTTCATCAGATACAAATAACAATATCTACTATGGTCATCTATGAACGTGATGAAATAAGAAAAACCTCCTATGGTTTGAATGTTGATGGGTCCACATACATCTGAATGTATTAAACCCAAACATTTAGTTGCTCACTCGCCTTTTCCAGTAAAAGATGACTTGGTCATCTTGCCAAGTAAGCATGATTCACATTCCTCAAACGATTCCCAATCGAATGAGCCCAAGTATCCATTATTATGTAACTTGGTTAAACGCTTTTCATTTACATGGCCTAGATGATAATGCCATAGGTATGAGTCCCTAGAATTATTTGATTTTAATCTTTTTGATTCAATATTGAGAATAGGAGTTTGAAGATTAAGAACATAAATTCCATTGAACAATTCAGCAGAACCAAAGAATATTTATTTTGAAAAATAGAAATACCTTTATTTCTAATTTCAAATGAATACCCATTCATTACTAAACATGAAACATATATAATATTCTTTGTTATATTCAGAACATAGTAACAATTACTAAGTTCAATTACAAGCCCTGTGGGCAAAGATAAAGAACAAATTCCTATGGCTAATACAGCAACCTTTGCTCCATTTCCCATTCGTAGGATCACTTCATCTTTCCTCAATCTTCTACTATTTTTTATCATTTCCATATTAACACAAATATGAGACCCACAACTGGTATCCAATACCCAAGTGGAATAAGAAGTAATAGAAGAAAACATCTCAATTATATACGCACATGATGTAGAAGCATCCCTATGCTTCTTATCTTTTAGGCTGGCCCGATAAACCTTGCAGTTATGCTTCCAGTGCCCATCCTTGCCACAGAAGTGGCATTTTTCCTTGGCTACATTCTTTAGCCAATCAGAAAAATTGGATCTGGTCGGCTTGTTAGACTCTATGTTACCACTAAGATTAATGTTCACACTCATGGTGTCTCTTACAATTTTATAGAAAATAGAACGAATCAATTATCATGAATACAAATCATTGATTTAATATGGTAATTTTAAAATTTTTAATTAAATCAATTACTCCCACTATTTTATTGAGCTTAATAGCCCTCTCTATTAATCTCAAAAAATTATCAAATAATTTTTTAGTGGGCTAGGACCCTCAAATTGACTTACCTTGACCTTGGCTTTGGCACAACAAATCTTAGTAAGCCAATTTAGGTAGATTTTTATCAATCATATCAAATGTGACTCCTAGATCATTTAGGGGACATTTCCTTGTAAATCACATCCGCATGTGATCACTGTAAACTTTGCCTCTAGATTAGACTGACCCTGACTTTGGCCAATTATGCCAACTAATCTAGTTAAGTCAATCCATTATTCCTCAATCAACTCCTCATAGGTACACTTGACCTTGGCTTTGGCACAACAAATCTCATGACCTAATGATTTTGTATCATATGAACAATGGAAGGCTAATGACTTAATATTCGTGGAGGGATTTAGCACATCTAGGTTCCATCATGCATGTACAACATTTGTATCATGCTAGGTTATATATCCTATATGTAAATTTTAGATTAATTTCAATTAACCTAAATTTCATAAGATCCAATCTTATGATTGGAACTCCTAATCAAATTAGGATCCTGATCACTATCTAAATTAGGAACCCTAATCATGTGACCAAATCAATTGCTACCATCCTGATTAACCTTAATTGATATAATCAATTAAGAGCTTTCCTTAACAATGGCCAGATCAGCTGATCAATGGGGTCCTATTTAGCATATCCTTCGATCCCAGTGTATGGGTTTTCCTAGGCAGCGAACAGAGCAATTAAAAACCATGATCGCATATTTCTAGACACCAATGTAGTTAAGCCTAATTGCTTAGATCAATTATGGGATCATAGGATCAAACAATGATATGGTTAAGTCTAATTTTTCCTAAACCTTATCATCTATTACACATTATGATAATATAAGATAGTGATCTTTAGGGACTTATGATAAGTGTCAAATATTTTATAACAATTTATTTTAAATATTTATCTTATCATTATCTGTTATGATAAATTTATTTTCATCACATGAAAATCCTAATTGGTCTCTATCATAACATTCCTAACATGATAACATGTCAAAATTTAAAATTTTAATTTTAATCTTGATTATCATGTTATCAGGATATAATTATTTTAGATTTTAATTACGTTATTTATCATGTCAAAATTAAATTCTAAACATGATGTGTTAAATTTTAGCCTTTATGATTATGTCACACATAAATCATAATTTTTAATTTTTAAAATAATCAAATATAAATAATTCACATTTATTATCATATAATAAAATTATTAAATATTTAATATTCATCAATATAATTATTTTATATTTTAATCATGTTATTTATCATGTTAAAATTAAATTCTAAACATGATATGTTAAATTTCAGCCTTTATGATTATGTCCCACATAAATCATAATTTTTAATTTTTAACATGATTAAATCTAAATAATTCATGTTTATTATCATATAATAAATTTATTAAATATTTAATCTTCATCATATGGTAATATTTATATTTTACATCACATGTAAAATTTAGATCTATGTATATAAAAACTAGAACTCAGGTAATCTATCAAATTAACTGAATTTGAAGCTTGAGGTGGCTCTGATACCACTAATGAGAAACCCTTTTCCCTAACCAGCTTTGGCCCTAAGCCTCCATTGTCGCACGGTCATGGGCTATGGACCCATGTCACCCGATAATGGTACCTATTAGACCAGCCGACGATCGGATCTGCCAGTCCGTCGATACCAATGGGCGCAGAGCCTGGCTTCGATGACATGGTCACTAGTAAGAGTTCTCATTGATGCTCTGCCTGACCGTACAGGTCAACTGGCTCTAATACCACTGTAGGAAATTATGTATATTTTATATGAATCAATTTCATATAATACGCAGCGGAAGATAAAAATAAATACGAATTTAATTCCCAAAGCCCAAGATCCTCAGGGAACAGATTCAGTTAACAAGAAATAACATATGATTAAATAATAATCATACATATGTTCTTTATTAAGGATGAAGCCCGATGAAGCTGGTAAATGATTTACCACTAGCTATCCACGAGTTCGGCCTCTAATGGTGATCCACGCAAAGATCTTTGGATGATGTTCTTCTAGGATTGGATGATAACCTTCTTGCGAGGGGTGCTAGCGCCTCTTTTCTTTTCAATTGATTTCCCAAATCAAGAAAAATTTCTTGATCAAGATCAAATCTTGATCAATCAAGAGAGAGAAAGGGATGTCCTAGAGAGAGGAATGATGTTTTAGAGAGAGAAAGTAGGTGTTAGGCATCCAAGAGAGAGAAGGGAGGAGTTAGAAGGGGGTATATCTTTCCCTTTTTATACATGAAAAGGAGGTTGTGTGGTTCCATAAAGAAGGGGGTTTTGTTTCAACAACCTAACCATTCAATCAAGTCAAGTTGATAACAAATTATCCTAACAAAATTAGGATATTTATTATAACAAATTAACCTAACAAATTTAGGATATTTGTTATAATGATTACAACCACCAAACCGCATCCCTAAAAAATAGGAAACTGGTTATCTCATAAAACCAAGGTCACAACCTTGAATTTGGCTTCATGATAATGCCCCAAATCATAGGGTTCCCTCCTTCATGATGTGGAGATGGGTCATGTCCATCACATGGGCATGGATCCATCCTCCACGTGGCACGATCTCAGCCTTTGGCTTAATTGGGTTTCCACGAATCAAATCATGCCATCATATGGATCCAATTAAATACCATATTATTAATCTCAATTAATCTAAGCCATCCATCACATGGATCAAGCCTAATTAATGGATTTCATATGTACATCAATGTACAAAAGGTCTCTCTTTTGAACACAAAATTCTTTTCTCTATGATGAATCCTATTCATCAATTTCATGTCCTCTCATTAAGATTGAGTCAAACTCAATCCTAATTAATTGGTTATCTAATTTGAATTAAGTCCATAATTTTTATTTTAATTTCATCCAAAATCTCCTTAATACGTGTGACTCATTAGGTCCCTTGACATGTTGGTAATAATCATATCCCTAATATTGACCCTAAGGATGACCTGGTCAACACTTTTTATCCAAGTCAATTCTTTGATCAAATCAACTCTTTGATTAAGTCAAATAATCCATGATTATACATCATGAGCGGCCTCTAGCAAAGCATCATGACCACCCAAGTATTAAGGGTTTATTGACATGGTCATCAACACCTGTCCATGAACAATTATTGTATGATTCAATCCCTTCGTCACATATCCCAGATCAATCAGTGGTATGGAATGTGTCAACAATGTAATTGATCTTTGTTTACTTGATCTCAGAAAAATTGACTCATATGAATTAGAACTTCGAAACCATTTCGAATTCCAACTCAACCTTGCAAGAATTTAACAGTCAATTTAATTCATCAAGTGGTCGTGGGATATAACCCTTTCTATCAAGGGAGACAAATTCTGTCTTGATCAAACACCACCTTCATGTGCTTCATATCATACCCAATCGACACCATATTTGCCACCCGTGGCTAGAGCGATGTTTGCATGTCGTCAAAGCATGATATTCCATACATGAGGTGCAATGAAGATCTCAAGTCAAAGGATTACTCGTACCGCCGTCATCAGAGATCAACCATCGATACTATATAGAATATCCATATGGGATCTCTGTATGGGTCATCCAATGCATCGTTACAATAACGAATATTCACACACCTTATCAAGTATCTCCATACTTCAGCTTGCAAGATCAGCTGCTCATCACAAGGGTGAAGATATGCAATGTGTGCTAGTCTCATCGGCGTTCAACAATGTCCAATCCTATCTACGCATCGACTAGGGAAGTTTAAAGAATCGAACCATAATATGCAATTTTGGATCTCACAATTTGTAATCTCTATTACAAATTCCATATGCACAGTTCGCATTCTTTTGGACTTTATCTCATAGGTTAAATATATCTAATATATTAATTACACTCGAATAGATAAAGAAACCAATAAATTTGATTTGCATTCATAAAGAAATGTGTACAAACTAGCATCTAATCCGATTGGATCTAGGGCACACACTAACAGGTAGCACTGGAACACTTCCAATACTAATCGAAGTCGTCATCTAGCAATGACACCCGACGTCCAGATAGGCCGAAGGTTGCAGAGCAACAATCAAGAACCTCTGGCATATGGTTACCATATAATTCATCCCTTTGACTCTCAATGCTCAAGATGACTTAGGTTTCAACTGCTAACCCTTAATCAGTTCATCCATAAAGTGTCTCAATCTTCATAAGTCTTGTGAGTCATCACAGGGACTACCCTGGTCAAGGTTTTGCTAAATTGAAACACAGTGAGACATTTATTCCAAACTATTTGGAGGGGTCAATCCCATCTTGATGCACTCACTTCTCTACAAGTACATTACTGCACCCAGAAACCTTCTGTCACTAGATTAGAAATCCAGGTAATCCAGCACCAAAGTACAGTAGATTGCTTGCAAGCTACCATGATGATCTCAGGTCAGAGAGACACTCATATCCATATCCCTTCGTGATCACTTCTTAGCAGAAGAGTGTTTCGCAGATTGGTCACGTTCAGTGAATTGTCATACACTTTACATGCATGTCATACCAGTCACCACACTCCTTGGTAAAGAGGACAACTAACCCATATGATATACAACGACCTTTACTTGATACATAGTTGTCCTATAACTATATATTATTAGGTCGCAACTATTTTAAGAACTACTCAATAAACCCTCTCTTTATTGAATAGATTATGGTTCTAAGGACTCCATGACAAAAGAATTTATTTCAGGAAGATGCGATGTGATGAACTGCCAAAATTTATTAATTTATAATTCATATATATTTACAACTTGCACAATCATCTACATGTTAATTGATTGGCTTTAGAACACAATTCTGAACACAACACATACTCCTAGAGAGCCCTTTAGAATTTTCTCTTGACTATTCTTTCTGATGATGAGATTCAGAGAAGAAGGTCATACGTGCGATTTAGGGACCATAACTGCTATATAGAGATAACTTCATCATTGTCTTTTGGTATTTCTATTTTAGCCAATCATAAAAATAAAAATAACCCCTTAGGTCTCTACACATTAAAGGGCCATACCTTATCAGATATATTAAAGCCCAAATTACTAAAACCTTAGCTGATCACTTTTAATTGGGCTTAACCTTACTTGACAGTCTGCAACACATAATTATTTCACATATATAAGCCTAATGTTGGATTAAAAATCCAACAAGGAGTGCTTCATACAGCCGTGGGAAGGGTTGATCCAAGGTTAGAGTGGATTAGCCTCTAGCTTAGATTAAACTCCGGCTATGGCCGGAGTTGGGAGTGTTCCTGCCGGCAACATGACCCGCCGGTGCTCCATTGTGTTACGGGGAGATTGGGAAGCAGAAGAAGACTCAGAAGGCCCTTTTAAGCCTTCTAGTAAGTCGGAACTCAGAAAAGTCACCGTGCGCGTACTAAGAAATATTGGTGAAGAATAGAAATATTGATGCAGTTTTTACTGTACTGCATGAGAAGCAGAAGAAGACTCGCAATGGCCTTCGAGCTTCTATTTGCACCACCAAATATTAAAAAATAGATAAGCAGCTAGTGATTTAAAAAAAATTATAGATGTAAAAATTTATTTTTTAAATTATTATATTTTTTTATGATTCATTTTTTATTTGGTCATACAGAATTAAAAAATTAATCAGATATTAGACCTATGTTAAAATAAAAATAATAAAAAATTGAATCTATCTTGAAATCAATTCAGAATTGAGCCAATCTGTTGGGATGATTTTAGATTGATTCTAAGATATGATCAGATCAATTTTAAATTAATTCTAAAATGAGTTCTGATTGAGTTGGTGCCTAGAATCCACCAATGCTCACCCTTGTTTTAATTGTATGCAAATTGATATTAAACCCGTAGAAGAATGCCAACAGTCCAAAGGTAACAAATTAAGGAAAGAAAATAAGAGGTCAGAATTCTACGAATGTGTTATATGGCAAGCATTCACATTTAAAACTTGCAGTATTAATCCTTGAGTGGAAAGCAAAATTCTCTTTATATATAGATATAATAAATCACGTTAATGATAGGAAGCAAAGGTTTTGTTCTTTGTAGAAATGTTGTGTATAAGAGTATTTAAGTTTGTTCTTTGTAGCAATGTTATGTATAAGAATCATTTAAGTATGAGTTTCAACATTTGAATCTGACTAACTGGTGCAACAGTATTTATTGATTAAGTAGACATGATATTATGTTTGTTATTTGTTTATGTGCCAGATATTAATCTGATTATAAAGAATCTTACTTAATTGAAGTAAAAAAAAAATTTAGATACTTAAATGGAACAAAAAATACAGGATTATGATATTCTAAAGACTCACCATTTAATCTAATTGCATATTTTGATTCTGATTTTGCTAGTTATAAATTAGATAGAAAAAGTATAAGTGGTGCATACCAATTCTTAGGCAGTAACTTAATCTCTTGGTTTATAGCAAAAAAAAAATTTAGTTGCATTATCAACTGCTAAAGCTGAATAAGTTGCAGTGCTCAAATCCTTTGGATTAAGCGACAACTTGAAGATTATGGTATTACACTCGATAGGATCCCAATTAGGTGTGACAATACTAGTGCAAGAAATTTGACTAAGAACCCTATTCAACATTCAAGAACTAAACACATAGTAGAGAACATGTTGCTAATAATGATGTTTGTCTTGATTATGTTTGTATTAATGATCAATTAACTGACATATTTACAAAACCCTTAAGTAAAGAGAGATTTTGTTATCTTAAAGGAGAATTAGGAGTTTGTGATCCATTAGAATAGTTTTGAAACTCTTAAGAATGATTATCCAGATTTCAGTCAATTTTCTTGAAAATCTTCCTAAGTTTCTAAAGAAAATTATCTAGATTTTTGATTTCTTGATTCCCCATACTTTAAAAAAAGTTATCTAGAGTTTGATGATTAATTTAACAAGTTTTAGTCCTTGAAACTCTTATTTTTCATTGAAACTGTTGTGGAGTAGACTCTATTGGAGTTGGAGTCGACTCTAATTATTTAGACTCTGTTTGCTCATTAGAGCCGACTCTAGCTACTGTCGGAGCTAACTCTATTTCGGGCGCTGATTGTGTTAGCGATTTAAAGCTGATACCTCACTTTTCGGGAGCCGACTCTAAGTGGTCCCCCTTTAATATTTCTAGGACAGAGCTGACTCATCTCTAAACCAAATCGACTCTAATTCATTTCAAATTTCTCTCCGCTCCTCTCATTCCTTCGAGCACCTTTGATTCTCATCCTCCTTGACCTCAATGGCCCCCAAACGCCATGCATCTTCCATTGGTGTCTCCATCACGATCGAGAGTTGTTTCGTGCGATGACCGGCGAGGCCACCTTCACCTAGCACTCCTTCAACTCTTCCTCCTTAACTCCAAGTGCAATCCCTACTCCTCCCTCACATCAAGTTGATTTTGTGGCTGGCAAGGCAATCACCATGGGAAGAAAGATAGTAGACTTTGATTTTCTTGACTCTGAGGGATTTGCTATTGGTAGATAGTTAAGGGATATGGGCTAGAAAAGAGTTTGATCACTTGATGTACCCACATACCCTGCTTTGGTGAGAGAGTTTTATAACAATGTTGATAGAGGAAATGATGGATTGGTCAGTCATGTGAGAGGCACCCGAGTCCACATCACTTCAGAAATCTTGGGCAATACTTTAAAAATTCTTGTTGTTGGAATGGCTGCCACTCAACACAGTGTCAGATGTAATGCCTTGTCAAGAATGTTGGGAAGAGAGGTTACTAACTTTGAAGAAATTATAGCTAATCAATTGAATCTAGAACAGAGATTGCTACACAACATCTGCAGTAGAGTTTTGTTTTCCAAGACTGGCCGATTTGAGTTTGTGAAGGATGTAGTGGTTATGGATTGTGCAATGAATGTGTATCCAATTAACTTGGTTGGTATGATGATTGGATACATGGCAGAGGCTAGGACTAAGAAGAGGCCCACTTTACCATATGACATGATTCTGACTTTGATATTTCGAAGCCAAGGGGTGAGAACATTCTGGAGAATGAGCCATAGAAGAAGCTAAGGCACACAGATTACAACAATGCCTCCACTCTTCACCCCAAGGGCTTTAGGAAGATTGATGGCCAATGGTAAAGGAAAAGATAGTCTGATGGGGCCGAGCAAGTTAGAGCAATGGTTGATATTGACCCTCAGCAGCTGAACCTTCCTATGCTCCACTTGGACCGAGTTATTCTTCAGCACCTTCATTGGCAGCACCATCTAGACCTTCCCTTGTTTCCTCTGTTTTTACTGCTGATCAACTAAGGCAAATGAATGAAGTTATGAAATCTGCATTGGCTGAGCAAGAAATAAGAATTAAAGAGGATATATGGGAACAACTTTTGAATGTTAAGCAGCTTGTTTATATTTTGGAAGAAAAGGTTAAAAAGATTAAGACATCAATCAATACCTCAGCTGATGGATTGAAGACTGAGTTACAAATCATTTTTGACAAGATCAAAGATATTGATGGTGACTCAGATATTTATTCCAAATGTAATGTTGAGCTTCACGAAAAAATTGTTTCAGCTGCTTCTACTGTTGAGAGACTATTGACTAAATTAAAACTCAAAAGGATGGAATGGAAAAAATTCTAGAAGAGTTGAAGAGAATCCTGATGGTCAGTCCCATATGAATGACCCCTTCCTTTCTTGCTGCCTCAAGCCAAGCCAACCAAGCCAGTTTATCTAATCCAATCAACTCAACCAAAACAATTATCTAATCTATCCTAGCTTATCTTTAGAATTTAGGATTTCATATGTTGTACTTAGATAGTTTTGAAAGTTACAATTTGTTTTTGTTGTTGTATGTTTGTTCTTGATAATAGCTTGTATTTAGGACTTCTAATTATGATGTTGAAATGTTGTATTTGCTTTACTTGTACTTGAATTTATGTAATCAATGAATATGAATGGAATGTATGAAATGTTATGACTTAATGAAATCAGCTTTGATCTTTACAAAATAAATGGATTCTGTGATGCTTGATTCTTATTTTAAATGATTTGTCTCCCATTCTGAGCAAGGATTATCCTGTGCACTCTTAACCTTTTTGTTGATAATAAATAAGGGAGAAAGAGAGTTATATATGCATATGGCTTTGAAATGGACCTAAAATTGTATGCACATATATAGGGGGAGCTATTTTACTCAGGGGGAGTTGAATTAAGAGCTTATTTGAATTAGTAAGAATATACTTGAATTGATAACTTGAAGTAAGTTTTGAAATTTGAAAAGTATGAATCATTGTTGATTTATTGGAATAGTTGAAATGAAGTTGTTAAAATTCTGATTATTAAAACTTTAACTGAAGTAACTATTCAAATTGTCATTTATGCTTCAATTGATTATGCATAACTCAATATTTTTGTCATCATAAAAAGGGAAAGATTGTTGACCCAATTATTGATTTTGATGAAAAACAAAAATCATATGAATATATCTCTCATGTTATTAATGATTTTGATTAAGTGTTTTAGGAATTTAAAGTATTTATTAATAAAAATCCAAGAAAAATTGAGTTTGAATCTGATTCTAGTGTCAAGTGTCAAGTTTCAGACATTAGAGCTGACTCTAGAAAGATTAGAGCCGACTCCGGAGCGTATCGGAATAGTTTGGCACTTTCGACATGGATTAGAGTCGATTCCTGCAGAGATTAGAGCCGACTCTAACTTAAGAACAGAAAACCTCTTTTCGGAGTCAAATTAGAGCCGACTCCTGTAGGGAATTAGAGCCGACTCTAACTAACAAACAGAGATTATGTTTTCCGGTACGATTAGAGTCAACTCCCGCATTTATTGAAGCCGACTCTAACACGCAATGTATCGACCCCAAGGAAAGTTAGAGCCGACTCCGCAATGGATAGACTTTACTATTTTGAGCATTCCGACTTAAAGCCGACTCTAGGCCATATTAGAGCCGACTCTAATCTATCAGAGGCAAAATTCAGAAATATCAGAAACGACTCTAACGACTATCTTTTCTCCAACGGATCTTAATGACTCTTTCCTCTTTTATGCAAAACTCATCCATAAGGACAATTAACGACTAATTTTTTATCTAAATATGGATTAAGAGGAAATTATATATAAAAGGAAGCTTCTGACCATTTGAAAAAGCACAAAAAATAGAGAGGAAAAGTTGAAAATCAAAGAGAAAGAATTTAGATTTGAAATCCCAAGTGTTTGAAAAGGAGTTTAGAGAAATCCAAAGCATTCAAAAGACTACTTTGAAGGAATTCCATCAAATCAAAAAGAAAAGAAAAGAGCCCTAGTTCTTCTACAGCCTCTACATCAACGAATCTTCCAAAGCTTCAATCTTATCTTGAGGAAGATCATTCAAGAGGAGAAGAAGAAGAAAAGAAGAAAAGCCCAACTTCAGAAATCTTCTAAATTAGGCTCTTCTATTTCTATCTCATTTATATTATTTTATTTGCTTATTTGAGGAGCTTTATTACTACTGTAACCATTCCATTATTACTCTTATTTTTTGATTCAATCAAGTGATTGAATCAGGGGAGGCAATTAGCCTCGTGTAAGCTAAGTAGCTTGTGATAGGTTGTATGCTAGGGTTGTTGTGATCCCGTTGTAAAACAATAAGTTTGGGTTGTGAGCTTGTAAAATAACTCGGCAGTAATTAGGGAGATTATAGTGTGGACCCAAGAGGTGCTTGGGAGTGGATGTAGGTGTAGCAACACCGAACCACTATAAATCTTTGTGTTTGTCATGCTTGTCTCTCTTTCTCTCTACTCTATCTTTATATTCTGCTTTGCATTCTTTGCACAACACTATTTACATTTATTCTTATGCACTTTCACATTGTGAAATTGTTTCTTAAAGTACCAAAATTTTTTAAGAACCCAATTCACCCCTCTTGGGTTGCCATCTGGGCCAACACGAACAGTGAATTTCTATTTGGCCTAGGGCTGAACAGTTCGGTGCCTGCTAGAGGGGGGCAAAGGCAAGGGAGGTCGACGGAGGGCAACAAAGGGAAACAGAGAGTTTCGAGGGAGTTACTCACCGCCGCTGCATGTGATGCTAGGGAAGCTGACCTCGCCGGGGACGTGCCGTGCGCCGCATGCCGGTGCCGAAGAAGAAGATGAAAGAGAAGGGAAGAGGGAAAGAAGATGATTCAGCTGAAGAGGGGGGGGATGGAGCGGACGGGTGTGCGGAGCAAATAATGGGGGAGGGGTAGTTTAGGAATATCTTTTTTTAGGGCGGTGCAAAGAGTAATTTGGGCTGTGCATAGAGTAACTACAAAAATTTTAAAAAAAGGGGGGTGTATTGAGTAATTTTGGTGGTGCAAATAGAAGCTCCCCGAAGCCTTCTAGTAAGTCGGATAAGTTATCGCGTGCGTACCAAAAATAAAAATATTAATAAAAAATAAAAGGCTAAACTACAGAATTAACCTTGTACTTAGGGGATTATCACTTTGGTCTTTAAACGTTAAAAAGTTATAAAAATAATCCTAAACTTTCTGTTTGTATCACTTTGATCCTTACTGTTAAATATGGAAGACGCCGTTTATTTTTATCCTATGTGGCAGTATTCGTAGCGGCATACGTGGCATCTAAATGGTAAAAATAACTTTAAAATCCATAACTACCTATTAACCCGTTATTTAATAATTTAAAAAAATATAAAAAATAAAAATATTTTTTTTCTGTCCTAATTTGCTCTACGCGAGCATTCATGAGTTAGGACAAATCAGAGTGAAAAAAGATTATTTTTATTTTTTTAAATATTTTTAAATTATTAAATTATGGGTTAATGGGCTTATTATAGATTTTAAATTTATTTTTGTCTCTTGGATGCCACGTGTGCTGTTACGTATGTTGTCACATAAGATAAAAATAAATGGCATCTTTTTTATTTAACGGTAAATATCAAAGTGATACAAAATAAAAGGTTTAAAATTATTTTTATAATTTTTTAAGGTTTAAATATCAAAGTGGCGTAACCCACTAAGTATAAAGTTAATTCTGTTGTAGTTTAGAAAAAATAAAAATATTGATGCAGCTTTTACGGTACCGCATGCGGTGGAGCGATCTGTTTGTGAGCCATGTTGGGATAGGGACGGCCCACTCATCTTAGATCTGATCAACCCAATGAAAATTAGGTTCAATCTAATTAAACCATGTCGCTTAGCATCTGTTTGGTCAGATTAAATTTAATTTGGACTGGGACCTGATCGTTGGAAACGAGAGTTGGGTTGGTATTTAATTGTTAAGCCCGGAAAATGCTTAGGACTTAACCCTTGTGAGCCTTGTAGGTTGAGGTAGTAGAGTTTGGATTGTGTTACGAGCCATTAAAAATATAAAAATAATTAAAATATATGATTGGCATTTCTGAAACATATTTTTTAAGCATTTATAGGTTCAGATAGGTAGACTAAATATGAATTAAATAAATAAAAATATTTTATTTATAATTTTTGATCAAATTTTATTTAAATCATGAAATATTCATAATAATGATTAATAATAATGTTCAGCAATTTGCATATTTAGCTGCATATTTTAAATTTGTTTACTCTTGTTACTAGTAGTGCTTGTTTAAATTGTGAATTTTTTATAGCATTGTTAATACTAAATTAAATAATTATTAATTATAATTTGCATGATATTTAATTATAAATTTTGAATATTAATTATAATTTCAAATAATGCTAAATCAATGTTAATAAAATAAACTTAATTACTATTTTGATAACATTATTTACAATATAATATTAAGACAAATAAATATGCTAATAGCATAATAATAATACTAATAAAATAATAAATGAAGGAAAATAACGGAAATTATTTGATCACATGCATGAGCATTAATTGACAGATAAGGAATGAATGATTAAAGATTTAACCAAGTCATAAACTCTTGGTAGTGTTTGAAATAGGGGATAAGAGAGGATATCCCCTGGATATCCCCTCTTATTCCCAAAAGCCATGGGATAGCTGGGAATAAAGTTAACCAAAGGGATAGTCCATGGTTAATCATGGGATATCCCCTCAATTTATTCCTTAGAAAATGCAGGAATAGCTGGTTATCCCTTCAAATAAGAGCAAAAAAAAGTTATCCTATGGATTTATCTTTTTTGCAGTTTATATGATCAATGAGATAACCAAGGGATATCCCTAGGGTTGGCCAAGGGATAAACTCTATCCCATACACTTATCCATGGATAATATTTTTTCTATCAAACACTACCTTAATCGATTATGTAATGACATAATGACTTTATGACATGATAACATATATTGGGATAATTTAAAATGTGGTGCTTTGGTTCTGGAATAGATGTGATCATAGTCCATGATTGTGGAGAATGAATTTAGTGATAATATAAAAATTGATGACATGGCACCTTTAAATAAGTAATGATGTAAATTGATTAATGAACAATAATATGAAAATCATTGAAGATGCCAAAATTGATGACAGAGAACTTGATCATGCCAATATGAATTGTTCACAAAGTTTAAAAATTTCTTTATTTAATAATTTAAGATTTGTATCTCTCTCTCACTCTCACACACACACACACACACACACACACACACATATCTATATGTATATATATATGTATGTATATATATATGTATATGTATATATATGTATATATATGTATATATATGTATATATATGTATATATATATATATATATATGTATATATATATATATATATATATATATATATATATATATATATATATATATATATATATATATATATATATATATATATATATGTATATATATATATATATATATGTATGTATATATATAGATATGTATGTATATATATATATATAGATATATATATGTATATATATGTATGTATGTATATACATATGTATATACATACATATATGTATGTATATGTATATACATATGTATATACATACATACATATATATACATATATACATATATATATATATATATATATACATACACACACACACATATATATATATATATTCGAGTATCAGTTCCCCAATTACTTATATTCCTAGATAATTCATTTATAATTATCTTGCTAATTCATAATTAATTATATTTATTAAGTATGAGTTCATATATATATTTTTTTAATTCAAAGAATTGAAATAGGAACATTTTTTAAAATCCAAAGGATTGAAGTAGGAACATTGAAAGATGCAGCTGCCAAACCACCTTCTTAGTTTCATTTGAATCATCTTTCTAGTTTCATTTAAAATACATTTAATTTTTTACAGTAAATTTTATATTCTGACCTATCTGGGATAATTCGTACTAGACTAGTATGATTATCCGCTTGTACCAAAAAAAAAAAAATACATTTAATTTTATTTGAATAAAGCCTTCATTCTAAATGTCAATTATACATATACATATACATATATATATATATATATATATATATATATAAGTGTATGAACATTATTTTTTAATGAAATGATTACGATATGGATTTTAATTTGATTAGTTAATTTATGTATTTTAGATGCCTTGCATATCTTGTATGTAGCAGATTATCATAATCCAAATCCATCTTAGGATATAAAGCGGATAGTTATACTTAAGTTATAATATTTAATTTAAGGCCAAATGTGAATGAAATTTTATCTAACATATATTTTAATCATGTGAAGCTCATAAAAGATGGGAGAAGAATAAGTAAAAGTTAAATATCATTTAGCACAGCTAAAGAATGTTCAAAGAAAAGATTTTAAGAAGTAATTTCTATGTTCTAAGAATAATTATTGTAAAATTTAGTAGAAGACAATATTAGCTGATCTGGCAATTTAAAAATTCGTTCCTGATAGGTTAGAGTCGGCTCCAACTTTTCATGTATCGGTTCCAAGTCGTGTATCCAAAAATAGAAAGTTCTGAGCTCGTTGAGGAGTCGGCTCTGAAAAAGTAAAGTGTCGGCTCGTCATGTTCAGGTGTCGGCTCCAAAAGACGGTAAGTGTCGGCTCCAAGGTAGTCAAAAATCATGCGTTCTGTTCCCATATCGGAGTCAGCTTCAGACATTGTAAGTGTCGACTTCGAAACTCTGGGTGTCGGCTCCAGACCATATCAAAAATCAGAAAGACATTTAATTGGCCATGAGGTCGGCTTCAGACTTTCTAAGTGTCGATTCAGGCTCTGAATTTTGAAACTTACCTTTGGCACTTGATTCAAAACACGTTTCTTGATGCCTTTTGATTAAATAAATATTTTTAAGCCCTGAAACACTTATTAAATTTATTAGTAACATAATGAATATACTTAATTTCTTTATTAATTATCAAAATTAATAATTGGATCAATAAAGGCTTAAAAGATTCGTTAAAATTAACCAGGCAAAGTTTACATGGAATAATATGAAAAAAAATTAAAAATTTAAAAACCATGCATGAAGCGGTCAATCAGAGTAGTATGGTGCAATCGATCAGTGTGGGGTTTGTTCGACCGGTCGGGATAGTGAACATGATCTCACGTTAAAAGTTGATTGGATGGTGTCGAGATCAGAGTCATTTTTTAAACCGGTGCCTTTTGGCACCGGTTTTAGAAAAAAAGCGTGGGAATCAACCTTATTGCGAAAAGGGGGTTAAAGCGAAAAATACCACTTCAAATGGCATTTTTCGCTTCCACCTCCTCACCCTCGCTGCGCCACATCAGCGAAAATCTTTCACTGACGTGGAAGAAAAATGATAAGAAATCGCCATTTGAAGTGGCGATTTCTGTTCAGAAATCGCCACTTCAAGTGGCGATTTCATGAGACTGAAATCGCCACTTGAAGTGATAATTTCATGAGAGAAATCGCCACTTCAAGTGGCGATTTCGCAAATCACTTTTATCTCCCATAAAAAAAAAATGGATAAAAAAAATGGATATGAGAGTAATTAATAAGAGAAGAAGAGATGAAAACTTACGGTTTCAAATCAAGTAGGAGAGTAATTAAATAATATTTTTATTTATCTTATTATTATTTTAAATTAAATAATATCTATATAGTTTCAAATTGAAGATAAATGGTACGGTTCACGAAGTGTTCGGAAACTTGGAACGTGATCCCTTCATGGCGTACGTAAAGATAGGTCAATTAATTAAAAGTGATAAAAGAGTGGTTTGAAATTTAAAGATTTGAAACTGTATAGATATTATTTAATTCAAAATAACAATTCATATTATTCTAATTTTTATTTTGATTTATGTTTCTATTTTAAAAATTCTTTATTTTTAGAAATTATTTCATTTATTTTTAATCTATAGTTTCAAATCTTTGAATTTAATTTGAAATTTAAAAAATAATTAATACATATATTTTATTTATCTAATTTTTATTTTTAATTTAGAAAAATAATTCTAAATTTTAAATTTAATAATATGGAATTAAATATATATTTTTATTTATCTTATTGTAATTTTGAATTAAATAATATCTATACAGTTTCAAATCTTTGAATTTCAAATCACTCTTTTATCACTTTTAATTAATTGACCTATCTTTACAGAAGCCATGAAGGGATCACGTTCCAAGTTTCCGAACGCTTCGTGAATCGTACCATTTCTCTCCTCGATTTGAAACTATATAGATATTATTTAATTTAAAATAACAATAAGATAAATAAAAATATATTATTTAATTACTCTCCTACTTGATTTGAAACGGTAAGTTTTCATCTCTTTTCTGTACTGTTTCTTTTTCGATTTGAAACTAACTATATAGATATTATTTAATTCAAAATAATAATAAGATAAATAAAATATATTATTTAATTACTCTCCTACTTGATTTGAAATTGTAAGTTTTTATCTCTTCTCCTTTTATTAATTACTCGTATATTCATTTTTTTTTTTTTTTCGCATGAGAGATATAAGTGATTTGAGAAATCGCCACTTGAAGTGGCGATTTCTCTTATGAAATCGTCACTTGAAGTGGCGATTTCAGTCTTATGAAATCATCACTTGAAGTGGCAATTTTTTATCATCCTTTTTTCACTCTTTTTCGCTGATATGGCACAGCAAAGATGAGGAGATAGAAGTAAAAATATGATATTTTTTACTTTACCTTCTTTTTTTTTGTAATAAGATTGATTCGGACGCCTTTTTTTTTTTTTTTTTTTTTAACCGGTGCCAAAAGGCACCGGTTTAAAAAACGACTCGTCGAGATCATGCCCAGCCAAAAATGGTTGGAAGTGCTGTATGCTTAATAAAATATCATAGACCGAGAGGGCTACAGCGGTCCAATAGCGGCGCACCGAGGAGTTTCTCGCCATCCCGCCGCGTTGCTTGCCATCTCCGTCGGCGCGCTTCCGGCGAGCGACGACTGCTTTCCCACCGGCTGCCACGAGTACCACAGTTTCTCTTCCTACCTTCTCCTATTCTCCTCTTAATTCTGCGCTAGCGGAGAAACAGTATTACCTGAAGCCCTAAATTCAGGCCGTATTATCTAGCTTCTAGATCATCGGTTGTAGTGCCAGTTAAAAAGCTAGAAAATCGTCACTACTTTGTTATTTTAATTGCGTGTGGTTTTTATTAGTTTTAATGGCCGGTTAGTTGGAGCGCCGGGGTGAGTTTTCTAGTGTCGGAAGAAATTTTTTGAAGTGTAATCAGGTGATTTTGTTTTTATGTTGACTTATTTTTATATGCATGTAAATTCTGGATAATGTTACCTTTTTTTTCCCTATTATTTTAGGGCCGTTGGGTCTTGTTTCTATTTTCTGTTTCTTCTTTCAGAAACCCAAGAAGAAATATGAACGCCACTGAAGCGCATGTATGATGAAAACCTTTTTTTTTTTTTTGTGGGAAATCGTTTGTAAAATCTTTAGGACTTTTGGTAGAGAAGTTTATTGCTTTCAGAAAAGAATGGAAATGAAAGCAAGAAATGCTTCATTAGAAATCTTCCATATGATGTTTTATCTTTTTTTTTTTTTTCAAGAAAAATCAAAAGCACCAAAACAGTAACAATGCCTAGCAGGTCCTGCATTTAGCATTCTTGCTTTCTTTCTCTCTCTAGACATTTCATTGTTTTAGTTTCCTCTTCTTTTTTTTTTTTTAAATATTAGACGCTTACTCCTATTGAACCCTTGAGTCAAGATGTAACTACCTCCCTGTTCCTGCACAAGCTATCTCTTGCAATTCAATCCCCATCATTTTTGTCTTTGCGTGGCCACGCAAGGTTATAGCCTATTGGGACCATGGACCATTGGATCTTGCTGGACACCTTTTAATAAAAACTAGTTTGCGAGAAACCTTTTGGAAGAATGATTAGTTATTAATTATAACAATTTTGGACTCACTTTGGCAAACTAATTTAATTGTTTTCGAATTACAAGGGATTCCATGGGACCTAGGTCTTCTATTTCCAATAGCACTATACATGGGCTTGGCCCTAATTTTACTGATCCTCAAAATAGGCATGCCATCCTTCAGTTCTAGGGACCATTTGCAACTATGTACCTGGTTCATACTTGAATCCTTAGCAGTGATTTTTAAGGTGGATTGCCAGTGTTGATAGGTTTGAGGTTACCATCTTGGTGGATGAGGAACTTCACATTGTCACGATACTGTATGACGATTGTATGAGTGTGATGTCTAACGTAACTCATAACTATGATGTATTATGAATGCTGAAAGATATCCAGTCCTCCTTGTAGCAATAAAATAAATATTCCAACCACTTTGACGCTTCCACAAAGCACTTAAAAGTCATTTATAGCATTATGTCGATGTATGATGCATATTCAAAAACTATCTTAATGATCAAGCAAATTAAATATCCATGTATTATGTTATGTAATATTCAAAAATGCATGCAAATAACTTTGAGGGCATACTCTATTCTAGCCAAATAGATCATGAACATTGCAATGCTAGGCTATATGATTGTGGTTAGTGGCATGTCAAGGGTGCAAGACCAAGTGCATGATATGAAAACTTGCAAGTGGCTAGGACAGTGATCTGATGGGCTCAAATGTGCATGATCATCCATGGCTTCAAGGACATGCGAGCTTGATAATGTGGCCTTTTGTGATTGTTTTGTTAAGGAGTTCTGCATGGTGTTGTGGTGTTACGGGGCCATAGTGTGTGGGTTTGTTTTGTGGATATTCGAAGGTTGTGTAGTAGGTATGTAGTTTAGAGACAGTAGATATATCATGACATGGGGATACTTTGATAGATGCAAAGGTGTTTGGGTGAGCGGTACTTGGTTTGAGGGGCAAGATGTTGAAATGGCAGAAAGGTATTTTGGAGTGCTCTTGGGGACACCATCATCGATGGGTTTGGGTTGCTTGTGGACATTTGAGGTTGTCGCAAGAGTTTGGGTTGACAACTATGCTAGGCAAGGAACATAGAGGTTCATGCTTGGTCAAGTGGCTAGAATGCTATGTATTTGTATGTATGTTTACTTGAAGGACTAAAGAGGATTGGGCTTCATGTGTGTCGCATGTCAAGGCGCCACATAGGTAGACGTGGGCATGGGCTATATATATAAACCATGTCTTCTTAAAATGCATTTGAGGGGACTCCAACCAAAGACCTTTCAGCAAGGTTCTGAAGCTCTAACTAGTAGGCCAACTCTTTGTTTTCAACAGCATCCCTCCATATATGTTATACAATGTGGGCCAAGCTGGGCCTAGGCCCTGGGCTGACAATAGGCAGCTCGATGCGTCAGGTTGCTGTTTTTTCCCTTGGCTTGGCCCGACCCATGCCCACCCCTACACATAGGTGGTTGATGTAGTGAGACATTCACCCTCTACTACAAGGGGGTTTGCCCTTGGAATCTCTACTCAAGCCCTCCTTGGAAAAGACAAGAAGGTGCTATATTATTGTGATGCCCCTCCCAATAGTCCAACATTAGGAAATTAGGAATTGGTTGAGTGGTTTATAACCGGTTAAGCAAGAAGGACAAGGCACCAATTGGATCCCTTTTTGGGCTGTGGTGGCCCAAGTTGGTGTGGACCTTGTCCGTCTTGCTTTCTTGTAATGAAACGGGCCCGTGGGCCCGGGTCGTTACAATATGGTATCAGAGCCTCGCACCAGTCGAAAGTGCAGGAGCTAAGTGCCACACAGGATGGGAGCCACCTCTTGAACCTGTGGGGCCACCTCTAGAATCTTGCCTGCCTGGTTGTTGTGATCAATTACCCATGGCGACGAGGACGTCGCCTCTGTAAGGGGGTAGATTGTGATGCCCCTCCCAATAGTCCCACATTGGGAAATTAGAAATTGGTTGAGTGGCTTATAACCGGTTAAGCAAGAAGGACAAGGCACCAATTGGATCCCTTTTTGGGCTGTGGTGGCCCAAGTTGGTGTGGACCTTGTCCGTCTTGCTTTCTTGTAACGAAACGGGCCTATGGGCCGGGTCGTTACAATTATCAACCTCATCTAGTCAACTGGGTTTCTCTAGTTAGAAAGAGTGATCTTTTAACAATTCATGGTAAGGATAGAGGTAGACCTAAACTAACATGGACATAAATAATTAAAAAAGATATAACTATTTGTAATTTGAATGTCAGACTTAGTCCTGAATAGAGTAGAGTGGAGGAAGCAGATTCATGTACTGACCCCATGTTGTTGGGAAAAGGCTTAGATGAGTTGAGTTGAGTATCTATTCAACTAGGTTTGCTAGAACAAAGGATAAATTTATCAATTAGGAACAAAAGTATTCCATTGTAATGATACTAGATCATCTTTCTTGCCTTCATAATTGCAATGGGAACAAAAAGAGTCCAATGTAAAGATGCTAGATCATCTTTCTTGCCTTCATAATTGCAACAGGATCTGTGCAATCTATCTTTGGTTTTATTCACTTGCAAAGTTGCTTTAGGTTCAAAAATATCTTAATCAAATCTTCCATTGTCCTATTAACTTAAGAAGATTTCAGAAAGAGTAGGACCGAAGCTAAATTTTATTACCTTGTTGCTAGTGTGAAGCTTAACAAGGAGATCAGGATGGTTTATTAAGTTGGTCTGAACATCCAGGATGTTAGTTATCTATATCAGCAGAATTATCTTTCCAACTTTCGGAAAAGTTTGATACTTGGGTTTTAGTGCTCAATGATAGCTCTGAGCAATAGCCAACTCACTTTAGTGTTAGAGACTTTGGTGCCGTTAGGTTTGTTTATCTCACTAGATAAATATGCCACTTAGGATGGTCATGGACTGGTCATGGTCAAAGTCCTTCAGCATTTGCCATTCAATATGGCCATGCCATGGTCAATTACTTTCTGAGAGGCCAAGTCCATTATAAGGCTCCCTTTGGATTGAACTAGTAATTGTTGCCCATATGTTCAGATAGGAAAATTTTCTTTCTGTGAGATTCATTTGTTTCTCAATCTTATTTGGACTTAGAATTCAAATTTAAGTAGAATTGGCCTGATGGGCTTATGAATATGCCTTCCAGCTTGTAGATTTTTCCCCATAAATTGTATCTGAATAGTTTCCGTAATAGTTCTAGTCTTTTGGAGCCCCAAGATGGTGTACATGTGATGGGCTTATGAATATGCCTTCCAGCTTGTAGATTTTTCCCCACAAATTGTATCTGAATAGTTTTTTTTTATTTTTATAGTTCTAGTCTTTTGGAGCCCCAAGATGGTGTACATGTGGTGTATAGTACATTCAATCCATTGTATCTCGATCATCTAGTAATGGCAATGTGTGCTGAGAAGGAGATAGAGGCCATATTATCCCAGTGTAGTAGCCTTATCGACATCTTACTGGATTCCTCCCTTGGATGTAGAATAGTAGAATCTGCATTGCTCAAAAGCTAATCCACAGCGAGGTAAATTTTTTTTTTTAATGAAAAAAAATTCTTACCCATTCTTAATTCATTTTAGGCTATTCTTAAGATATGTAAGAACAACCATTGGTCTGCTTGAGTGGATATAGGAATTTCAACAATGGCTTTCTTATTCAGTCGCATATCCATTTGATGGAACAATTGAGCCTGATGGCAAATCCATCACAACCTTTGATTGCTATAATTGACTAGTGCTAGCTGCCATTGCCGTGAAGCATTGAAACAAAGGACCAGCATTTTCATTTTTTGGAGTTGGTTTGATGAGATTTTGCTGGAAGAGTCACTTGCCATCCTTGGTTTTGGAGCCAACCATGGAAATGACCCTAACATTGTTGTTGAGCTCTGCATCACTTACAAGGTGACAAATTTTGAATTCTCCCTAGTTCTTTATGAAATCTTTTTGAAGACATCAGGTAAAGGGGGTTTGATTAATTTCTAAATCTGGAGTGGCTTTTGAGCTAATAGAAGCTGGATTTTGTGTGTGTGTGAAACATATTGAGATTATAAGGGTGAACTAGGTAATCTGCTATCCTTATCATGGCCTCTTTTGTTCAGGAATTGCAAGTTTTCCTTTTCATTTGAGCATATGTAGCTGATTTACTGTCATCTTAGAATCAAGAAAAGTTCAATTACGCTTGCCTACATATATATGAAGGCTTAAGTGCAGCTACTATTGGTGAATCTTTCTTTAACTCTCATTTCCTCAGCACATGGTTTGATGATCATTTTACGTTGATTCAAGCTCCCTTAGCTCCTCTTATGCCTCACCAGGTGGTCCAGAATTGGGACATTTGGCCCTATGTTTTCAATTGCATGAGTAAGGATAATGTGGTCAACATCTTGAACAACATGAAAACAATATGCCTTTCCATCTCTTTCTAGTTAGGATGACTTCTGATTGATTTTGCTTGTGCTTCAGAAAAAAAAGTGAAGCTAAAAGCAGGGTTTTCTACCTTTTTCTTTAGATACACACATATTTTTTGGGGAAGTTCTTTTTTGCTTCAAAAGTCACGAAAGCAATTTCTTAGGCAATACCAGACAAGCCTCATCATTCAAGGCTTATGCCCTATAAGTTGCTTTTTGATGTTTAGTGATTTCAAGAGAGACATGCTATTTCAAACTTATGTGCTTTAGAGGCATAACCCCTGATGGAAATTGATTCAGATATTTGACATATTCAGCTAGAGATATAATTATTTATAATTTGAGTGTCGACTTAGTCCTGAATAGAGCAGAGTGAAGGAAGCAGATTTATATAGCCGACCCCATGTAGTTGGAAAAAGGCTTAGATGAGTTGAGTTGTATTTGACATATTTAGCTAAATATTAGGAACAAATTGTCACATCGTTGAGCAAAAGTAGTGACCACTCTCGGGAGAAGAGCACAAATCTGGAACATTGTTTTGTAGAACTTTTATTAAAGGGTGCTTATTCTGCCTTATGATGAAGTCTTGGAAATATAACTTATGTTGCCCTAGCAGCAGTAATGGAAAGAGTTTGATTTGATGCTAGTACAAGCGCTTAGAATTGATTTGCGTAGCATCAAAATTGGCTAAGTCTCATTTACTCTATTTTTTTATTGTGTGATTGAGTAGAATAGGGAACGATGGAATGATTAACATTAGTGGTGACCTTAATGACGGTGACGTGAATGAAATCACTCCATATTATGCGTATGAATAATATGTTGAATGAATGCTACTTTAAGAATACAATTTCAGGATCCAGAGAATTTGTCTGTTGAGTTGCTAGATACAATGGCTCTAAATTGCTTTTCAAATTAGAAAGAAATGAAAAAAAGGGGAAAAGGAGACAAACAATTGGGCTTGCTTATTATAGTTTAAGTGACCAATGTTTTATGGTGAGTGTTTGCCATTGGTCAGCCACTAGTATGGTACCAAATTCATTTGTACTGAGACTTAGTACATATAAGCATACCTGATTAGTACCATTTCATTTTTTTTCCTTTTTTGTTTTTTAGGTTAATTATAAGGTTTATGTATCGTTGAATTATGATTTTAAGGTTGTTTTGTTAGTTTATTTTATTTTGGTTTGAAGAGACTATGCAATTGCCTAATGGATGTAATTCAATAATTAAAAATAAATTTGTAAAAAATAATATAGTAATACTATTTTTGGACTCGAAAATACATATCAAATGGTTTTGAATTGCAAAATAGATACCGACGTCTAGCCCCTGGTGGATTTATATGCTATTAGTAGATATTGGAATCTCATTTTAATCGAGGCATTGAACTTGACTCCAACTTAGATACTGTTCTGTCCCTTGCATATGATAATCTGAGCCTCCTAGATAACCTCCTAGATAACCACCCTGATACCGATCTTCTATTTGATCCACAATACTAATTTTTCATATCTTTATATTTTTAAATATTTTTAATTCATTTTAAGTAATAATTAACATTAAAATATAAAATATTGAAAAATACCTTCAATGTGGACTAATGTAGAATCTAGCAGGTTTACTACATATATTTTAATTTGGATTCCTGTAGAATTTGGGTAGCCATAACCTTGTTCAAATTTAAACAAAATGTTGCCAAAATAAGATAGCAAGTAACATGCATGCTCCCAAATATTGTACCATTTTTAAAATTTTAGAACAATATTTTATTTATTATTACTAAACCAAAATATATTTTTAATATGAAAACTATATGTTCAATAACAAATTATGATTTCTTCTTCAATGCTTGGATTACTCTTAGATTTACAACATATCATGAAATCACGCTAAAATACAAAATTTTGGCATGATTTTCCCTGATTTTATTAGTTTTTGACCTATTTTAGATATAAAAATGGAAAGAAGAGGAGGGAGGGATTATTCCTGATTTAGATTGGATTTGGGCTCAAAAGCAACAAAACATTTTTTTCTATTGATTTTTCCTCGCATAGCCCACCCTTCATAGTTTTTGAAGAAAAGAGAGGAGAATGATTTCCCATGGCATTATTCTTTCTCTCTTTTGGGTCATGAGATGCCTTGACTGGAGCTGAAATCAAGAAAAAACCAGGTGGTTTCGCCTAGTTTGGAGTGGTTTGGGCTGGTTCGTATTAAGTCCCAAATTGATAGGCTAAATGGAAGTAGTTCTGCACTAGTTTGGTTTTGGTACACCTTGAATTGGACAGTTTAGTTTGGTATTGGCATTAAGATGTACCTCCATATCCTTTAATACTTCACCTAACAATTAGTATTTGTTTTGGCAAATTCTTTTACAAATTTACCTTAGGATTTTATAACAAGTTTAATTTATTGTTTTAATGAGCTCTAAATTAAGTCGGCATAGGTCAGTACGAGGTTTACTGTTACTATGATCCTATCTAAGTCCGAGCATCCTAGAAGTTTGATCGACCAAAGTCTTAAGTTGTATTTGAAGATTTTTTTTGATAATTTATTTTTTTCATTATTTTTAGTTTAAATTTATTTTTTGGGATTTTTATTTGGAATGAAAGTATCCTAACTTGATATTGCTAAACTAAGATTTCTTAAATTCTTTGAATTTGTTCTTGAGAGAGAGAGAGAGAGTTGATTTTTTATTCTTATGAAATTTGACTTTTTTTGATATTTTTATTGAATTCAAATGAGATTATTCCTCTTATTTCTATAAGAAATTTTAAGTAAATGTAAAGACGAAATAAAATAGAAGGAATAATGATATTTGCTTAAAATGATTTTGAATGCGAATAAGGAGGAGGAGAGGATAACCCTTATACACATATAAAAAGGAGCTCATGGGAGGCCTTCAGCTTTATACACCGCATAAAAAAGGAATATAAATTGAGAAATTATGAGAAAAATAAAAAGATTTGGTCAGTGAACTTATTATTAGCAATACAACTTATTAGTGCATGCAAGGAACAATAAATCATGGTGCTAAAATAAAAGAATCAAAAACCAAACTAAAATTACATGACAGAATCGACAACTTTTCTGCATGGAAAAAAGATATAAAGGGTTCACATACAACATTAACAATAGAAGTATCCCAAGGCCATTGAGCTAGGGCTTGGTTTCGTGCACCAAGTCATTGTACTTCATCAAAATAACACAACCTCAAAGCTATAAATCCTAATATGTACTCCTTGATCCAAAACTTAACTCTCCCATTGAGAACTCCTTTTACTTTGGTCAACTTGAAGCTTTGAGTTGGGCTTCAGCCTACCTTTGTCCATTGAGAGAGGAAGAGCAGTAGAGAGAGAAATAGGAGAAGAGATAATTGGGAGATATTTAATAGTGAGAGGTGAGGGATTGCCAATCCACTTTTGCCATCTGCCTTCTGTCACATCTATCAGTCACCATGCTTGAGAGAGTTATAAAGGAGAGAAAGGGATGGCATTGGGACATGGGAGCAGAGGAAGGGATGGAGCTAGGGTGTCTTCGCATGAATTAGCTACTTAGGTGGAATTGTTTTGGGGGCTTAGGTCAGATTCATCAATATCTGCTAATGCATCACCTAAGCCTAAATCTAGCTTGAAACTCCATCAGGCTTTGGATTTAGGAACCCCCTTTGGAAACTTCTCAAGTTGGCCTAAAGCCCTTCCTGAAGCTAGCCTGAACCATTTATAGCCCTACATCCAAGTCACTAAAGACCATAAATAAAAACTCAACTCAACTCATCTAAGCCTTTTTCCAACTACATGATGTCGGCTACATGAATCTGCTTTCTCCACTGTGCTTTATTCAGGATTAAGTCGACACTCAAATTATAAATAGTTATATATTTTTAATTATTTAGTTTAGGCCTACCTCTACCTCTATCAGTACCATGGGCTGTTAAAAGATCATTTTTTCTAATTGGAGCATTTAAAGGTCTTTGTTGTATATGTCCAAACCACATAATCGATTTTCTCTCATTTTATCTTCAATTGAGCTACTTCTGTCATTTCTCGTATATGTTTATATCTAATTTTATCTTTTAAAGTTTTACCGCATATCCATCTTAACATGCACATTTATGTTACACTTAATTATTCACATGTTATTCAGTATTGCTCAACACTCTATTCCATATAGCATAGCTGGCTTAATAGCGATTTTATAATTTTTTTTAATTTTAATGGGATGCATCGATCATTCAATACTCCCGAAGCACTCATCCACTTAATCCATCATGCTTTAACTCTATGATTCATATCTTCACCTATTTCACCTTCTTGCTGGATAACTGATCCTAATACTCAAGTTTTTACTTCTTGGTATCTCTTGGCTTGCAATCTTTATTGTTTCTTCATTTGTATTTCTACTTTTACTAAAATTGCATTTCATGTATTCAGTTTTAGTTATACTAATCTTAAAACTTTTAAATTTTAAAGCTTATATCCAAATCTCTAGCTTAGCATTTACTTTAGATTTAGTTTCATCAATCAACACTATATCGTCTGCAAATAACATATACTATAGAATATCATTTTGAATATGCTTGGTTAATTCATTCATAACTAATACAAAAAGATACAAACTTAAGGAAGATCCTTGATGTAAACCTCCAGTAATTGAAAACTCACTGGTTTTTTCTATTGTTATTTTAACAATAGTTATTGCTATATCATACATATCTTTTATCAATTCTATATACCTTTTGGTAACTCTTTTTCTCTTTAAAATCCATCATATTATTTCTTTAGGTACTCTATCATATGTTTTCTCTAAATCAATAAAAATCATATAAAGATCAATTTTTTTTCTATACCTCTTTATCAATCTTCTTAATAAATAAATAGCTTTCATGATCGATCTTTCAGAAATAAATCCAAATTGATTATTTGACATCAAAGTTTCAGTTCTTATTCGATTTTCTTACTCTCCTATAATTTCATTGTATGTCTCATCAGCTTAATCCCTTTATAATTTGCACAGTTTTGAATATCTCTTTTATTTTTATATATGGTATTAATATGCTTTTTGTCCAATCATCCGACATTCTTTTAGTTGCTATAATTCTATTAAATAAATTGGTTAACCACATGACTCTAATTTTTTCTAAGCATTTTCAAACCTCAATAGGAATCGCATATGACCTTAATGCCTTTGTATTTTTCATTTTTATTCAAAGCCTTTTTAACCTCAAGCATGCTAAATCTACGAAAAAATTTATTATCATTTCTTACTCCTAGGTTATCACATCCTTCTACCCTTAAATTTACTAAATTATTTTTATTTAATAATTTTTTAAAATAATATTTCTTTTGTTCTTTTTTTTTTTTTTTTTTTACTAAGACTCTTTCATCTTCATCCTTATACATTTAATGTAGTTAAGATCTTTTTTTTTTTCCTCTTAGTTTTGCTAGTTTATATATAGTCTTTTCATCTTCTTTCGTATCTAGTCGATTATATAAATCATCATAGGCTTTAAGTTTGGTATTACTTACTATTTTTTTTAGCTTTTTTTCTTTGCATCCCTATACTTTTTAATACTTTCTTGATCCCTAGCTTCTTACCAAATTTTGTAGTTTGTCCTTTTAAGCTTGATGGCAGCTTGAACTTTCTTGTTCCACCATCAAGTTTTCTTTCGTAATGGTCCTACTCCTTTTGATTCCCGTAGAACTTTTTTGCTATGTTTTTTATGCATTTAGTTGCTTTTTTTTAACATTAAGTTGGAATCATTATCTATATTCATAGTCATTTCTCTTACTAATTTTTTTTAAAATAATTCTAGTTTTTCTTCATTCAAATTTCACCATTTAATTTTTAATTAATAGTTTTACATTTTACTCTATATTTTATTTTTATCATATGTCTGCTACCATTATCCTATGTTATGAAGTTAAACTTTCTCCTGCAATAATTTTATAATTTTTGCATATTATTTTATCATATGCCATCATATATAAACTTTACTATTTTTATAGTTAGCTTACAAAAAAACTCTTAACAATCAAAGTTTTGGGAAGTGACTTATCCATCAGCAAGCCATTGTCTTCGCAATCCACATCTGTTGTGTATGTGAGCTACTTGGGTCTATATAGGTGCCTGTCAGCTCAATATATGTCCCCTACTCCTATTCCATGAAGTCATCAGATAACATGTGCGTATGTGCTCATCTGCAGAGTGGTTGCATATGCAGTTGCTTGGACTGCATTTTAAGTACTGATTGCCAAAATTGAAATTAAATTGGTTCAACCAAAACTGAGTGTTCAAATGTTAATCTAATGGGTGGAGAGGGTTTTGTCATACTTTGCCGTAGTGGACTTTACCCTTGGAACCTTGATTGATATTCTATTGTTTGACTTGTAATCTTTGGAAGAAAGTAGTGGTTGCAGATACTAAAAAAAAAAAAAAAAAAAAAAAAAAACTGAGATAAAGCATCCATTTCTTTGGGTTCCATATTGCAATGTGATATACTTTTCTGTTATTAAAAATACCAGAATTTTATTTTTGAGATTTGTGTTCTTTTGAAAATAAAATAAGATAATAAACTTGTTTAATGCAATATATACTGATGCACAGTTTTTGTTTTCCATGGAAAGTATTTACTGCCTTCTTAAGAATGAAAAGAATCCTGTCAATTTGAAAATTTCTTTCATGGTTTTATTTCTGTTCTATTTCTGGACATAGGTTGGCATTGGTGTTGAAAAATCTCCTTGAAGAATGCCAAAGATAAAGACAAGCCGTGTCAAATATCCTGAGGGTTGGGAGCTTATTGAGCCTACACTTCGTGAACTAGATGCAAAGATGAGAGAAGGTTGATAGTGCATTTCAATTATATTAGTTCTTTATGATTTGCAAATTGCAGTAGCCATGCTGATGAGAAAGTTTCAATAATGAACAGCTGAAAATGATCCACATGATGGAAAAAGAAAATGTGAAACACTTTGGCCTATCTTTAAAATAGCACATCAAAAGAGTCGTTACATATATGATCTCTATTATCGGAGGAAGGAGATATCGAAGGAGCTGTATGAGTTCTGCTTGGATCAGGGCTATGCAGATCGCAATCTAATTGCAAAGTGGAAAAAGGTTCATTTTCTTCTGCTGCTGCTTCTTTCTTTGCCCCCTCTAGCAGTTGATTATTTTGAAAATATTTATAGTGATTAAAATTTTGGTCATATTAATAGACTGTAATATCCCAACAAATAATTCATATTACATGATCATTTGTATATGTGGCTGAGTGTATTAGACCCACTAAGTATATGTGTAAATAGGATTTGCCATGGAAGTGAAGCTTTTTTACAGGAATTATATTAGTAAGGACTCAAAATGTGATGACAAAACATGACCCTAAGATGGAATAAGAAAAGTTCAAGCTCTGCTAATGCTGGAGAATTAAGGCCACCTCATGCTTTGTTTAAGCGACTGCCGCTTCATGCTAACGAGACATCTTGCTTGTTTGTACCTCTTGCTTTGCAGTCATCCCATAATTGCGCCACCTCATGCTTATACTGTCACCTCGTACTTATTACTAATTTGACACCTCATGTTGTTGGTGCAACATGGAGGAAGGAAAAGAAAAATAAATTCAAATTAAACCAGAGTGCCAATAAATAGGCCTCTTTTATAGAATTTTTTTAGGATTCTTTTTCTTTTTATTAGAATATGTGTGAGGGACTCTTTCTCTTCCTTGATTAGAATTCAAATAAGGGTCAACCTATAACTTATAAATAGGTCATATTTGTGTTCTTTTGATATCAAGCAACTTTCAATGAAGTTCTTTTTTTTTTTGGTGAAGTTCTTCAATTCCTTGCTTGCTGTTGTGTGATATCGTGATTTCATAAGGGATGACTGGTGCAAGATGGGAAGCTTTGAGCATTTTCTAGAGTCTAGGGTTGCACGGCCAAAGACCATCAAGGAGTTGACATGAACCTATCAATTATCCCTTCAATTTGCTTTTGCAAATTCTGTACTTGCGTGGGCTTGAGAGCCAGACTTGATACCCTGATTGCTCCATCTCCCACTCATCCATAATGTGCCTTCACCTCTCCACCATAGCTTTTATCATTGTAGGCTCCACTACTGTGACAGCATTGAAAAAATGCGAGCTTCTGCAGATTCCATACTTGTGTGGGCTTGCCTACATTATATTTAGTATCAAAAACTCAAACTTGATACCTTTATTGCTCCATCTTCCGCCGATCCCTCGTCTGCCTGTACCTCTTTACCTCAGTTTTTATCATCTCTCTTTACCTCAGTTTTTATCATCTTAGGCCCCACAACTTTCACAACAGTAAAAAAACTTGAGACACACACCCAAACTATCTCAAGCAGAAAAAAAAAAAAACCATGGATCTTTTGCTCTCGTTTTCCTTTTGAAGTGAAAAATGGGAAAGTAAGCTTTGAGTCAAACCACCGCTATTTTCCTGGGCCTTTCTCTTGGACTGGCAATGCCTCTTTTTTGCTCTCGTTTGCTTGTTGCAAGCGCCACACTTCTTGGTTGCTTCTTGGCCTTGGGCTTCTTCTTAGTGAGGTCTTGGTTGGCTTGCCTTCCTGGTTTGACCCCTCCCTATCCTAGTTGTCACTTGCCTCCCTTTGCCGCATTGAAGGCAATGGCACATACTTGTCTTTGGTCGTCATTGGTGCTGACTTCTTGGTCTTCCTTTTGGGAAGGGATCCCCCACTACTGCTGTTTACTGCCACCAATGATTGCTTGTCTGAAGACTGACTCTGCTGCAAAGCCTGCAATGATGTGAAGCCCACAACTAACTAACAGCTTGCACCTCCAAAAACACTCCTTTATATGAGGATAGAGGGTATCCCTAATCACTTCCTTTCCCTCTTCCACAACTCACAGGCCTCCTTTGATTCACAGGCTTTCTTTGAGTTGCTCATCTCAACCCACCAATTTGAGGCGCTCATGAGCATGACTTGTGCACCATTGATGATGCAATTGGGTTCTTACTGGACTGTTCCCAAGATTTGAATTTGCAGTGGACAGAGCCCCAAAATCAGTGTTATGAGATCTCATTGACTACTACTCCCTCTGCTTGTCTGTTGCCATCAAACTCTGCTGGCCATTGTTCTAGAACGTTTTCTTACACTCTACAAGCTGGGAAGTTATCCTTGGTGTTGTCACAGCAAGTGAGGGAGCCATTAGACTCTCAAAAACCAAAGCCTACCTCACATCTCTCTTTCTATTCCTCTTTGCCGTATTTCATTTTGAACAACAACCCTGTTTCATCCAATATTGAGGCCTAATCCAAGTCAGTCTGTGTTAGGATTTGGGCAGCATGTCCATCATACACTGATCCTGATTCTGAACTTCTTGCAGTTTGAGGCCTCAGAATCCAAGTCAGACATGGATTTTTGGGTATGTTTGACCTGGGATCTTGGGTTAAGCGAAGCCAATCTCTAGTGCAGCTCAATAGCAGAATCACAGCTGCCTCATAATCCCACATTTACAACTTTATATCTGGCTGCACAGTGGACATGTTATTCCAATTATGATGACTCAGAACAGCAGCAATTATAACCCATCACCAGCTCTCGATGTTCATGTTGCTCCATTGGAGCATTAATTTGATGATATAATAGACATCTTGCACAACCTAATAGTCCAAGTGGATGCCATTAGGCATGCAACTCTAACCCTAGTATAGCAACCCAATGAAGCCAAAGAAGCTCCTTGGCCTCCAGGTGCCCAAATAGAAGAAGGAAAAAATTCAAATTAAAGTGGGAAGCCTATAAATAGACCTCTTTTAGGACTCTTTTCCTTTTTACAATTGTTTTAGGATTCTTTTTTGGTTAGAATTCATAGAAGGGATGCTGATCTTTGTCATAATTGTTTTAGGACCCATTGTTCTTCTTTTACTAATACTTGAATAAGGGTCAACTTATACATTGTAAATAGGTCCTAGTTTTATCTTTTGGCATCAACTTATGCTGATCAATAGAGTTTTTTTTTTAATCTCTTTTTCAATTCTTATTTTGGAGTGGTGTGATACTGCAATCCTATAAGAGGTGATTTATGGGAGGCTAGAAGCTCTAATGTTTCTCAGAAAGGTTGGAGGTGTGAGGCTAAAGATTGTCTAGTAGGAGCTGGTGTAAGGCCAAAAATTATCCCTTCAATTTGCTTATACAAATTCCTACTCCTGTGCAGGCTTTCCTTCATTATTTGTTTTACTTTAGGTTGTCACCTTCTACTTGTTCCACTTCATGCTTGTGTTGCTGCCTTTTATTAGGAACCGCCACCTCATGCTAATTTCCTTTAAGCTAACACCTCATGCTTGTGACATCAGAGCCACATCATGCTAGAAATTTGGCCTTCTGGTTAAGTATGGAATTGACATCTAGCTTCCAAGTTGTGATGGCGAGACATCTCGTGATGAGAAGTGATCCACAAGTGGAAGAGTGCTGCACTTTTTCTATTGTTTTGCAACTCTAGAAACTCCTCATCCACTTGTTAGAGGTAACTAGCGAAGAAAGGAAATAAAGAGTGAAAGCAAGCTAGAAGAAAAGGAATTGTGTTGCGAAGATTTTAAAATGCCTTAACTGAGCAAGTTGTGCTGGCATAGTTGACCATCTATATTTAGCAAATAATTGGCAGATTTTATAAGGATTTAGGGTTTTGTTTTATATCCTCCACTATCTATGAATGATCTAGCATCTTTGTTTCTACCTAAAGCTGTGGAAGCTTATAGATTCTAATTTCTGCAATGTTTTGGGCTATATGAATAATTTTTTATGCTACATATGCATGTTATTTGTAAAGGACCAAAGTTTTGATGAATTTCTGCTATTTTTCTAACGTTTTGTGGAGGTAAGTTGTTCTTAGTAGAGCCATGATGCAGTGAAGCCAACAGGTATCATAGTTGGATTGATGAACATTGACCAACAGATATAATAGGTAGTGACTGACCAGGTGGTACTGAAAATAATTGTGACGTGTCTTTGAAGTTTTCAGTATATTTAAGTGCTTCCAAATGTATTCATGTGCAGTCTAGTATTTTCTGAATGTGTTTTTTGAAAAACTTTATGGAAAAGTATGCGTCTTGATGATACTAGTTATTTTAATGTTTCAAAGTTACATTTATAATAGAATTTATTTAATACATTTTATAAGACATTGTTTATTAACCACATGAGTTTTTATAAGTATCTTATTGCTTCCTGACATTATACTGTTGTTATGTTTGGCTATTAAGTGGTGTAGCTCACTCAATTTTCCATTGTGGAAGTAAGAAGCATGCTGGCTTTGTCTGGTAAAAGATAAGTACTCTTGGGTTATATAGAAAAGCTGCTATTTCAGAAGAGGGTTTTAGAAACACTTTCCTGTGTATCTTAAGGTAAGATTTGGAGTTGTACAGTTGTGTGCAGAGAGACTATGGTATTGTACTTTTAGTAAAGTGTGCTCTGCTGTAGACTAACTTGTGTATCATGAGAATGAAGTGAGTCCTGTGTTGATTTCAAGATTATGCATTTTTGAAATTTAATTTGGATGACTTTTAGTTTGTTCTGTATAATTAAATGATTGTTTAATTTATACTTTCATGTCCTAAAGTTTAAATTGATAATTGTGCACTTCTGTGAGAATTGATTGAATGGAATTCAAGCTATTGATTCATTGCAATTGTAGTCATGCTTGGGACTTGGCATTGTTGGGTTTCAGGTGGTGGCACATTGTCCATTTATTTGTGCTTAGCTTACACGGAGATAATATTCCAAAAGTCATGCTGTTTTTCAAACCTTGCGTTGGTTTTTCTAGCTTCCTTAATAAAAGCATGATTTGTGAACAAAAATGGTTTGGAGTCTGTTTTCCTTGGTCATGTGGTGTCGTATGAAATAATTACGCTGTTATGTGAATTGCTAATCGGTCTGTTGATTGGGTTAGCCTATAAAAATGCTTGCTAATCAGATAATTTGAGTAGGCCAATGGAACTGGGGACTTGGTTACCTATCCTTCTTTCTCTGTTGTGGTTTTCTGTCGTCTTGGATCTAATGTTGTTTGCTTCGTTTGTTTTCTGATGGTACATTCGGCCTTTGTGGTTTTACCCTTCTCATGTATATGTTTAGTAGATTGCATCTTTCTTTTCCAAGTCCTTCACTATTTGACATCTGAGTTGTGATGTTAATGTTCTTGAATGTTTTGGTTTGTTTGAGCCTCTGCAGCCAGGTTATGAGCGCCTCTGCTGCCTTCGGTGCATGCAGACACGAGATCACAATTTTGCAACCACTTGTGTTTGCAGGGTCCCAAAACACTTGAGGGAAGAAAAGGTTATAGAATGCGTCCACTGTGGTTGCAGGGGCTGTGCAAGTGGAGATTAACCATTCTGTTTGAGTAATACTTATTTTAGCCATCAACCACTGGTCAGATGTAAACCAGCCACTGAAACTTTGGTGTATCATCTATTGCAAATTAACTCTTATCTTGTATGTGAATGTAGTGTCAAGCATTAATACTGCGAGCTTCTTGATAGCATACTAATAGATTGGAGGGCATGCTCCATTGTCGGTTGCTGATTCTGGAATTTGTGTAGTAGTCTCCCTGCTAAATCACAATATTCTGAGTTATCTATCTGTATTGTTGAATTATGTCCTATACATTCAATGACTTGAGATTAGATATGCAGGGTCATCCCAATCATTTTTGTGACTTATGAAATAATTATGTTGTTTAATTTTATTTTAATTGATGCTAGACTTTGGCGTAATCATAAGGTTGCTTAATTTTACAGGTTTGAAATATGGAAATAGCCTTTTGTTTGTAGGGGTAAGATTATATTTGATTTTCTCAAATCTTTTCCCCGCGCATGCGCGCGCGCATATATATATATATATATATATATATATATATATATATATATATATATATATATATATATATATATATATATATATAGGAGTCTCAAATCTTGTAATGGTTGGAGTTTCTTGCACTAGGATGTTATTTTTGTTTTCCTACTTCAAGATTTAAAATCTTGAAGGGGACAATAATATTTTGATCTTAATCTTTATTTCTCAATGGTTGGTTTCAAAGAGCAGTGATAGGTTGATAGTTAATATAAAATTATTTTTTATCATATTTAATTATTTGATGAAAATTATCGAGGCATTCTGATGTTCTACATTGAATTTTAGATGTATAGAAAATTTATAAGGTCATTCATTCGATATCCAATATTTTCACATTTTTTTTGGGTATAGTGGTTCATAAAATAAGATATATTTAACAACTTAAGGTAGAAACATTAATGGAACTCATAAATATAATGATTGAAAAGAAAATTAACATAATTTATCCTTAAAAGGTTAAGTGAATCAAAGAAAAAGTAAAAGGTGATTGTTAATTTTGATATTAAAAAGAATAAATAAAATGGAGCAAGAGTTAATGGCGATCAATGTCTAAGAAAAGGTAGAGCTACAAAATTAAAATAATGAGGTAGCATAATTTTGATTAAATTGACATTGGGAAAAGATTTTATTACTATTATCATGCTCTTTAAGTAGAATATGATGATTATATAAAATAATGCTTTTAGGAGGATAAAATAATTCAAAATGTTTTTGATATTTATCGAAGAATATTAGAATGGATAGGTAAATATAATATAAGTTTTAAAAGAAGGTATAAAAGTTATAATTTGCAAGATTGAAATAATGAAAAAAATGTTATTTTAAGGTTTGCAATAATAAATAATTTAATATTAGCTAATATATATTTAAAAATATTTTTTACTTAATAACCTTAAAAGTGGATATAATGTTTGCCACGTATGTTTCTATTTTTACTAGTAAGATTGATTGATTTTAAGTAAAGATTGTAAAATTATATTAATTAATAGTTTAATCATCTAATATAAATGATTGACTATAGATGTATGTATTTCGAAATGGAGAAGATAAACTAAAGAATATATTAAAAGAAGAGAAATAAATAGCTTTTATGGGTAGAATATTGAAAGATAAAATAATGGTATTTATATAGGAAATTTAATACTATATAAGAGGAGGTAGCCAACATTATCAAGAAAGTATATATAAAAGTGTTAGAAGAATCAAAGAGAAAAAGGATAAATGAAACAGTTTAGTTAGTAGTTAGGATCAAAAAAGAGTATCATAGAAAAACTACTTTAAAAAAATTACTTAAATATAAGAATGAAGGAATTATAAATGCTATTTAATGGTTAGGAAGGAAGTTAAGAAATAACATGAGAAACCAAATTTAAATCATATGGAAAGTCACTAAAGATATATATATATATATATATATATATATATATATATATAAGATTGCTATATTGATAGAAAGGAAAACTAGCAATACACGTTTGGTTAAATATATTAAAGAAACCATCAAAAAGTTCTGATTAAAGAGAAGAAAGATGAAGAGTTTATTTTAGTAAATTATTAGATAAAGATTATACACAATTTAAGATGTCTTATTACTTTCATTAAAAATAGAAATATTAAGTATGCTCTTAGAATTAGAATATTCGAGATAGAGAATATAAAAAAATGAAAATTAAAAAAAGCTATGAGACTTGATGAAATTTTTATTAAATTTGAGAATGTTAAGTTGATGTGTGAGTAACTTGGATGGGAGATTTATTTCATAAAATATTGGAACCAAGAAGCTACTTAATCTACAACTCAACTCAACTCATCTAAGCCTTTTCCCAACTACATGGGTCGGCTAAGAAGCTATCTAATGAATGGAGAAAATAATATATTACTAATATAAAAAAGTTGATACTTTAAACTTATTCTAACCATCGTGATATTAAACTCATGAATACTATAAAAATTTAAGAGAGGATGATTGGGCATGGATTGACATGCAATGCAAATATATCAGAAATATTGATTATGAAGCTATTTTTCTCTTTAGAAAGTTAATAGAGAAAACGTTTAAGAAAACATTTGAAAGGTTTTATAGTAGGCATTAAAAAGTATGTATTAAATATATTAATAAAATTAAAGATGTATATGATAAAGCAATTATTAGTATAAGAACTAATACCCATAAGTTTTCAACTACCATAGATTTATAATAAGAATATGCTCTAAGTCCATTTTTTTTTTTGCATTAATTGTAGATGGGTTTACTGGATATATCAAAGATCATATTTCTAAGTACATGCTATTGTAGATGATGTGATATTAGTGTTAAACCTAAAGGTTTAATTTTATATGTTTTGACAATTAGAAGATATTGATTGATGGATTGATATTATGCTTAAGTTTATGTTGATAGACATGTATGATGGTTGGTACAAGCCCGAATATAAGTAAAACTTTATCTGAAAAGTATTTAATTTGCAAAGAACTCAAATGGAATGGAAGGATTCCAAGTTGATGGAGAACATGGTCAAATTATCTATTAAACGATGCAACAATGTTCGAAGAAAAGTTTTTTGCTTGTAAATTTTATATTTTCATAAATTTATTGTAAAATTTAGCAAGAGAGAGCTACACAAGGGTCAAGATTTATTTAAATGATTAGATTAAGTTTTGAATTAAGAAATGAATAAAAAAGTATTTAAAATTGCGGTCAATCGGAGGATGCATGTTAAAATAGCCTCTTTCTACCTTAAAATAGTCAACTTGCATATTATAGAGCGATCAACCAATACTATAGTTTGAGATTAAGGCTAGTGGTATTGTTATCTTTGTTATTATCATCTCTGATGATGCTCGGTCACTGGTAACAAACACCGGGGGCTCCGTGAAGTTGTTGATGAAGCTCTCCCTCGAAAAGAGACCTGCAAAAAGTCCCAGGGCCGGAGGTTGCTTCGGCGGGGAGCCTTCGACGGGTAAGTCAGCGACCGGGGACATAGCTGTGAGCTTGGGAAAGCTCGTAAGGGAAAGGCCTAGAGATCGGGGTGTTCTCTGGGTGTTTTTAGTGTATTAAGGGAAATACCCTCCGGCACATGGGCAGGACGCTCACTCGATGTCCTCCAACGATGAAGCATGTTGGAGTATCGGCGTGCTGTAAGAGCATTCCATGCTGCCCTAATGGAATCATGGATAGCAGGGTCCCATGTAAACTTTTTCTACATTGAAATAAACAGTTAGTTTAAGAATTTATTAAGATTAAGAAATTTAAGATAAATTGTATTTAATAAGTTTACCTAAAATTCTAAAAAATAAAACTCCTCGTGGCTGCAGATACATGGCGCCAATCGTAGCCACTGGGATCAGCACGCCCCTGAAATATGGAGCTGATCTGGCTCGATACATGATGCTGCTCAATAAATCTGTTAAAAAAATACATGTTTATAGGTAATTGACTTAAAAATATAAACGATATATTTATAGTTACTATATACATACAACCCATGAGCATCCATTCCAAGTACGGTGCGGCCGACGGTGGAAGAACTCTCGAATGTATGTACCGATCGACTGGATGATAATACTAATGCAGGATCACCGCTGATGGCTGAAGAGACCGTAGGCTGTGCAATGTGTGGAGATCCGAACTCTCCATCTCCAAAGTTCATGGGATCTGATGCGGGGCTACGTCTCTGCTCACTCTGTCTGTCGCCGGTAGATCTACCTCGGCCCGTCATACTGAAAATACTAAAGATTCATGAATGTTATTACAATTAATGATTAAATATGTAAAAATATAATATTTGTAAAAATAAATTGAATTTGAAAAAACCTCAATGTTTAGTTGGTTTTATTTGTTTTGTGAAATGTTGGTTCAATATCCGATGCCGTATCGGACTGCAATTCAGTTTCATTATCATCGGAAGGAAACCGAACATTTGAATCTACAATTTCTTGGACATCACCATTTGGATCTCTAAGTGATGTTTTAGGAGCCCTTGTGTCATCCTCAATTGCATGCATTTCCATCTCATCCTCTTGAAATGCAGGGCACTCGGCTGATTGACTTGATGAACTCTCGTCTAATATGATTGTTGAACGTGGGACGATTTTAGAAACAGCCCACTAATCTCGCTTGTCGTTGCGCAAACTTGGATATCCGCAGTAAAATACTTGCTGAGCTTAGGATGCAAGGATGAATGGATCATATTTCTGCAATCTTCGTCGATGGTTCACTTCAACTAGATTGTAGTCGTTATGAACCCTTTTGCCCACAGGAATTATCGGATCGAACCAATCGCAACGAAACAATACGGTTTGTTTAATAGGCCAACCAGGATATTCAACTTCAACCACCTCTACTAACTTTCCGTAATAATCCTGCATATTTGCTCCAATACTTTCTCCTTTAACACACGCCCCAGTTCTGCGTGCCTCTTGAAGCTGCTAGTCGTTCAATCTGAAATTTGTACCCATTAACAAAATAGCCAGTAGAGGTTGTTATGGTCTTCAATGGCCATTGCAATAGACATTTAATGAAAATATTATTGGTTGTGGACCATGGACCGTTTACCTATAGATTAATGAGCTATTCACAACCAATTCAAAAAATAAAAGCCATTATTGAAATTGATTGAGTGATACTACTCACAAATTCATAAAACCAGTAAGCGAACTCCGTTTCTAACTTCTAATTCTATCACAATACATCCTTATGGGATGATAAGGATTAAAGCATATGTTAGCAATTAAATATTGTGGTATATTGCAATTTAAATTAGAAGTTCCAATTAAGCATTGAAGTATATACTTACTCAATGTATGGATCGACTTCTCTACAGTTCATTAGGATGTAATAATGTGCTGCATTATACTCCATATCGCTAAGATTTCTTGACTTCTGCGCACCAAATGAACGGCCGATACCTTTAAAAACTGATATTCTACCGTCATTAGGTTCTTGTTGGCCCATATGGCAACCCAAGAGGGAGGGGGGAGGGGGTGAATTGGGTTCTTAAAAAAATTAACCTTTTAAAACGATTGGGTTTGGAATACACAAGATTAAGTGCAGAATAAATATTAACATAAACAAAGAGATAGAGAGAGAGAATCAAAACACGACAAACACAAGGATTTTATAATGGTTCGGTGTATCCAACACCTACGTCCACTCCCAAGTACCACTTGGGTCCACACTATAATATACTAGATTACAACCGAGTTGTTTTACAAGCTCACAACTCAAAACTTGTTGTTTCCCTCGGGATTACAACAAACCCAGCTGGTTTTCCGGGCTCACCAGCACAAAACCCAAACCCAAGCTAATCTAGCTTGACCCGAGGTATACTACCTCCTCTAATTCAATCCCCGTGATTGAACTAGCAAAAACAAATGAGAATAGAGTTTACAATAACAAACAGCTCCTCAAATGAGCAAATATTCAATATAAATAAAAAGGTTAGAAAAGCCTGTTTGAAGCAGAGTTGATTTGAGCTTTTCTTCTTTTCCTCTTCTCCTTTGAGATGTTGAATCAGGCCTCAGCTCGGATTCTTCACAAAGATTACAGATGAGAAGTTGGGAAAAACATGGCTTTTGGCTCTCTTTTTCTTCTTTTGGAAAATCCTTCGATTTTGAACTTGAATGCCTTGGATTTCTCTTTGAGCTTTCTGGAGTTGATGGATTTGAACTTTGACTCTTTCCTCTTTGATTTCTTGCTCAAGACTTCTCGGATTTTTCAAGTTGTTTTCTCTCTATTTTCGTCTCTCTTTTTAAATGGACGGTCTCTTTTTATAGATTCTCTTTAATTCATGATTAGGTAAAAAACTAGCCGTTATTTGTCCTTGGATTCCTCCTACACATAAGAAAAGTAGCCATTAGAGATTAGGTAAGAAAAAGTTACCGAGGCCGTTCTGACATTTTGAAAATCCGTTCCTGACAGGTTGGAGTCGGCTCCAACTTTTCAGGTGTCGGCTCCAAGTCGAGTATCCAAAAATAGAAAGTAAAAGTTCGTTAAGGAGTCGGTTCCGAAACAGGTAAGTGTCGGCTCGTCGCATTCGGGAGTCGGCTTCGGAAAATTGTAAGTGTCGGCTCCAGAGTAGTCCAAAATATGCTTTCTATTCTCGTACTGGAGTCAGCTCCAGAGACTGTAAGTGTCGGCTCCTGAAATCTAGGTGTCGGCTCCTAAACTCTGAGTGTCAACTCCTGACCGTGCCAAAAATCAGGAAAGCATCTGATCCGCCATGGGGTCGGCTCCAGACCTTCTAGGTGTCGACTCCAGGCTCTGAATTTTGAAACATACTTCTGGCAATTGATTCAAAAACGTATTTCTTTATCCTTTTTGATTGATCAAATCTTTTTAAGCCCTGAAACACTTGTTAAATCTATTAGTAATAAAATGAATATACTCATATCTTTTTATTAATCATCAAAATCAATAATTGGGTCAACAGTTCTCCTTCGTCCACACATACGTCATCGTTACGGCCAACATTTCGGCTCCTCGTGCGGACGTGACCCTCAAAGTAATGCGAGGCAAAAGCTAAAACTTCTTCGACCAAGTGTGCATTACATATTGAACCTTCAACCCTTGCCTTATTACGCACATTATTTTTTAACTTCTTAAGGTACCTATATGTAAAGGTGAAAAAAAATAAACCAATGTTCTTGCAATGAAATAATATTTGAAATGTCAACATGTCTTACTGATATATATATTTACCTCTCGAAAGGATACATCCAGCGATACTGCATGGGACCAGCTATGCTTGCTTCGTATGGCAAGTGAACCGGTAAATGCTCCATTGAGTAAAACTGGGAGGAAATATTCGCTCCAGCTTGCATAAAATATTTGGAATTTTTTCCTCAAGCCTTGCCATGGATGCAGAAGTAATGACTGCGGCAGATAACTCCTTGAAGAACAAGCTGAGCTCCGTCAATGCCTTCCAGACATGGTGCGGAAGCAACTCACGAAAAGCTATAGGCAATAACCATTGCATGAAAACATGGCAGTCATGACTCTTCATGCCGAACAACTTGAGCTTATGCATGTCCACACACCTACCGATATTTGAGGCATAACCATCTGGAAATTTTAACCCTCTAACCCAGTTACATAATACTTCTCGTGAATTTCTGTCAAGAGTGTAACAGGCTTTAGGATAGGTCCCATCGGCACTCCTCCTCAAATCACCTCTTCTGCAATAAAGATTAAGTTCTTCTCTTGACTTTGTAGTGTCTTTGGTTTTTCCCGGGATGTTTAGCACCGTGTTAAATATGTTATCAAAGAAAATTTTTCTCGATATGTATAACATCCAAGTTGTGCCGGATGAGATTTGTGCTCCAATATGGCAAATCCCAAAATATACTCCTCTTCTTCCAGTTATGTTCTTTACATATACGGCCATTTATTCTATCTGCATCTGGTTCCCAAGCATACCTCAACCCCAAATGCTCTATAGTATCAAATATATCCGTGCCGGACCTAACCGGTTTGACAAATTTTGTGACTGCTTTGTTCTTCCGGAAGGCGGTCAAGTTACGCATGTAAGGATGATTTGGAGGCAAGAACTTCCTATGATTATCAAACCATGACTGCTTACTACTCTTCTGCAATGTAAATGCATCCGAATCATACATGCAATGGGGGCATGCCAGACGTCCAGCAGTGCTCCAACCAGACAACATTGCATATGCCGGGAAGTCACTTATTGTCCACATCAAAGCAGCTCTCATGATGAAATTTTGTTTCATAGAAATGTTGTAGGCTATGACTCCTATTTCCCACAACATTTTCAATTCGGCCACCAACGGTTGCAGGAAGACATCAATCTTTTCCTTTGGATTTGATGGTCCTGGAACCAAAACTATCAAAAACATTGTAGAATCTTTCATGCACTTCCATGGAGGAAGGTTATATACAATCAGTATCACAGGCTAATATGAATACTGTTGGCCCGCTTGACCAAATGGTTGGAAGCCATCGGTACAAAGACCTAATCTCACATTCCTTATATCTTCAGCGAAATCAGGATGATTTTCATTGAAATGCTTCCACGCTTTTGAATCCGACGGATGCCGCATTTCATCCTCTTTAGATTCATGTTCGGCATGCCATCTCATATTAGCAGTAGCTATAGCCTCACATCTGTATAATCTCTGCAGGCGTGGAGTAAGAGGAAAGTAATGCATCCTCTTGTAAGGCACACTTTTCCTCCTACTTGTACTAGCTCCCCCTTTGCCATTTTTGTACCTCGATTGCCCATAAATCTTACACCATTGCAGCTCTGAGTCTTCACCCCAATATATCATGCAATTGTTCAAGCAACAATCGATCTTATTAACTGGGAGAACAAGCCCACACAACAACTTCTTCGTTGAGTAAAAACTGTCTGCTACAACATTATCATTTGGCAAAATTTTCTTGATTAACCCAGCTACAGAATTGAACGCCTTTTTGATAATCGATGTTCTGCCTTAATATTCAACAACCGAGCAGCCGTAGACAACTGGGAATGGCCCTCACAACCAGGATACAATTCTTGATTTGCAGCATGCAACATATCATAAAATTGCTGTGCATCTGGATTTGGTTCTTCCATAAATGTATTCTGATTAAATTCATTACCCGATGCATTCATCACTATTTCTTCATATGTGTTTAAATTCACAAATGGTTCATTTATGGAAATTGACACTTGTTGGCTTGTAACAGCTGTTGGAATTTCCTCTGGTTCACCATGATAGTACCAAACATCGTAATCAGGAACAAACCCCTTTTTACACAAATGCACCTTAACAGTTTCAACATCTCTGTAGGCTTTATTCTGATACCTGTGAAAGTTGCATGGGCACCTAATCCTAGGCCCATCTATCCATTCAGGTTGGCTACATGCAAATGCGATAAATTCTTCCAATCCATTCAGAAAATCTGGATTAAGCAAGCCATCTTTTATCCTTGCATACATCCACGAGCGAGCCCCGCTCATTTTTGACCGACTTATATAATTTCTGGTAAACCATTAAAGGAAACCACATTATAAAACTATATTAGCATTACTAAATATATAACTAAATTATTTTTTTTACACAACTAAGGTTAATAACAACCATTTAAATCATTTATAACTAAACCAATTTTTTTTTACACAACTAAGGTCCCTACCCTGCAAGGTCGGGCCACGGCTACGATCCTTGGCGTGCTAGCAAGGACCGAGGCATTGGTTCATGCAAAGCTAATGCTAGGGCTTGAGTTCGGGTCGGGCCGCAAGGCGATCCGTTCAATCATGAGACTTCACAAGCATTCAAGTGCCCTAAATTAATTCCACCTTCACTCCATGTCTAAAAGGTAAGGCCCTATCCCATTCAAGAATATTTTTTGTGATATGTTATTCTGCTATTAATTATCATCGATCGGTTATGTTAAAATTTCAGCAGCATTTTCCTATATGTTCTCCTAAATGTGTGGCATAAGAGAACGTATGAGCAAATACAAACCGTAATCTCAACCAACGATGATTAATAGCAGACTAATATATCGCAAAAAATATTCTCAAACTGTCCACCAGGACAATTTAAGAATTTGCAAGACTAAGTCTTATAAATTCTCAAACGGGTCTAAAGGTTATAGTGCTGTAAAAAATAATATAAAATCCATAGACAATCGAACTTATGCTTGTTATTCAAAAATTTTGTCAATTTCGTAATAAACTCATTACATAATTCTATGTGAAGACTAAAATATAAATCATTGAAACTACTAATTCGGTGCTGAAAATTAAATAGAACTACAACAAGATGTTCATTCTAGCATTACATAATTTAATGCATCATTCAATTTGAAGCAGGATATAAATAATCAAGACATAATATGATATTATAAAATCATATTATAATATGATATTATAAAATCATTATAAAATCATATTAAATATCAATAAAATTAGAACTCACATATGTCAAATGTTCACCAATAAACTGTCATGCATAGTTTAATAGATTGAGAAATTGAACCATGACTATATAAAAATCACTAATCAATTATGACTGAATTAATTTAAAATATAATAAGCACTAAATAATCGTAAAGCAATTTCTTTAATTAATTTACTATCGATCAGAATCACTAATTAGCAAATACTACATTGATGTTATATTGCAACCATTATTTATTAGAATACCATAATTTATTGTTATTATTTTATATAATATTATGAACTAATATAAGTTAATATATATATATATATATTAATAAAGTGTCCTAAATTAATTATCACAAACATACTTTTTGATCACAGTGAATATTATAAGTTAAAGGGATAATAAATTTTATTTTTCTAATTTAATAACAAAAAATTAAAATATTGAATGATATCATAATTTCATATTAATTTATAATGAGTTTATTATAAATAATTTTTTTATTGGTGAAAATGAATATAATATTAAATTTAATATTGTAACAAGAACTTATAATAACATTCTGACAATAAGACATGCATGAAGAAAACTATTTCGAATTTATTTTAAAATTTCATCAAACCCAAAATAGTTCAATATATTGATGTTATAGAATCATTATATTATTATATTATAATATCACATAATATAATATTTATATAATATTAAAATAATACTATACTGTATTCTAATATTATTGTAATATATTATTTAATATATAATATTACTATAGGGGTTTTCTAAATTTAATTGATATAATATATTTTAAATAAACTATTAAAATTAAAATATTAAAACAGCTCACTAATAATATTTTTAATATTAATAATTAAATAGTTTAATCAGTAAAATTGGTTATGAAATATATTTTGTAATATTAAAGAATAATATTTTGTAATAAATATTTTTTTATTATAATAGTTTATCAATAAATAATAAATTATTAAGATTAAAATATTAAAACAGCTTACTAATAATATTTTGTAATAAATTTATTTTTTATATTAATTTAATAAAAAAACCCATCCCTATTTTTTTTTTTTTTATTTTTTTTGGTGGCCTGGCCATAGGCCACCGTGGCCAGGCCACAGATGGCCACGGCCGGGGCCGTGGTCGGAGAAGACGGGAGGAGGGGGGATTTCCCCCCTGTTAATTTTTTTCTTTATTCCCGTGGCCTGGCCACTGTGGCGAGGCCACGACCGCAGCCGTGGCCGTAGAAGATGGGAGGGGGGGAGGGGTTCCCCCTGTAAAATTAATATTTTCCCGTGGCCAGGCCACGACCGGTCACGACCGCGGCTGTGGCCGAAGAAGACGGGAGGGGGGGAATCCCCACCCCCACTGTTAAATTTTTTTCCCATGGCCTGGCCACTGTGGCCAGGCCACGACCGGCCACGGCCGCAGCGGTGGCCGGAGAAGACGGGAGGGGTTCCCCGTGTTAAATTAATTTTTCTCGTGGCCTGGCCACAGTGGCCAGGCCACGACCAGCCACGGCCGCGGTCTTGGCCGGAGAAGACGGGAGGGGGGGCCCCCACTGTTAAATAATTTTTTTTCCCGTGGCCTGGCCACTTGGCCAGGCCACGACCGGCCACGGCCGCAGCGGTGGCCGGAGAACGGGAGGGGGGGAGGGGTTCCCCCCATGTTAAATTAATTTTTCCTGTGGCCTGGCCACTGTGGCCAGGCCACGACCGGCCACGGCCGTGGCCGGAGAAGACGGGAGGGGGGGGGGGGGGGAAATCCCCCCCACTGTTAAATAATTTTTTTTCTCGTGGCCTGGCTACTGTGGCCAGGCCACCGGCCACGACCGCAGCTGTGGCCGGAGAAGACGGGAGGGGGGGGGGAGGGGTTCCCCCCATGTTAAATTAATTTTTCCCATGGCCTGGCCACTGTGGCCAGGCCACGACCGGCCACGGCCGCGGCCGGAGAAGACGGGAGGGGGGGGGGGGAAAATCCCCCCCACTGTTAAATAATTTTTTTTCCCGTGGCCTGGCCACAGTGGCCAGGCCACGACCGGCCACGGCCGCGGTCGTGGCCGGAGAAGACGGGAAGGGGGGGGGGGGCCCCCCCCCCCACTGTTAATTTTTTTTTTTTTTTTTAGAGGGAGGGAGAGGAGTACCTGGCGAGTGATTCGGGTGCCGAAGAGCCGCCGGACGTGGGGAAGACGGAGGACGAGAAAGGAGAAGGCGGGAGGGGGGTTCGGGCTCATGAGGAGGAAGAAGAAGAGGGGGATCCGCACGGATTTATGAATCAGGATTAGCGACGTAAGATTGTGTCCCTAATATGTCGCTAATCAGCGACGCTAATTATGCATCGCTGATTGCGTCGCTAAGTTGCCACCATTAGGCATTTTGACGGGAAATTAGCGACGCATCTGATTTGCATCGCAATATTGCGACGCATATGCTATGCATCGCAATATTAGTTTAAAAATTTAATATTACAAATATTGCGATGCAGGCATTATGCTTCGCAATATTGTGACGCAAATGCAATGCGTCGCAATATTTATATTATTAAATTAATAAACTAATATCAATATTGCGATGCATAATGGATGCGTCGTAATATTATTTTTTAATTTAAAACTAATATTGCGACGCATCCATTATGCGTCGCAATATTGCGGCGCAATCATAATGCGTCGCAATATTAGTTTGTTAATTTAAAACTAATATTGCGACGCATCTATTATGCATCGCAATATTGCGACGCATCTATTAGCGTCGCAATATTGCGACGCAATCATAATACGTCGCAATATTGCGACGCATCCATAATGCGTCGCAATATTAGTTTGTTAATTTGAAACTAATATCGCGACGCATTATGAATGCGTCGCAATATTAGTTTTAAATTAACAAACTAATATTGCGATGCATCCACTATGCGTCGCAATATTGCGACGCAATTATAGTGCATCGTAATATTGATATTAGTTCATTAATTTAATATTACAAATATTGATATTAGTTTATTAATTTAAAACTAATATTGCGACGCATCCGTTATGCGTCGCAATATTGCGACACAAATACTTTGCATCGCAATATTAGTTTATTAATTTATAAACTAATATTGTGACGCATTATAGCTTGGATCCGACCGCTGCGATCCATCCGATCGGCGACGATCCGATAGTTGCGATTGATCTAAGCCATGATCCCATTCTGCGATGATCGATCCGACGGTTGCGATCTATCCGATCGGCGACGATATCCGACGGTTGCGATCGATTGAACCCATGATCCCGATCGGCGATGATCGATCCGACAGTTGCGATCCAACAAATCGGCGACGATCCGATGATTGCGATCGATCTAGGCCATGATCCCAATCGGCGATGATCGATCCGACCATTGTGATCCAACCGATCGGCGACGATCTGACGGTTGCGATCGATCCAAGCCATGATCTCGATCGCGATGATCGATCCGACCGCTGCTATCGATCCGATCGGCAACGATCCGACGGTTGCGATCGATCCAAGCCATGATTCCGATCGGGGATGATCGATCCGACCGTTTCGATCCATCCGATTGGCTACGATATCCGACGGTTGCGAGTGATCCAAGCCATGATCCCGATCGGGGATGATCGATCCGCCCATTACATATAGAACCAATCGGTGACGATCCGACGGTTGCGATCGATCCAAGCCATGATCCAGATCGGCGATGATCGATTCGACCATTGCGATCCATCCGATCGGCGATGATCCGACGGTTGCGATTGATCAAAGCCATGATCCCGATCGGCGATGATCGATCCGACTGCTTTGATCCATCAGATCAGCAACGATCGGACGGTTGCGATCGATCCATGCCATGATCTCGATCAGCGATGATCAATCCGATGATTGCGATCCATCCGATCGGCGATGATATCCGACGGTTGCGATCGATTGAACCCATGATCCCGATCAGCAATGATCGATCCGACAGTTGCGATCCAACAAATCGGCGACGATCCGACGGTTGCGATCGATCTAGGCCATGATCCCAATCGGCGATGATCGATCCGACCATTGTGATCCAACCGATCGGCGACGATCTGACGGTTGCGATCGATCCAAGCCATGATCTCGATCGGCGATGATCGATCCGACCGCTGCTATCGATCCGATCGGCAACGATCCGACGGTTGCGATCGATCCAAGCCATGATTCGATCGGGGATGATCGATCCGACCGTTTCGATCCATCCGATTGGCTACGATATCCGACGGTTGCGAGTGATCCAAGCCATGATCCCGATCGGGGATGATCGATCCGCCCGTTACATATAGAACCAATCGGTGACGATCCGACGGTTACGATCGATCCAAGCCATGATCCAGATCGGCGATGATCGATTCGACCATTGCGATCCATCCGATCGGCGATGATCCGACGGTTTCGATCGATCAAAGCCATGATCCCGATCGTTGATGATCGATCCGACTGCTTTGATCCATCAGATCAGCAATGATCGGACGGTTGCGATCGATCCAAGCCATGATCTCGATCAGCGATGATCAATCCGATGATTGCGATCCATCCGATCGGCGATGATATCGACGGTTGCGATCGATTGAACCCATGATCCTGATCGGCGATGATCGATCCGACGGTTGCGATCCAACTAATCGGCGACGATCCGACAGTTGCGATCGATCCAGGCCATGATCCAAATCGGCGATGATCGATCCGATCATTGCGATCCAACCGATCAGCGACGATCCGACGGTTGCGATCGATCCAAGCCATGATCCCGATAGGCAATGATCGATATGACCGCTGCTATCGATCCGATCGGCGACGATTCGACAGTTGCGATCGATCCAAGCCATGATTTCGATCGGGGATGATTGATCCGACCGTTTTGATCCATCCGATCGGCTATGATATCCGACGGTTGCAAGTGATCCAAGCCATGATCCCGATCGGGATGATCGATCCAGCCATTACATATATAACCGATCGGCGACGATCTGACGGTTGCGATCGATCCAAGCCATGATCCCGATCGGCGATGATCGATTCGACCATTGCGATCCATTCGGTCAGCGATGATCCGACGATTGCGATCGATCAAAGCCATGATCCCGATCGGCGATGATCGATCCGATCGCTGCGATCCATCTGATCGGAGACGATCGGACGGTTGCGATCGATCCAAGCCATGATCCCGATCGGCGATGATCGATCCGACGGTTGCGATCAATCCGATTGGCAACGATATTTGACGGTTGCGATCGATTGAACCCATGATCCCGATCGGCGATGATCGATCCGACAGTTGCGATCCAACTAATCGGCGATGATCCGACGGTTGTGATTGATCCAGGCCATGATCCCAATCGGCGATGATTGATCTGACCATTGCGATCCAACCGATCGGCAACGATCCGACGGTTGCGATCGATCCAAGCTATGATCACGATCGGCGATGATCGATCCGACCGCTGCTATCGATCCGATCGACGATGATCCGACAGTTCGATCGATCCAAGCCATGATCCCGATCGGCGATGATCGATCTAACCACTGCGATCCATCAGATCGGCGACGATCCAACGGTTGCGATCGATCCAAGCCATGATCCCGATCGGCGATGATCGATCCGACCGTTGCGATCCATCCGATCGGGGACGATATCCGACGGTTGCGATCGATCCAAGCTATGATTCCGATCGGGGATGATCGATCCTACCATTGCGATCCATCCGATCGACGACGATCCAACGGTTGCGATCGATCTAAACCATGATCCCGATCTACGATGATCAATCCGACAGTTGCGATCCATCCGATCGGCGACGATATCCGACGGTTGCGATCGATTGAACCCATGATCCCGATCGGCAATGATCGATCCAACGATTGCGATCCAACTGATCGGCGATGATCCAACGATTGCGATCGATCCAAGCCATGATCCCAATCGACGATTATCGATTCGACGATTGCGATCCATCTGATCGGCGATGATATCCGACGGTTGCGAGTGATCCAAGCCATGATCCCGATCGGTGATGATTGATCCAACCGTTGCGATCCAACAGATTGGCGATGATCCGATGGTTGTGATCGATCCAAGCCATGATCCCGATCAGCGATGATCGATCCGACCGTTTCGATCCATCCGATCGATATCTGATGGTTGCAAGTGATCCAAGCCATGATCCCGATCGGCGATGATCGATCTGATCGCTGCGATCCATCCGATCGGCGACGATCTGACGGTTGCAATCGATCCAAGCCATGATCCCGATCGGCGATGATCGATCCGACCGTTGCCATCCATCCGATCGGCGACGATCCGGCGGTTGCGATCAATCAAAGCCATGATCCCGATCGGCGATGATCGATCTGACCGTTGCGATCCATACGATCGGTGACGATATCCGACGGTTGCGAGTGATCCAAGCCATGTTCCCGATCGGAGATGATTGATCCGACCATTACATATAGAACCGATCGGCGACGATCTGACGATTGCGATCGATCCAAGCCATGATCCCGATCGGCGATGATCGATTCGACCATTGTGATCCATCTGATCGGCGACGATCCGACGGTTGCGATCGATCAAAGCCATGATCCCGATCGGTGATGATCGATCCTACCGTTGCGATCCATCCGATCGATGATGATATCGGACGGTTGCGATCGATCCAAGCCATGATCCCGATCAGCGATGATCGATCCGACGGTTGCGACCCATCCGATCGGCGACGATATCCGACGGTTGCGATTGAATGAACCCATGATCCCGATCGGCGATGATCGATCCGACGATTGCGATCCAACTGATCGGCGATGATCCAACGGTTGCGATCGATCCAAACCATGATCCCAATCGATAATGATCGATTCGACGGTTGTGATCCATCCGATCGGTGACGATATCCGATCGGTTGCGATCGATCCAAGCCATGATCCCGATCGGCGATGATCGATCTGACTGCTGTGATCCATCCGATCGGCGACGATCCGACGTTTGCGATCAATCCAAGCCATGATCCCGATCGGCGATGATCGATCCGACGGTTACGATCCATCTGATCTGCGATGATCCGATGGTTGCGATCGATCCAAGCCATGATCCCGATCGGCGATGATCGACGACGGACACTGCCGTGGCCAGCAAGAAAGGAGGGAACCACTTTATATTTTTTGTTTTTTTTTTCACGGGAGGGGTTGTGGAAAAAACCCCCCCTTTTTTTTAATTTTACCGATGGCCTGGCGGTGGCCAGGCCACGGCCTTGGTTGCCGACCACTGCCATGAAAAAAATTATTATTTTTGGTTATATGCGTCGCTAAATTAACGATTTGTTTTTTAATTTTTTGGATTTTTGCGTTGTTATATTAAAAATTAATTTTTTTATTTTTTTGGTATATGCGTCGCTAAATAGCGATGCAACCGTTGCATCGCTATATTAACGAATTTTTTAATTTTTTGAGTTTTTGCGTCGCTAATGCGTCGCTATATTAAAAATTAATTTTTTTTAATTTTTTGGTATTTGCGTCGCTATTGTGTCGCTAAATAGCGACGCAATCACTGCGTCGCTATATTAACGAATTATTTGAAATTTTTTGGGTTTTAACGATGCAATAATGCGTCGCTATATTGAAAATTAACTTTTTTTTATTTTTTGTTAAATGCATCGCTATTGCGTCGCTAAATACCGACGCAATCACTGTCGCTATATTAACGATTTTTTTAAAATTAAAACGGTCTTTACGTCGCTAATGCGTCGCTATATTAAAAATTATATTTTTTTTATGTTTTTATTATTTGTGTCGCTATTGCATCGCTAAATAGCGATGCAATCACTGCGTCGCTATATTAACGATTTTTTTTTTATTTTCTGGTTTTTGCATCGCTAATGCGTCGCTATATTGCGACGCATTATTATTGCGTCGCTAATTGAGTTGCTATTTTTTTTTTCTCGCTGAGTTGTTGCAATTTGGTCCAATTTAGTGACGTAAAAATACGTCGCTAAATTGGCGTATCTATTTCTGATTTTTTCTATAGTGTTATATAAAAGAACTTATCAAGTCAAAAGGCTTTTAAATATTTAAATATACTAGATTTTTGACTTGATTGCCTTTGTCACGTCACCCCACTCTGTCGTCTATTTTTGTTCTTGTTCTATTTTATTATATCTTCAACCTAATTCCCTATAAATTAAATACTGCTTTCCCCCGTTTAACAACATTCTACTTGCTAATGCGTGTTTGGGTTAGGAGTTGCTAACTTTTCTCAAAGAAAAAGACTATATATATATATATATAGTTGCAATTCACTCGCAGGATCTGAGCCTTTGGAATAGGGACGGCTCGTGCTCTCTAAGATTCCCGTACGTGGTCTCTTCTAATGCGTCAACGATAGCGGATTTCAATCGCTGGCAATTGTCCGGTCCATTAATCAGATATCGTGAGACCACACGCCTTGGTCTCACGTTAGGCAACGATTCCATTTCATCGCCTGGAACAATATCGATCAAAAATTCGACGTCATATTGGAATTTTCTGATCACCTGGACTAGAATAATTATTACGTAGATGGATGTTGGATCAATGCAATAATTTATATAAACTCATTCTCATTAATGATCATCATTTATATTATTGAACTATTTAATGCATCCGTTTATATTAAGCATGGCATGGCACTTTGTGAATATGTGATCTTTACGGGATTGAGCCTATATTAAATTGATTGTCATAATAAAAGATCTCTATCATTATTCTTTTAATATTAAGGTTAATCTTTGATACCTCGGTTGCCTATAGGGAAGAGTGAAAGTTTCTTTCCTATCACATGCACATAAATCTTAATCAAGTCCTTCAAAAAGAAGAAAAAAGAAAAGAAAAGCTATGGATCATTCAGAAAACTTAAAGGTATAATTTATATTATATTATTATGTGCACATATACTCATAATATTAAAATTTATATTGAATTTATATAATTCGGATCCATGACCTCTTCTTTTCATTCTGCACTGGACAACCTAAAGAAATCTCTGTATCTTATTATCTAATTTTCAGTAACAAGCATTTCACTGTTATAAGTAAAAAAGTTAAAAAATTTTGAAACACATTTAAACTATGCATTAATGCATTGTTGAAGTATCAAGGTGTTGTTGAATTTATTGTTGTGATAATAGCTATATATATCAATGATGATAACTATTTTGGTCCGTAGTATAAGACAAAGATATGATCTTGATGCATATTAGATAGATTAATATGTAATCTTTTAATTTCCGCAATGATAATAGTTATCAATTATTAAAAATATGCATGCCTCGAAGACTATTTCTCCCTACACTCTACTTGCCCCTCCAGCCGGCTGTTGGCCTGACGCAGGACCTCGATCTGTCTCGTTGAAATGGCCATGTATTGCTCGGCCATCCTGTGGAGTCGCTCGCTGCTTGCGAGCGACTCTGCAAAGACCTCCAAATCGATGGTTACTGTTGTGCGGCGGCTCCCAGGGGGGCCAGTCGATCGCCCCTTGCCTCTAGAAGCCATATCAGTATACAAAAATTTTGGAAGATCAGCTGAAAAGGTGATGAACGATGGCATTCCCCCATCCATATTTAAGGTACTCCTGGCGGGTGTTTCGATTGCCACGTGCCACCATCTCAGTGGGCGATTCAAAGGAATCGAAGCGTTGCGCCCCCCCCCTCGATGAGTTTCGAGGGATGGGGAACAGAAGAGAGTTTCGGGAAGCCAAATACCCGATTACCGTAGGAAGTTTTACGAAGTCCCAAGAGGAAACCTCACGACACCCAAGGATGATTTGGATTTCGGCCGAAAATCGCGACACCCCACTTGAAACCTCACGACACCCTAGCACCAATGCTACGACACCCGTGCTTAGAACTGACCACGGAGAGAATCTCAGCGACACCCCAGGAGAATTGGATTTCGGCCAAAACTCCTTCGAGACACCCCTGTTGAAAGCTCACGACACCCTAGCTTTAAGGCGACGACACCCGTGCTTAGAACTGATCACGGAGAGAATCCCACGACACCCTTGTCGAATTCGGCCGAAACTCCTCCGCGACACCCTAGTTGAAATCTCACGACACCCTAGAACCAATGCCACGACACCCGTGCTTAGAACTGATCGCGCAGAGAATCCCCGCGACACCCTAGGAGAATTGGATTTTGGCCGAAACTCCTTTGAGACACCCCTGTTGAAAGCTCACGACACTCTAGCTTTAAGGCGACGACACCCGTGCTTAGAACTAATCACAGAGAGAACCCCCACGACTCCCTTGTCGAATTCGGCCGAAACTCCTTTGCGACACCACAGTAGAAATCTCACGACACCCTAGCACCAATGCCATGACACCCATGCTTAGAACTGACCGCGCAGAGAATCCCCGCGACACCCCAGGAGAATTGAATTTCGGCCGAAACTACTTCGAGACACCCCTGTTGAAAGCTCACGACACCCTAGCTTTAAGGCGACGACACCCGTGCTTAGAACTGATCATGGTGAGAATACCCACAACACCCCTTGTCAAATTCGGCCAAAACTCCTTCGCGACACCCCAGTTGAAATCTCATGACACCCTAGCACAAATGCCATGACACCCGTGCTTAGAACTGACCACACGGAGAATCCCCGCGAAACCCCAGGGAGAATTGGATTTCAGCCGAAACTCCTTCGAGACACCCCTGTTGAAAGCTCACGATACCCTAGCTTTAAGGCGACGACACCCATGCTTAGAACTGATCACGGAGAGAACCCCCGCGACACCCCTTGTCGAATTCGACCGAAACTCCTTCGCGACACCCCAGTTGAAATCTCATGACACCCTAGCACCAATGCTACGACACCCGTGCTTAGAACTGACCACGCGAGAATCCCCGCGACACCCCAGGAGAATTGGATTTTGGCCGAAACTCCTTCGAGACCCCCCTGTTGAAAGCTCACGACACCCTAGTTTAAGGCGACGACACCCGTGCTTAGAACTGATCATGGTGAGAATCCCCGCGACTGCGTGCCTATATTTTCACAGTAGATGCTGAAATTGTAGATCGAAAAGAAATCGATAACACTCCCGGCCGTGCACCTTCACCGTCGCTCCAAATGCAGTGGATGATATTGTAGTTCCTCAAACTGGAATGGAATTCAATTCAGCAGATGATGTATATACGTTCTACAATGGATATGCGAAATGAGTTGGTTTTGGAATCACAACAGTGTGTAGCAGGGCCAACAACAAAAAACAACTTTGCTTCAAGCACCTGGCGTGTTGGAGGCAAGGAAAATCTAGAAAATCAGAGAAGAGTATGAATCATAGTGATACTGGGAAAGTTGATTGTATGACATCCATAAAAGCAAGACTGAATGCTACAAGTGGTAAGTGGATATTGGATGAGGTTTCTCTAGAACATAACCATGGGATGTCCATAACATCAACTGGTTATCTACGGTCGCATAGGAGGATCAGCACACCAGAGAAGGCAGAGATCAGCAATTTACATGCCGTGAATGTTCCGACGACTCAGATATACTCTGCCATAGCAAGGAGAAAAGGGGGCAGAAGACAATTGGATTTCACCGAGAAGGATGCTCGTAACTTCATTTGTCGCGAACGTCAGTCTAAGCTGAAAGAAGGAGATGCTCAGTCGATGGTAATTCATTTCGCCGAAATGCTACTCAGAAATCCCAATTTCTTCTATACCTTAGACCTCAATGATAATGGTCATCTGAGGTCTGTCTTCTGGATTCATCCAAGGTCAAGATTGGCATGCACATACTTCGGTGATGTTCTAAGCTGTGACTCAACATACTTGACAAATAGATATCAAATGCCTTTTTGTCCATTCGTCGGGGTCAACCATCATGGACAGTCCACCTTGCTTGGATGCGCATTGTTGTCTGATGAGAGTACTGAGACATATAAATGGGTTTTTCAAACATGGCTGGATGCAAATGGTGGTCAAGCACCTATTGCCATAATAACTGACCAAGATAAGGCAATCGAGGCTGCTATCAAAGAAGTTTTTCCTAACACACGACATCGATTTTGTCTTTGGCATATATTGAAGAAGATACCTGAAAAGATTGGCCACATTTGCACGGCAAATCCCAAGTTTATGGTTGATTTCGATGAGGCGATATATGATTCATTGACCATACAATCATTCGAGGAAAGGTGGGCACATGTTATGGAGAAATATAAAGAATGCAAGTCTATAGATTGGTTTAATGTCCTTTACGAATGTCGGGATAAATGGGTCCCAGTTTACCTAAAGGATACATTCTTCGCAGGTTTGTATGTCATTGTCTTTGGTTCATGTTCGCGTTAAACGTTTTTTTTTTGTTGACAAAATTTTGAACAGGGATGTCATCTTCACAAAGGAGCGAGGGCATTAATCACTTCTTCGATGGGTTTATAAATTCGAAGACAACACTAACGGAGTTCATAAGTAAGTATGAAGATGCCTTGGAAAAAAGATACGAGACCAAAAATGAGAAGATAATAGGACGTTGCAAACGATTGCTTTCCTAAAGACATCATCACCTTTTGAGAGACAAGCTGCAGGAAGGTATACAAGGCGCATTTTCAAAAAATTTCAGAATGAGATCCTTGAAATGGCTGCATCAAATACAAAATTGATCAAGGAAGCTGGCAACAGTTGTGTATATTCCGTAAAGTCGTATGAAAGGATTGAAGTCGATGGAATCGGCAAGGAGATGATCAAAGATTATATCGTGTCATACGATAGAAATATTGAGGATGTCCAATGCCAGTGCCGATCCTTTCAGTTCAAGGGGTACCTGTGTAGGCATGCCCTGTTGGTTCTTCATCAAAGTGACGTATTTCGTTTACCAGATAAATACTTCTTGAAGAGATGGAGCAAGGACATGAAATACCAATTCGACTGCAATACTGAAGGTTATGATAAAAGCACACGAAAATCACGGTACGCAGTGACAATTTTTTAATTGAAATGTCTTAATATTTGTTTTCGTTAATATTATGTTAATGATTGTAGATATAGTTTGCTGAGTCATCGGATGATGAAGCTCGCAGAGATAGCCTCCATGTCTGAAGATGCATTTAATGTAGTGATGGATGGTCTAACACCTATATTCAAAATTGCCGTGATGCCAACTGTGCAGCTAAACCACGTACAGAGCTTGTAATTCAAGATCCTGAACAAATTAGGAAGAAAGGTCACCCAAGAGACAACAGATTAAAGAGTGGAGTCGAGAAGAAGTCAAAAAGATCAAGGAAAAATCAGGTCAAGGAAAGAGCTGCTTCAAGCATCAGGCAGACTTGTTTGCAGTCTATTAATACTGAAGAGGACCTGGAGAGAATTGTACCACCTTCCGAAGCTTTGATGGACGAATTTGATGCTTATGTATTGAGTCAACTTACACAGGAGCATATATAAAACACGGGTGTCGTAACTTTTGAACTAGGGTGGCTTGGTCGCAAATGAAGTGCTTTCAAAATAGGGTGTCTATTTCAGTAAAATGAAGTGCTTTTAGCACGACGACACCCCAGCTCTTGGCTAACGACTCCCTAGCTCTTGCGCGGCGACACCCGAAAGGCGGAAACCTACGACATCCTAGTACTCGCGAACGGACACCGAAGATTTTAGCGCGACGACACCCCAGCTCTTGGCTAACGACTCCCTAGCTCTTGCGCGGCGACACCCGAAAGGCGAAAACCTACGACATCCCAGTACTTGCGAACGGACACCAAAGATTTTAGCGCGACGACACCCCAGCTCCTGGCTAGCGACTCCCTAGCTCTTGCGCGGCGACACCCGAAAGCGGAAACCTAAGACATCCCAGTACTCGCGAACGGACACCAAAGATTTTAGTGCGATGACACCCCAGCTCTTGCGCGGCGACACCCGAAAGGCAGAAACCTACGATATCCCAGTACTCGGGAACGGACACGAAGATTTTAGTGCGACGACACCCCAGCTCTTGGCTAACGACTCCCTAGCTCTTGCGCGGCGACACCCGAAAGGCGGAAACCTAGGACATCCCAGTACTCGCGAATGGACACTGAAGATTTTAGCACGACGACACCTCAGCTCTTGGCTAATGACTCCCTAGCTCTTGTGCGGCGACACTCGAAAGGTGGAAACCTACGACATCCCAGTACTCACGAACGGACACCGAAGATTTTAGCGCGACGACACCCCAGCTCTTGGCTAACGACTCCCTAGCTCTTGCGCGGCGACACCCGAAAGGCGGAAACCTACGACATCCCAGTACTCGCAAATGGACATCGAAGATTTTAGCACGACGACACCCCAGCTCTTGGCTAATGACTCCTTAGCTCTTACGCGGCGACACCCGAAAGGCGAAAACCTACGACATCCCAGTACTCACGAACGGACACCAAAGATTTTAGCGCGATGACACCCCAGCTCTTGGCTAGCTACTCCCTAGCTCTTGCGGGTGACACCCGAAAGGCAAAAACCTACGACATCCCAGTACTCGTGAATGGACACCGAAGATTTTAGCGCGACGACACCCCAGCTCCAGGCTAGCGACTCCCTAGCTCTTGCACGGCGACACCCGAAAGGCGAAAACCTAGGACATCCCAGTACTCGCGAACGGACACCGAAGATTTTAGCGCGACGACACCCCAGCTCCTGGCTAGCGACTCCCTAGCTCTTGCGCGGCGACACCCGAAAGGCGGAAACCTAGACATCCCAGTACTCGCGAACGGACACCGAAGATTTTAGCGCGACGACACCCAGCTCTTGGCTAACGACTCCCTAGCTCTTGCACGGTGACACCCGAAAGCGGAAACCTACGACATCCCAGTACTTGCAAATGGACACTGAAGATTTTAGCGTGACGACACCCCAGCTCTTGGCTAACGACTCCCTAGCTCTTGCGCGCGACACCCGAAAGGCGAAACCTACGACATCCCAGTACTCGCGAACGGACACCGAAGATTTTAGCGCGACGACACCCCAGCTCTTGGCTAATGACTCCCTAGCTCTTGCGCGGCGACACCCGAAAGGCGAAAACCTACGACATCCCAGTACTCGCGAACGGACACCGAAGATTTTAGCGCGACGACACCCCAGCTCTTGGCTAACGACTCCCTAGCTCTTGCGCGACACCCGAAAGGCAAAAACCTACGACATCCCAGTACTCACGAACGGACACCAAAGATTTTAGCGCCACGACACCCCAGCTCCTGTCTAGCGACTCCCTAGCTCTTGCGCGGCGACACCCGAAAGGCGGAAACCTATGACATCCCAGTACTCGCGAATGGACACCGAAGATTTTAGCGCGATGACACCCCAGCTCTTGGCTAACGACTCCCTAGCTCTTGCGCGGTGACACCCGAAAGGCGAAAACCTACGACATCCCAGTACTCGCGAACGAACACTGAAGATTTTAGCGCGACGACACCCAGCTCTTGGCTAACGACTCCCTAGCTCTTGCGCGGCGACACCCGAAAGGCGAAAACCTACGAAGGCAAACATATGAATACATCGAGGACACCCCTGCTCAAATATAAAATTTGTGCATTTGCATTAAATATTAATCAGTGTTAATATGAATAAATTACATTCAATTTTCATTCAAAGAAGAATAAAAAAATTAAGAGCATTTTTCGGCAATGTCGCTAATCTTTTTGTTCAGGCCTCTCTCAATATCGTCGCAGCTAAGTGTCGCCGGTAATCTCTGACTTCCTCATCCGTAAAATCCATCTTCATATCAGGATTGTCCCATCGAGCAAGACATTCCATGTATCTCAGACAGTATAGGCCGCAATCCAGCGATCCGGTCGGTTGGCTTGGGCAATCCGAAATATCTTCCATCGGCCAAGTCATCGCTTCCTTCTTATCGCAGTAGATATGGAATATGTGGCCTAGAATTGTATGCCATTTCCTTGCATTGGCCTTGTACTTGGGGTTGCGTTTCATTGAATTCAGGTGCATGAACACCTTTCTTTCCATGTCGACAGCAACCAAATGCCAGTGCGAGTTATCAGAGTTTATTATGGTGAAAAGAAACCGGAATTGGGCCTTATCTTCATCCGATACATTGTCAAATATCGCGGCCCCTGATGTTCCAGCAAGTTCATGAGCAGGTGATGAGGAAGTCAGACACAGAGCGGATACGAAAACTGATGCAAATATGCACTTATGGTATCGGTCCGGATGCTCTGTCCAGTTGCGCATCAGAAACTCCTGGCCGGAATCAATTATCTGCCAATGCAATGTAAACCGATTAATATAATTCTAAAATCAACAACTAGAACAGGTTTCTTGATATACTTACATCATCTATTATCATTTCATTGTTAATGAGATCTTGAAGATTTTTTCTTGTTACAACGCCAGAAAACATATTGGTGTAGACGATCTCGTCGGTTAGTCAAAAATTTTGAATAATAATTTGGTCATCTTCGACCGTTGTGTTGGGCTTTGACGTGCCCACTGTCTTCGCCGACTTTTTAGGACGGGTTGTCTCATAACATTCTCCGACGACCGTGGATGCCTTACGCTTCCTCGGCTCTTTTTTAACCCTCCTAACAAGCGAAGGCACTCCAATGATTTCTATGTCCATATTATCACCCTTTGGCGCAGGGGTGCCAAGTTTATTATCGGATATGGACTCATCTTTATTTTCATTCCCATGCTCTGTTTTATCATCCAATGAATCCCCCTCCAATCTCTTCTCCTCTGCTTTTGCATTCCCGTCTCAATTGGACACTCGATGAATGGTCCTCCTCCATCTTCTTATCCTCACTATTTCCATTACCAGGCTCGCGGAGGACCAACTCCAGGGAATGCACCTTCTCTATTTTCCCATCTCCCTTGTCCTCCTCATTTATTGCATTACTTTCCTTTCTGAGCAGTGAACTGAGGAGGCTCTCAGCAATGGACAGCCTGTGCCTGACATCGTCGAGTTGATCCTTAACGCACTCCAATTCAGTCCTCAACTCGGCACATCCTGCGCAGCTATCCGTTGGTTGAGGGGCGCAGGTATCTGTTGGTTGGGGGATGCTACATTCTGCTGAGTGAGAAGCCAGCGCTCTTCTGACAATGGTACAGTAGCTCCCTCCATCTGCAACGCAAGATGATAACAAATTAATATTAAGTGAATATATTGACGCATTAAGTTGAAAAATATGGTCAGAGCAATGGAGCAATGTACTAGCTTACCAAGTCGTGAGGCTGCAAGTCGGCAACCCGAACCGATTGGATCTTCATTTGGTGGTCATACCACTTCAACAGCCGGGGCAGTTTATCAGGGTATGCTGGTTCTCGCATTGATGTATGCTCGAGGAACCACGCCTGAACATGATATTTTTGGATATTAAATAATGTAATATTACAAAAAAATTATACTAAGAACACTACTTATGCGTCTCAATAATCCTTACCACCAGTGCTGCCGAGCATCCGAACAGGGTAGGCTGCCTCCTAACTTTTTTTGCATTCTTTGAGTGCACCGGCTCCTCGGAACGCAAGCAAGCAGCTATTTCTGGGAGAGCCAGAACAATCAACTCCTTCAGTGCCGAAGCCCAGTCGATGCTATCCAGTTGACTTAAGTCATCCAAGTGCTGGATGAGATACCGTGGACATCTCTGATTAGACTTTGGAGCCAAAAACATGGCCAACATGTATGCGATCCAAAGTCGGACGGTGTCCTCGACATCCTCCTGTACCTTAGATGATCGGAGTTGAAATATTAACTTCTCCAAACCTTCTTGGCGAAGATCTAAACCCTGGCCAAACCGTCTGAACAACCTTCCGTTGAACATTGGCTGGACGTGTCGATCTTCTTCCCATGAGCTGGAAGTCCCAGAATGAGTGCGACTTCGTCGGCACTGAATAGAACTGGCTTTCCGCAGAAAATGAACTCGTCGCCTCCATTGTGACATCTTATATGTCTGCTAGCAGTCGCCCGTCGACTGTGAACGTCTGCATGTCGACGAAGGCACCAAATGGGGTCCTTCGAATAAGTTTTGTATGCCGTCTAGTGAACCCCATCTTCCAAACCTTCTGAACGTATACGGCCGGCCTGCAACTATTCTTAAACAGCTGGGAAGCCTTCACTGGGGGGACTGGAACAATTTTCATGTCAACTGAAACAGAGGGTAAGACATAAGACATACTTGTCATGAAATTTTAAGAGAGGATGTCATAATATTTTAACATAGTGATAAACATACCTGAAGGAGCCGCATCCTCATTCGAACGAAGAACCATGTCCTTGCATTGTTCCGCCATTTTCTCCGTCTGCTTCTTCTTTGTTCGCGGTCTTCGTCCACAAACGAAAGCACTCATCTCCATGAATGAAGTATACGGAAGAATGAACTATGGAAGAAATTTAGGAGACCAGTGGCTTCTCGAGCAAGAGATGAAGGATGGCTTCTCGAGCAAAAGACGAATGACCTCTAGGGTTTATGCCGACCTCAGAGAAATACGAAAGGACACAGGATCGCCACGATCACATCACACTGACCCGCAAACCCATAGGAACTGCCCATGTTTTGCAACTTTTCTCGAAAAGATGGCATGGCTGAGTTACTAGGGTGTCGTCGAATTAGTACTAGGGTGACGTCAAAATTCCCGCCTTGTTCAAGCATGGGTGTCGTCGCCTTAAAGCTAGGGTGTCGTGAGATTTCAATTGGGGTGTCGCGAAGGATTTACGGCCGAATTCGAACTAGGGTCGCGGGGATTCTCTATGTGGTCAGTTTTAAGTAAGGGTGTCGTCGCCTTAAGCTAGGGTGTCGTGAGATTTCAACTGGGGTGTCGCGAAGGATTTACGGCCGAATTCGAACTAGGGTGTCGCGGGGATTCTCTATGTGGTCAGTTTTAAGTAAGGGTGTCGTCGCCTTAAAGCTAGGGTGTGGTGAGATTTCAACTGGGGTGTCGCGAAGGATTTACGGCCGAATTCGAACTAGGGTGTCGCGGGACTCTCTATGTGGTCAGTTTTAAGTAAGGGTGTCGTTTCCTTAAAGCTAGGGTGTCGTTATATTTCAACTGGGGTGTCGCAAAGGATTTTCGGTCGAACTCGAACTAGGGTGTCGCTGGGATTCTCTCGTGGTTAGTTTTAAGCACGGGTGTCGTCTCCTTAGAGCTAGGGTGTCGTGAGATTACATCTGGGGTGTCGCAAAGGATTTTCGGCTGAATTCGAACTGGGGTGTCGCGGGATTCTCTCTGTGGTCAGTTTTAAGTATGGGTGTCATCTCTTTAAAGCTAGGTGTCGTGAGATTTCAACTGGGGTGTCACGAAGGATTCCCGGCCGAATTCCACCAGGGGTGTCACGGGGATTCTCTCCGTGGTCGGTTTTAGGCACGGGTGTCGTCGCCTTAAAGCTAGGGTGTCGTGAGATTTCAACTGGGATGTCACGAAGGATTTTCGGCCGAATTCCACAGGGGTGTCCGGGGATTCTCTCCGTAGTCATTTGTAAGTACCGGTGTTGTCGCCCTAAAGCTAGGGTGTCGTGAGATTTCAACTGGGGTGTCGCGAATGATTTTCGGCCAAATTCCATAGGGGTGTCGCTGGGATTCTCTCCGTGGTCATTTGTAAGCACGGGTGTCGTCGCCCTAAAGCTAGGGTGTCGTGAGATTTCAAATGGGGTGTCGCGAATGATTTTTGGCCGAATTCCACAGGGGTATCGCGGGGATTCTCTCCGTGGTCATTTGTAAGAACGGGTGTCGTCGCCCTAAGGCTAGGGTGTCGTGAGATTTCAACTGGGGTGTCACGAATGATTTTCGGTGGAATTCCGCAGGGGTTTCGCGGGATTCTCTCCGTGGTCATTTGTAAGCACGGGTGTCGTCGCCCTAAAACTAGGGTGTCGTGAGATTTCAACTGGGGTGTCGCGAATGATTTTCGGCCGAATTCCACAGGGGTGTCATTGGGATTCTCTCCATGGTCATTTGTAAGAACGGGTGTCGTCGCCCTAAAGCTAGGGGTGTCGTGGGGATTCTCTCAGTGGTCAGTTTTAAGCACGGGTATCGTAGCATTGGTATTAGGGTGTCGCAGTATTTGGCTTCCCCACACTCTCTTCATTGATGGTTTATGTTCACGAGGGGGGCGAGGTACTCCTGGGGTGTTTGCTGCCATTCGCTCTTATCTTGTTGAAACACACGACACCCTAGTTCAAAACCCACGACACCCGTGCTCAAAACCCACGACACCCTAATAAAATCCCACGACACCCATGCTCAAAACACACGACACCCGTGCTCAAAACCCACGACACCCTAGTTCAAAATCCATGACACCTTAGTTCAAAACCCACGACACCCTAGTTCAAAACGTTAAGACAAGCAGCATTAGTTCAAAACCCACGACACCCTTGCAGAAAAAACCACTACACCCTAGTTTGAAACTCGCCACGACACCATAGTTCAAAACGTTAAGACAAAGCATTAGTTGAAAACCCACGACACCCTAGTAGAAAACCCTATCGTCAAGATCATAAACCACAACAACCTCATAACGAAAGAATGTTTTGTGCTGCGGACGACATTTCCTCCAGAAGTTTTTGTACAAAGACTCCAGTAGCCAGGTTTTCCAGCCTCGAAGCTGAAATATTTTCTTTCGACTGGACTCGGGGGCGGTGTACAAAGACTTTTCCGTAGCTAGAGCTAGTATCGTCACCATGTATGACTAGAAATATGATTTTTTTTTTAATGTGTTCTTCAGCCAGCACATTGATGTTAAAATGTTTCCGCATGAAAATCCCTATACTCTGCCATATCTTCCATCCCAAGCCTTTAATTTACAACCACTTCAACCATTCTAAACTTTAAAAACCCACAATTTTCTCCCATGTAAACAAAACAGTTAGATGCCACGTCAAATAACTTACATTTTCTTTTCCTTTTTTTCCTTTTTGTTTCTGTTAAATATATCATACTAGAAGTCAATCAAATTAAGCAATTTAAAACCCATGCCAATTGCACCTCACCTCCTATCTCATGCCTAATTATGCAATTCTTTTCTGCATAAGTTTATTGCCAACTAGAGCTCATAGAGATTTTCAACACATTCACTACAGGGGATTCCATAGCCATTAGGCCAGTGACACAGAGAATTACTTGCTAAGCAATAGATCATCATATGCTTTTAACAAGAGAAAAGAAGCTTCAAAGATGCAAATTTTACCTGGTATCTTCTCGCGAAGGATAGGGGATTGCTGGAAGACATCAGCATTCGTCTTCAGATTACTTAAGCAGAGCAGGTCATACATCACCTCGCACCCAAAATCTGGTGGGATACCGAAAGATCCCACAAAAAGAACCAGGCCCAGAGCATCCACAACGCTCGCGGACTTGACGCCACCTTCTTCTTCAAGCCTGCTCCTCCAGGCGAGGGCGGCCACCCTGGCGTCCTGTTTGACAGAGGAATCGGACTCCGAGGATAACCCGGCGAGGACGTAAAACTCCAGAATAAGAATGGAGGCACGGCGGCTGTCGATCACAGTGCGATGGTTATCGTACGCCTTGCTGCCCTGAAGGTAGATGGAGTCGAAGACGAGCTTGGCCGGGTTTGGGGCGCGCCGGAGGGCGGTGGGGACTTCTCTGCGGAGCCAATCGAGGTCGGAGAGGCGGCTGGCGACGAGCTTGCGAAGGAAGCGGCTGCCCATTGTCTGGCATATGGAGTGGAGCTCCGCTCGGAGGTCATCCAACAAGGACTTTTCTTGGCCCGACTTCGCTTCTTCTTTCACTGCCGCAGCCGTCACCTTCTCCTCGTCGTCGTTTGCTTTATCCGACGGCGTTGGGGTTTGCATGGCGCCAGGCTCCTTGAAGTGGGCATCGATGGAGGCGCCGATGCGATCGAGGAAGCGCATGAGGCCATCCCATTGGCGGGCGAATTCAGAGAAAGCGTCTCTGAGATCAAGAATACTGTTGATTGATGGAATGTCTCTGAGATCAAGAATACTGTTGATCGATGGAATTGGGGAGGGTAAAGAAGCCTTCCTTTTCTCGACCTGGTTTTCTTGTTCTCTCTCCACAGCTTTCTCATCTTCTTCCTCTACTTCTTGGACTTCTTCTTCGACTTCTTCTTCCTCTTCTATGACTTCTTTCTCCTCCTCCTCCTCCTCATTCCATGAATTCATCGTCTACTTCTTCCTCTTCTTCTTCATCTATGAAAACCTCTTCTACTTCTTCCTCTTCTTCTTCATCGACGGCGCTGGGCAACGGATTTGGCGGCGACATGGAGGGGGACCGATCAAGATTCTGGCAAGAAAGCCTTATCGCTACGCTCGGAACTCACAATGCTAGCAAGATTCTGGGACGGAGAGGCAGGCGGATTATTGGTCCGGTTGGGAACGCGATACGATTAATAATAATTTTGAATCAAAATAATATAACGGTCGAAAATAGAAATGAGAAATATTTTTGTTTACCATAAATATTTTTATAATATAACGGTTGGAAATAGGAATGGACGCTGGGCCGTGCCGTGCCAGGCACAGCCCAGGCCCATCGTGCCAGAAAAATTATCGTGCCATGCTTGGCATGGTCCATTAACAAATGAAACGTGCCGGCACGGCATAGAAAAAAATTCAACTTCGGCACGGCCCGTGACCTATCAAGAAATGGGTCACCGACCGTGCCTGGCATGGCCCATGCCAAAACGGCCCTTCTGGGCCGTTTTGTGGGTCGTGCCATGTGTGGGCCGTGCCATGGCACGACCCAGCAGGGCCGTGCCAGAATGGCCCTTCTAGGCTGTTTTTGGGCCGTGCCATGGCACAAGCCAGCTGATCCAAACCATGATCCCGATCGGCGATGATGGATTCGACGATTGCGATCGATCCGATCGGAGGCGATCCAATCGGAGACGATCCGACGGTTGCGATTGATCCATGCCATGATCCCGATCGGCAATGATCGATCCGACGGTTGTGATCCATCTGATCGGCGATGATTCGACGGTTGCGATTGATCCAAGTCATGATCCCGATCGAGGATGATCGATCCGACAGTTGTGATCCATCCGATCGGCGATGATTCGATGGTTGCAATCGATCCAAGCCATGATCCCGATCGACGATGATCGATCGGACCATTGCATCAATCCGATCGAAGATGATCCGACATTTGCGATTGATCCAAGCCATGATCCCGATCAGGGATGATCGATCCGACGATTGCGATCTATCCCATCGGCGATGATCTGACGGTTGCGATCGATCCAAGCTATGATCACGATCGGCGATGATCGATCGAAGAGGATTCGACGGTTGCGATTGATCCAAGCCATGAACTCGATTGGCGATGATCGATCCGATAATTGCGATCGATCCGATCGGAGACGACCCGATGGTTGCGATCGATCCAAGCCATGATCCCGATAGGTGATGATCGATCCGACAGTTGCGATCCATTTGGAGACGATCCGATGGTTGTGATCGATCTAAGCCATAATCCTGATCGATGATTATCGATCCGACCATTGTGATCAATCCGATCGGAGACGATCTGATGGCTGCGATCGATCCAAGTCATGATCCCGATCGGCAATGATCAATCCGACGATTGCGATCGATCCAAGCCATGATCCCGATTGGTGATGATCGATCGGACCGTTGCAATCGATCCGTTTGGAAATGACCCGATGGTTGTGATCGATCCAAGCCATGATCCCGATCGGGGATGATCGATCTGACGGTTGCGATCTATCCCATCGACGATAATCCGATGGTTGCGATCGATCCAAGCTATGATCTCAATCGGCGATGATCGATCGGACTGTTGCGATCAATCTGATCGGAGATGATTCGACGGTTGCGATCAATCCAAGCCATGATCCCGATCAGCGATGATCGATCCGACGGTTGCGATCCATCCGATCGAAGACGATCTGATGGTTGCGATCGATCCAAGCCATGATCCCGATCGGCGATGATCAATCCGATGGTTGCGATCGATCCGATCGGAGACGATTCGATGGTTGCGATCGATCCATGCCATGATCCCGATCGGCGATGATCGATCCGACGGTTGCGATCCATCCGATCGAAGATGATTCGATGGTTGTGATCGATCCAAGCCATGATCCCGATCGGCGATGATCGATCCAACGGTTGCGATCCATCCGGTCGGAGACGATCCGACGGTTGCGATCGATCCAAGCCATGATCCCGATCGGCGATTATTGATATGACCGTTGCGATCAATCCGATCGAAGATGATCTGACGATTGCGATCTTTCTATTTTTTCTCCTTACTTATTGTATTATGTTCTAGACGTCAGGCCTAGCCCCCCTCCCTTCTGTACCATTTTGATTTTAAATTAATAAACTGGTGGGGGTCTATGCCAAACATCCCACCATTAAGGTGGCTTTATATTAATAAATTTTTTTTATTCCTTATAATTTTTTAATTTATCAAAAAAAATATTTTTTTTACAAATTTTTTTATTTGAGCCATGCACGGGCTAGGCCCCAGGTGGGCCGTGCCTGGCACGGCAATGATCGATCCTACGGTTGCGATCGATCCAAGCCATGATCGCAATTGGTGATGATCGATCGGACCGTTGTGATCGATCCGATCGGAGACGATCCGATGGTTGCAATCGATCCAAGCCATGATCGCGATCGGGGATGATCAATCTGAAGGTTGCGATCTATCCCATCGGCGATGATCCAACGGTTGCGATCGATCCAAGCTATAATCCTAATCGGTGATGATCGATCGGACCGTTGCGATCAATCCGATCGAAGACAATCCGACGGTTGCGATCAATCCAAGCCATGATCCCGATCGGTGTTGATCGATCCAACGGTTACGAGCCATCTGATCGAAGATGATACGACGGTTGCGATCGAACCAAGCCATGATCCCGATCAGCGATGATCGATCCGATGATTGCGATCGATCCGATCAGAGATGATCTGATGGTTGCGATCGATCCATGCCATGATCCTGATCGGCGATGATCAATCTGACGGTTGCGATCCATCCGATCAGAGACGATCCAACGGTTGCGATCAATCCAAGCCATGATCCTGATCGGTGATGATCGATCCGACGGTTGGGATCCATCCGATCGGAGATGATCAGATGGTTGCGATCGATCCAAGCCATGATCTTGATCGACGATTATCGATCCGATCGTTGCGATCAATCCGATCGGAGACGATCCAACGGTTGCGATCTTTCTATTTTTTCTCCTTACTTATTGTATTATGTTCTCGAGGTCAGGCCTAACCCCCTCCCTTCTGTACCATTTTAATTTTAAATTAATAAACTGGTAGGGGTCTATGCCAAACCCCCCACCATTAAGGTGGCTTTATATTAATAAAATTTTTTTATTCCTAATAATTTTTTAATTTATAAAAAAAATATTTTTTTTATAAATTTTTTTATTTGAGTCGTGCACAGGCTAGGCCCCAGGTGGGCCGTGCCTGGATGCCAGGCATGGCCTACCTGGGCCGGCATGGCTTAGGCCCACCTTGGCCTTTTTGACTTTTTATTCAAAAAGATAAAATAGCCACTTTTTTGACTTTTTGACTTTTTATCTACCGAAGCACTGTAGTAGTTCGGTCCTACCGAGGCACAAAGGTAGCTCAGTTATATTTTATCTTTTTCTGAATGTGGCTATTAGTGGATAAAAAGTCAAAAAATTTTAAGTAAAAAAAGAATTTAGAAGCATTTTTAATACTTAATTTTTTTATTCTTTAATTTTCAAACATAATATTAAAATTTTGACGACTTAAATATCTGAAACACTTAATCAAAATCATTAGTAACATAAGAAATATATTCATATAATTTTTATTATTTATCAAAATTAATATATAATCAATAATAATAATAATTATTAAAATATATTTATAATAAATAAAAATATTTTGAATCATAGATTTTGATCCAAAATTATTCTTTATTTTGGACTCCGCTTTCTATAAGAAAACGTATCGCATTTCCAAGAGCTTTTTAATATATATATATATATATATATATATATATAATAAAATATTTATTATAAAATATATTTATAATAAATAAAAATATTTTGAATAGTAGATTTTAGTTCAAAATCATTTTTTATTTCACACTCTTTTCTATAAAAAAAATGTATCGCGTTTCCAACTAGAGGTAGGCATTGGGCCGTGCCGCCCATGGCACGGCACGGCCCAGGCCCAGATGGGCCGTGCCAGACAGCCTGGGCCGTGCAGAGCCAAGAAAATTTTTTCTGTTGGCCCAGCACGGCATGGCCCATGACGGGCCTGGGTCGGCCCGCGTGCCGTGCCAGCACGGCCCACCTGGGCCGTGCCTGGCACGGCCAAGGTGGGCCTAAGCCATGCCGGCCTAGGTACGCCATGCCTGGCATCCAGGCACAGCCCACCTGGGGCCTAGCCCGTGCACGACTCAAATAAAAAAATTTGTAAAAAAAATATTTTTTTTATAAATTAAAAAATTATTAGGAATAAAAAAATTTTATTAATATAAAGCCACCTTAATGGTGGGGGGTTTGGCATAGACCCCTACCAGTTTATTAATTTAAAATCAAAATGGTACAGAAGGGAGGGGGGCTAGGCCTGACCTCGAGAACATAATACAATAAGTAAGGAGAAAAAAATAGAAAGATCGCAACCGTTGGATCGTCTCCGATCGGATTGATCGCAACGATCGGATCGATAATCGTCGATCAAGATCATGGCTTGGATCGATCGCAACCATCTGATCATCTCCGATTGGATGGATCGCAACCGTCGGATCGATCATCACCGATCAGGATCATGGCTTGGATCGATCACAACCGTTGGATCGTCTCTGATCGGATGGATCGCAACCATCAGATTGATCATCGCCGATCGGGATCATGGCATGGATCGATCGCAACCATCAGATCATCTCTGATCGGATCGATCGCAATCATCGGATCGATCATCGCTGATCGGGATCATGGCTTGGATCGATCGCAACCGTCGGATCATCTTCGATCGGATGGCTCGTAACCGTTGGATCGATCATCGCCGATCGGGATCATGGCTTGGATTGATCGCAACCGTCGGATTGTCTTCGATCGGATTGATCGCAACGGTCCGATCGATCATCACCGATTAGGATTATAGCTTGGATCGATCGCAACCGTTGGATCATCGCCGATGGGATAGATCGCAACCATCAGATTGATCATCCCCGATCGCGATCATGGCTTGGATCGATTGCAACCGTCGGATCGTCTCCGATCGGATCGATCGCAACGGTCCGATCGATCATCACCAATTGCGATCATGGCTTGGATCGATCGCAACCGTCGGATCGATCATTGCCGTGCCAGGCACGGCCCACCTGGGGCCTAGCCCGTGCATGGCTCAAATAAAAAAAATTTGTAAAAAAATATTTTTTTTGATAAATTAAAAAATTATAAGGAATAAAAAAATTTTATTAATATAAAGCCACCTTAATGGTGGGATGTTTGGCATAGACCCCTACCAGTTTATTAATTTAAAATCAAAATGGTACAGAAGGGAGGGGGGCTAGGCCTGACCTCCAGAACATAATACAATAAGTAAGGAGAAAAAATAGAAAGATCGCAACCGTCGATCATCTTCGATCGGATTGATCGCAACGGTCATATCGATAATCGCCGATTGGGATCATGGCTTGGATCGATCGCAACCGTGGATCATCTCCGATCGGATGGATCGCAACCGTTGGATCGATCATCGCCGATCGGGATCATGGCTTGGATCGATCACAACCGTCGAATCATCTCCGATCGGATGGATCGCAACCGTCGGATCGATCATCGCCGATCGGGATCATGGCATGGATCGATCGCAACCATCGAATCGTCTCCATCGGATCGATCGCAACCGTCGGATCGATCATCGCCGATCGGGATCATGGCTTGGATCGATCGCAACCGTCGGATCGTCTCGATCGGATGGATCACAACCGTCGGATCGATCATCGCTGATCGGATCATGGCTTGGATTGATCGCAACCGTCGAATCATCTCCGATCAGATTGATCGCAACAGTCCGATCGATCATCGCCGATTGAGATCATAGCTTGGATCGATCGCAACCGTCGGATTATCGTCGATGGGATAGATCACAACCATCGGATCGATCATCCCCGATCGGGATCATGGCTTGGATCGATCGCAACCATCGGATCATTTCCGATCGGATCGATTGCAACGGTCCGATCGATCATCACCAATCGGGATCATGGCTTGGATCGATCACAATCGTCGGATCGATCATTGCCGATCGGGATCATGACTTGGATCGATCGCAATCGTCTCCGATCGGATTGATCACAATGGTCGGATCGATAATCGTCGATCAGGATCATGGCTTAGATCGATCGCAACCATCGGATCGTCTCCGATTGGATCGCAACCGTCGGATCGATCATCGCCTATCGGGATCATGGCTTGGATCGATCGCAACCATCGGATCGTATCCGATCGGATCGATCGCAATTATCGGATCGATCATCGCCGATCGAGTTCATGGCTTGGATCGATCGCAACCGTCGAATCGTCTTCGATCGATCATCGCCGATCGTGATCATAGCTTGGATCGATCGCAACCGTCAGATCATCGCCGATGGGATAGATCGCAACCGTCGGATCGATCATCCCTGATCGGGATCATGGCTTGGATCAATCGCAACTGTCGGATCATCTTCGATCGGATTGATCGCAACGGTCCGATCGATCATCGTCGATCGGGATCATGGCTTGGATCGATTGCAACCATCGAATCATCGCCGATCGGATGGATCACAACTGTCGGATCGATCATCCTCGATCGGGATCATGGCTTGGATCGATCGCAACCGTCGAATCATCGCCGATCAGATGGATCACAACCGTCGGATCGATCATTGCCGATCGGGATCATGGCATGGATCAATCGCAACCGTCGGATCGTCTCCGATTGGATCGCCTCCGATCGGATCGATCGCAATCGTCGAATCCATCATCGCCGATCGGGATCATGGCTTGGATCAGCTGGCTTGTGCCATGGCACGGCCCAAAAACGGCCTAGAAGGGCCATTCTGGCACGGCCCTGCTGGGTCGTGCCATGGCACGGCCCACACATGGCACGACCCACAAAACGGCCCAGAAGGGCCGTTTTGGCATGGGCCGTGCCAGGCACGGCCGGTGACCCATTTCTTGATAGGTCACGGGCCGTGCCGAAGTTGAATTTTTTTCTATGCCGTGCCTGGCACGTTCCATTTGTTAATGGACCATGCCAAGCACGGCACGATAATTTTTCTGGCACGATGGGCCTGGGCTGTGCCTGGCACGGCACGGCCCAGCGCCCATTCCTATTTCCAACCGTTATATTATAAAATATATTTATGGTAAACAAAAATATTTCTCATTTCTATTTCCAACCGTTATATTATAAAAATATTTATGGTAAACAAAAATATTTTGAGCCGTTGATTTTGATTCAAAATTATTATTAATCGTATCGCGTTCCCAACCGGACCAATAATCCGCCTGCCTCTCCGTCCCAGAATCTTGCTAGCATTGTGAGTTCCGAGCGTAGCGATAAGGCTTTCTTGCCAGAATCTTGATCGGTCCCCCTCCATGTCGCCGCCAAATCCGTTGCCCAGCGCCGTCGATGAAGAAGAAGAGGAAGAAGTAGAAGAGGTTTTCATATATGAAGAAGAAGAGGAAGAAGTAGACGATGAATTCATGGAATGGGAGGAGGAGGAGGAGAAAGAAGTCATAGAAGAGGAAGAAGAAGTCGAAGAAGAAGTCCAAGAAGTAGAGGAAGAAGATGAGAAAGCTGTGGAGAGAGAACAAGAAAACCAGGTCGAGAAAAGGTAGGCTTCTTTACCCTCCCCAATTCCATCGATCAACAGTATTCTTGATCTCAGAGACATTCCATCAATCAACAGTATTCTTGATCTCAGAGACGCTTTCTCTGAATTCGCCCGCCAATGGGACGGCCTCATGCGCTTCCTCGATCGCATCGGCGCCTCCATCGATGCCCACTTCAAGGAGCCTGGCGCCATGCAAACCCAACGCCGTCGGATAAAGCCAACGACGACGAGGAGAAGGTGGCGGCTGCGGCAGTGAAAGAAGAAGCGAAGTCGGGCCAAGAAAAGCCCTCGTTGGATGACCTCCGAGCGGAGCTCCACTCCATATGCCAGACAATGGGCAGCCGCTTCCTCCGCAAGCTCGTCGCCAGCCGCCTCTCCGACCTCGATTGGCTCCGCAGAGAAGTCCCCGCCGCCCTCCGGCGCGCCCCAAACCCGGCCAAGCTCGTCTTCGACTCCATCTACCTTCAGGGCAGCAAGGCGTACGAGAACCATCGCACTGTGATCGACAGCCGCCGTGCCTCCATTCTCATTCTGGAGTTTTACGTCCTCGCCGGGTTACCCTCGGAGGCCGATTCCTCTGTCAAACAGGACGCCAGGGTGGCCGCCCTCGCCTGGAGGAGCAGGCTTGAAGAAGAAGGTGGCGTCAAGTCCGCGAGCGTTGTGGATGCTCTGGGCCTGGTTCTTTTTGTGGGATCTTTCGGTATCCCACCAGATTTTGGGTGCGAGGTGATGTATGACCTGCTCTGCTTAAGTAATCTGAAGACGAAAGCTGATGTCTTCCAGCAATCCCCTATCCTTCGCGAGAAGATACCAGGTAAAATTTGCATCTTTGAAGCTTCTCTTGTTAAAAGCATATGATGATCTATTGCTTAGCAAGTAATTCTCTGTGTCACTGGCCTAATGGCTATGGAATCCCCTGTAGTGAATGTGTTGAAAATCTCTATGAGCTCTAGTTGGCAATAAACTTATGCAGAAAAGAATTGCATAATTAGGCATGAGATAGGAGGTGAGGTGCAATTGGCATGGGTTTTAAATTGCTTAATTTGATTGACTTCTAGTATGATATATTTAACAGAAACAAAAAGGAAAAAAAGAAAAAGTAAATGTAAGTTATCTGACGTGGCATCTAACTGTTTTGTTTACATGGGAGAAAATTGTGGGTTTTTAAAGTTTAGAATGGTTGAGGGGTTGTAAATTAAAGGCTTAGGATGGAAGATATGGCAGAGTATAGGGATTTTCATGCGGAAACATCTTAACATCAATGTGCTGGCTGAAGAACACATAAAAAAAAAATCATATTTCTAGTCATACATGGTGACGATACTAGCTCTAGCTACGGAAAAGTCTTTGTACACCGCCCCAGTGCAGCAAGGCCTACGTGGGCTGCACCGCCTCTTCTGATTGGTCCATGTGGAGCCTACGTGGATGACGGTGCCGGGCGGTATGGCCCTGCTACGATGTAACGTTCTGAACGTGACGGGCATTTAAAGCAGTTCGCTTTTTTTTAAAATTAGCGTGCGGACGAAAATGCCCTTTCCCTCCATCCTAGCGCCATTTTACGTTGGATTTCATCTATGCAAGAAGAACTCTCTTTCTTCCCCTTTCTTCCCCCTCGCTCTGGATTTCGGATGCATCACCGGAATCAGTTGAGCACGAACCGTCGCCCTTGCTCTGAGAGTCCGGTCGAAAGAAAATATTTCAGCTTCGAGGCTGGAAATCCTGGCTACTGGAGTCTTTGTACAAAAACTTTTGGAGGAAATGTCGTCCGCAGCACGAAGTAAAAAGTCTTTCTTCCCACTTTTTCTAAAGCTCCTTTATTACACCAACTGTTTTTTCTGGTTAGAGTTAGTTAATGCGTGACCAAACCGTTTAATGCGCGGGTAACTTCCTTAGAACAAAATAGTTATGACATTCTGGATGTCATAAATTTAGTAACTAGGGTGTCGTCAGAGTGGTTCGGCCTATATTCCCCGTTATTTCCTGTCCATATAGCTCTAGTGTCGTCGTTAAAGCTATGACACCCCTGATATACTGTTAAGACACCGTAGTTACAAGCCTAGGACACCCGTGCTCCAAACGAATGCTGGAGAAAAGCCTCGCGACACCGTAGTTACAACGCTACGACACCCATGCTTATAACCTTTGCGATCTTCGTATGTTGCTTTCCGGGTGTCGTAGCTTGTTCTATGGGGTGTCTTTAAATGCTATAAAGGGTGTGTCGTGCTTATAAACGACGCTGGAGAGCAGGCCCGCGACACCCCGTATGGAGAACAATCCCCGCGACACCCCGCTTTAATAGTCACGTCATCGGTGTCGTCGCCTTAAAGCTAGGGTGTCGTCAATGAGAACTGGGGTATCGTTAACAGCCTGAGTCGGTGCTGTCATCGTTCGTTTTCACGACACCCTAGCTCTCATCTGACGACACCCGTGCTTATAACTGACCATGGTGAGAAGGCTCGCGACACCCAAGTTACTAAAATTTATTTTTATTCATCACAAAAATAAAGAGAAGACGGAAAGAAAAGAAAAAAGTACATGAGCCCTCACTGGGGCTTGTCATCTGCTTCGGTCGCTGCCGAGCTCCCCCCACGCTGCCGGGCTAACTCGGCGATCTGGCGCTGGAGGGACTCTATGTTGGGAATTGTATCCTAAAGCCAATCATTTGATGATTGTGCTGATGTAAATTGTATATAAATTGATATATTAATAAAAGTTATTTGGCAGTTTATTCATTACAAGAACATCTTCTTAATACTCCTAAAGTAACGAAGCCCTTAGGATCTTCCTCACGATAAAGGAGGATTTATCTTAGAAGGTCCTTAAAAGAGTTCGCGACCAAATGATATACTATGACAGGGCCATAGTACTATCAATTATAGGACGTTGTATATCATATTTGTTGGTTATCCTCTTAACCAAGGAGTGTAGAGACACTGGTATGACATACAGGTGAAAGTGTAGGAGTACATTTCACCGAACGTCACTCATTTCCGGATACTCTACTGTCAAGAGTTAATCCGAGAAGATATAGGTATAAGTATCCTTCAGACCTGAAGATCACAACCAGTGGCTTACAAGCAACTCATTGTACTTAGGTGCCGGACCACCTGGATTTCTAATCCAGCTACGAAAGGTTACTAGGTGCAGTCAAGTACTTGTGGTAGTCAGTTGTGGATCAAGATGGAATTTGACCTATCCCATTAAAAGGAGAAATGCTTGTGTTTCAATTTAGCAAGACCTTGGCCAAGGCACTTCATGTGAAAGTCACATGATCACTAAAGTTGAAATCACTTTATGGATTTGCTATTTAGAGTTGACAGGCTCTTAAGCCATCCTTAGCATTTGTGGTCAAGAGGATGAATTATACGGTAACTGTTTCTTAGGGTTCTTGGAGTTTGCTCGGCAACTCTTCGACCTATCCGGACGTCGGGTTCCATTGCTAGATGGGCACATCGATTAGTATAGAAAGTTGTTTCTATGCTACCGGCTTAGGTTTGAACCTAGAGAGTCACACGCATAGAAGTTTCCTAGGATGATCTATTTGCTGATCAACGATTGAGAATCATATATAATTTAATTAATTAATTTGATTGATTGAATTATCTCAATTGGGTTAAGTACAATTGAATAAGATTCAATTTGGTTTAAGTCTATTAGAAGGACAAGTCAATTTCAAATATTGATTTGAAATTAGACTTGATTTGAATTTAAATAGATTCAGGACTAGCCAAATTTGATTTGGGCTTGGACCATGATCTATGTGGGTTAAGTCAAATAAATTCAGATCAGAACCCAAACCTCTCGAATATGGATCTCATATGATGAGATGGCTAAAATCTCATCTCATGAGATAGAATTTAATGCATGACATTTATTTACCGAACGTCGGATTTATCCCTCGTCTCTTTGGTTTTCTCCGAACGACGGAACTAAACCAAACGCCACGACTCCTTGGTTTTCTCCGAACGTCGGAATTAAACCAAGCACCGCGCCTTCGGCGTCTCTTCTCTTTTGCCAAACGATGGATTCTTAAATGTCAGAATTAAATGTCAAGGCTAAATCTATACTATAAATAGAGGGCATTCCCTCACCAGAGAACACAGAACAAAAATAGAACAACAATACACGATTTGTCGTGGATTGTAATTCTAAATTGTCGTGGATTGTAATTCTAAAATGTTAGAATAGAAAATCCTGGTGATTCTGGTGTTAGCGGAAGCCTGGTGGATCTTGGAGGAAGATTCAAGTGAGAGGATTCAAGATCAGCAAAGCTATTTTTCGCGAGCTAGCACTCCCAAAATCTGATCATTCGGGGCTTCGCGTGGACGATACTAGAGGCCGACGATTGAACGGCTGCAGAGCAATAAGGATTTACCTACTGTTCTTAAGGTAAGTGATTTGATCCCTAGATCTTAAGGCAGGCTTCAAGATAATAGTGTGACTAGTCATCTTGAAGATCAAGATATGATCTTGATGTTTTTATATGCATATTTTAGATCAAACGACCCTGAATATATAGGCAAAGATATGATCTTGATGCATATTAGATAGATTAATATGTAATATTTTAATTTCCAATGATAATAGTTATCAATTATTAAAAATATGCATGCCTCGCAGACTATTTCTCCCTACAAGTGGTATCAGAGCCATGGTTTCGTTAATGATCTAATTTATTGCATGTAAATTAATATTCTCATTAATTGTGTAATTATGGCTAAAACTTATCACAAGGCCATATGGTCACAGGTGGATTGAAAATCCGAATTACCCATTCAATGAGGTATTCTGTGATATTGCCGTGCGATTGTTTTATCGTTGATGCTTTGTTTAAAGAAAATTTAAATTGTGCTTTGGCATCAAACACACACTCTCAAATATATTTTATATTTGATACATATTGATGTTGTATAAAACCATAATATTTATATGTTTAGTATAAAAACATAGATATGATATATGATGGCATGATGTCTATGTTATAAACATACAATATTTATGAGAGTTTTATTTGAATGTCAAATATTAGTTCATAATTTTTTTAGATATGATCTAAATATAGGAATTATGAGTAGTAACATTATGCTTGATTGAAATATATACATGTTAACATGAAATATATTAAATCATTTGGTTAGCTAAATCGGGTCCATAAAGGGTTAGACTCTAAGGTTTAAATCAACTAGACTAAAAGAGTATTTGTTCAAATCTAATTAGATTAGGTTAAGAATGCTCTAAATCAAACAATAATTATAGTTGATCAAGTCCTTCTCTTTGATTAAACCAAATGGAAGTAGATTAGGCTCCGTGGTTGAGCATGAATCTATTAGATGGTCAAATCAGAATTGGTTAACCATATGATGTCAAGGTGGGATGGCAAGTTGCTCTAGGATCAACGATCGAATGGTTTTTAATTGGAGCTACTTGTATTGATGCGTCTTTAACGAGTTAATGGCATATCCCTCCCATCGATCTCTCTCACCTGGTCATTGTGGTGAACCATTTATGATTCAGATCATTACCTGATTCGGGTTGACCCATGCCTGTAAGGATATCAGTATGACTGATTTAGGTGCCACTTAACCTGACTTAATCTTGTTTCATTCTACCGATTTCATAGATTCAGTGGGAGAACTTGATTAGTCAATTTATCTTCATATTATTAAAATCCTCTAAAATTATTAGGTTCTTAAAATGAAATAGTTATATGATAACTAGATCATAGCCTCCCATTAAGGTGGGTGATAATGAGTCCGATGTCTTGATAATCATTGGAGGCACTCCATGCCTGGTGCTTGTCAACCATCGGAATTATCATTCATTATATGATAAGTCAGCGTAACTATTAAATAAACAGTCAGGTGAGCTGAGCTTCACTCGGGCTTGGTTGTCTATTGATAGGTTACACTGATTATATCATTTAATGGTTGGACCTAACCAGAACTTTCGGTGGAGGCACTTCATGCCTGCTGAAGAGGTACATGGGGCAAAACTGAACACTAAGAATTGTTTGGGGAAACAATTGGTTTTGAACCTACTCTTAGATGCATATGGGTTAGCCAAGCTTCACTTGGGCCTGTATGTAGTTTATGTAGATCTTAGTGCCCGCTAAAGAATTAAGAATAATTCTTCGAATTGGGGTGTAGAGGCTGCCAATTTGAACAAAATAGTGGGAGAATCTTTAGACTAAAGTCCAAGTCTTTAGACTGAATCAATTTATATACTAATAAACTTTAGTTTTTCCTTATGCAGAACATAGCGCCACTAATTTATCATTAAGGTCCCTATTGGATAGTGACAAATTGAATGGTTCCAATTTCAATCT